>JAMPIV010014090.1:0-100004 GCA_024509875.1 Oreohelix idahoensis
TTGGAATTTGTTTTGTTTTTATCAAACGTAAATTCAAATATTTAAGTAGTGCCTGCTTTCATTGGTCGGCTCTAATAGATGTTTGGCAAGAAGCATAGTGGGTCCTCGTGGCGCCATTTGACGAAGAACATTTTTAATAGGCACACCAACAACTACGTTGACGCGGCTATAATGTGAAATTTATCCAATTAACTACAACTAAGTCAGCAATCTGGACCCGAGGGCAGAGCAAAACTTAGGTCACTTAATATTCTATCCCAGTCAACGTTTTACTAATTTGACATATATTCGTTTGAACTAGTGGGTATAAGAATGCTTTTATGTATTTACATGTTTGGAATTAAAACTGCACAAGTTAGGATACTGCTTATGGGGAAAAGTGGAAGGGACATGTCCTGGAGCAAAACATTATCTTGAGGTCCTCACATTGAACTTGAATTTTTGACTGTTTGCATATTAATTTATGATTTTGTATTAAACTATTTTGTAAATGGGAAGATGTTAGGGGAAGGTTCTCAGTAATCCAAGGAACATAACGTCTTGGCAAGCACGATCGCTTCAAGAGCTTTTTATTAAGTATTAGATAAGTAAAATGAAAAATCATATAAAAAGTAGGAGATGTGGTTACTACTACCACGTTATTGTATTGAAGCAAAACTAGGTAAAAGTACAGTGGGCGTATCAGCCATTAGGGACGCTAGAGGAGTGGTGTCACAGATATGGTGTGAGGTGCATATAATTAGGGGCTGATGCACATGAGATGCACACGAGGGCTGACCCTATACCATCATGTATACATAGTGATAAGAAGATGGTGATTCAGATATGAAGAAAGGCCAGGGTGTCCTGTTTTAGTTGCAGAGGTTTTTATTTCCTTGTTACCATCGGTTTGACACGGAAACCTGAGGAGTGAGTGAAAAAGAGTGTAAAGTCTCCATTTAAAAGTTGCTGTAAGCTGATAGCCTGAAGGAGCTTGTGTGTGGGTGCTGATCTATTATATCTGCAACGACATCCTGACTTATTATCGTCATAACCAAGAATCCCAGGTGACACGTTAACAGCTGGGACATCTGACAACTTCCTCTTATTAAACTGGTTCTTATCAAAATAAAAACAGAATTATATGGGGAATGACGAAAACAACAGCTCCTCATAACCAATGACTATCACTAGCAGTTATTAAAGTTTTTAGTCTGTGAATACACCTACAGGACTCTATAATAACATTATATTCATGGGACCAAGAGTCCATATTTTTAGTTAAAGCATTATATGTAAATATATTTCCTCATTTTCAAAGACCTGTCCAAAAGAGATGGCGGGACAGGCAGATTAAATTGTACAAAGAAAAAACATTCCAATTTCAAAAGAAAACTTTAACCACAGTCTTATTTATTTTCTTATAGTGAGTTAAAGTGTATTGTGTTGATGTAACATCATTTTCATTTCACCCCTAGACACAAGAGACATCATACTCAAGCTACTAGAATCAAAATACGGAATGTATGAGATCTAGGCAGGTAGCGTTAGGTTCCCTGATATATATAATCAATTTATCCTCATCCTCATCTTTTTTAGAGTCAGGGACCTACATGTGCTTGACCTCACACAGTTGACACAGACACAGCTATCTTTCTTGTTAGGTATAACATCTTAACCTCCCCAGCAAAATTACCTTTGCTACAACTGCCTTGAAAAAATTGTTACGCTCCCTGGCGATATTTAAGCTGTGTGGAAAAGTTTTTTTTACACTTCATAACTTATTATATCTCGTACCTAACAGACTAGCTGTAATTGTTACAATGAGTAGTAACTTGATAACATCTTATCCAAAGAAAGCTCATCATCATTATTATGTCTCATTTCGCCCCTAACGGAGCATGGACCGCCACTACAGCTGGTTCCTTTGCATGAGGCCTACGCTAAAACGCTTCCATATGTTCTTGCAATGATGGTTTGTGTAGCAACTGTTTTTCATGGTGACTTTGCCAGTCTCGTGTACAATCTTACATTGGTCACCTATTACGAAATGCCTGAAGTAGAAGTAGTTTCATTCTATTTTTAGTCTACTCTGAGACCCCTGGGAAATTACTCGGGTCTAATGAAGCTCGCAGACACAGCGCAATCATGTAATATCCATTTGTCTTTGTATAACGAGGCATTCAATAATAATTACATGAATGACTGGATACAGAAAGATTGATCGTAGTATCATGACGTTGAATATCGGCTTGTATGTATCCAGCTATTTTATTGTTACACATTTGTAGTGAAATGCATGGCCAGGCTTGCTGTGTGATACAAACAGTGGGGCCGCACAGTGCACGACTTGTGTGGGGGCGCCGAAATTATTTTTTGTTGTGAAAAAAGTAAAAGGAAAAAAAAAAGCAGACACATATTAAATTTGAAACGGACAAGTAAAAATTATAAATTATAAAAAAACAACAACAAATTTCAAAAGGAAAGAAATATTTGCTTACATGAAACTGATAGTTTTTCTATACATCTTTATTACTCCTTTTTTTCAAGAATAACGCATTTAGCGCCTATCAACTTGAATGAAGTAAAAATTAGCTAAAAATTATTTGAAAATCGAAAGTGTTTTATGGGTGAATGGGAGAAGATCGGCAACCACAATGTAAGACCAAGAGCCAGATATCCAGACCTCCAGGACGACCAAGAGTTTCGCTGGGAGGACAACATTAGACAATCACTGAAGAGCCGAGGACTGGATTAGAACCAGGCCATGAGGAAGACAGCCGATGTCGCGCGCACAGTCTCTGGCAAATCATCTGCACCTGTCACACACAGAGTTTTATGATCTATAAGCTTTCTACATTCTCTTCTTTTTTCTACCCGTGTCCTCTGGATTTTATTATCACTCTGTATCCTTTTCCCTGTGTTTTTTTCGCATTCGTACGTTTGCGACTAGAAACATTACTCATTTTCCCCATTCAAACTTCGCCTGATTTCGGTTTCTCATTTAGAAACGCAGTAGATTACCTAACGAGTCAGTCCCTTGCACGAGATAATTTTAGGTGGGATTTCAGTCTATCAGGACATTTGATGAGCAGGACAAACTGTCTACTATTTGCAGCTGTCACGAGAGATTTCATCAGGCTAGCTCCCCACGGCGGCAAAGTGTGAAATTGCCCTCTGCAGTGGAGACGGGTAGTCTGACATTCGCATCTGACATGAGCGCTCACTGTCCGATAGTTAGACGGAGGTGGGAATCGCGCCAGCCATGCTCGCTCAGAGCAGACAGAGTGTCTGGCATTTCGCCTCTGACACGCGCGCGCTCACGGTCAGATAGTTAGACGGAGGTGTGAAGACGCACTTGGTGGCAGTTACGGCATGCGTCTAAGCTAGAACGTAGGTGTAAGAAGAGGGGAGAGATCGGGTGTTTGGAAATAGTAAGGAGCCTTTGTCTCGTTTAAAGATATTAACCAGAGTTTGAAACTTGATTGCACTCTCGTTCTCCATTTGCAGTAGAACGTGGTCACTTCGTTCTAGATACTTAAACTTATAAGTGAAATCTCTTAGTTTCGTTGTGATACCGTAGTTCTTGTGTTGATTGTGAATACCTAGGGTAGTAACCCAACTTTGCCGGCGTTATTAGTACAGAGACAAACCTGTGAGAAACATTAACATTTTATATCTTTAACCACGTGGGTTTTTCAAGTAAACACATGTCTGCCAGGGCGTGTGCCTTCAGAGATAGACAGAATACCAATCCCACTAACGGGTTTTTTTTAAAAAGAATAAATACTTATACTGGGCCCTTTGAGCCAGATCATATTTCTTCACAAACTCTAATGTACATGCTGCCGTGTGGCGAAGCCAAATTACAGAAAAAAAACATTAACTGTTTCCGACATATTATTCGACCAAGTGTGTGGTGAACCAAGATTATCTGTTGAGAGACGTTGTCCACCGGTCATCTTCCTAATTAAGGGAAACCTCGTGTTCTGACACTGTGTGCCCGCTGAAACCCAAACTCTTACTTCGTGAATAAGTGACATTAACTTAAATCTGTAAAGAAAGAACGATCGTCTGAACGGGACGCTCCCCGGACACGGTGACTGAAACCAATATCTGCAGAGCTGGGTATCCGCTTCATGCACAGATAGACAGATTAAACGAAGTGTACACTAAAACTTGCGCCAGACGGCGAACAACCGCACGACTGTAGGTAAGGTTGTGTGAGTCAGAGCCCTGATGAAAGAACCGAGTGAAAGTAGACTGAAGGATGTTCTTCGTTTGATTCACTCACTTTGTAACTTTCCTTTATGCAAGATTTTGTTGCTAAACTATATTTTTCCTTAGAATAGATACTGTTATCAAAGTCAGTTCATACCTTCAAAAGGGGAATATATTAGACGCAAATCATATGTATCTGTGACCTTTTGGGCTATCATCGTTCTCCTAACGGGACTGTGGGCTAAACATCGAGGGAAGATCATAACTGTGGGTCTATCACTTTCTTGTAGAAATTCCTTGATTTTTATGACTATTTGTATATGCTTTGATGTAATTTTATGTGTTGTGATGGGATTTTAGATGATAATTAAAACTGCCCTTAAACTTAATCAGCGTGTTGGTCAGCTCGTTCTAAAATATCTATATAATCATCTGTTATAGTTTTCTCACGTCTGTACGTCTAACTGTCGTCTAGTATGTGCGTGCACGTGAGTGGAAAGAATATATATATGTAATATATATATATGTGTGTTTAGACTGTCTGACTCCTCTAAATCTGTCGTAGAAGATAGGTGAAAGAGAGAAGATTTCTCGATTTCAGAGACAGCCTCTATCACAGTCTACCATCCCACTCGTGGAAAGCTATTGCTATTACTATCTCTCACTGTGACTATCACTTATTCAAATCTAATCAGAAGGGACCAACCCAAGTCTTAATTCTCCTATCAAAAAATCTATGACAAATGTGGTCTCGTCCGAAGGATTTTTGAACTTAGAATAGGAAGACGAGTACGACAAATGTGGTCTCGTCCGAAGGATTTTTGAACTTAGAATAGGAAGACGAGTACGACAAATGTGGACTCGTCTAACGGGATTTTGAATTTAGAATAGGAAGACGAGACGGCAAATATTAGCTCGTCTGTAATTTTCTTTATTCTGATATAGAGTAAGAGTGTGATGTCTTGTGAGTTGTTATATCTTAAAAATAATATATCCCCTAGACGAAACGATCTGTTTATGGGCGTGCTGACCACATAATTAATTATTGTTTTTCCGCAGCATTTTTGAGCATATATACATTTGAGTTACAGGTTGATTTTGTCGTAATATATGTTAATTAGTGATTTTGTAAAACTAACGCTGGTAAAGTTCGTGAGTGTATAACATTCACAGGGTTCTGAAGAAGTAGGTGTTTGAGCTAAGCTAAGGAGTGCGTTCAGACAATTACGTCCAGTAAATTGCCTCCCTTACCCTAACTGTCTTCAGGGGTGAACTTATAATGGATTAAATATTAAGGGATTTTTTTTCTCCTAAAATTTTTGCAATAATTATTTTGCTTCCACTGTAGCAACTTATTTTTCAGTGAGTAATCTTAACTACCATTCATTTGGCGTAGTCGTCTGCATTAGGTGCTTTATTGCCGATTAATAGCAGCGATAGTTAGACACTATGTTTTTGGAGGAGGTATCCCAGGTTAAAGTATATCATCTTTTGTTTCGGTATTTTCTCGTAAGTGGTAGGAACCAGTGCATTCTTTTCCCTATTTCTTTCTTGACTAAGTCTCAGCCACTGATTTACTATGGCAGAAAGGGCGAAGCTTAGGCAACTCCTCAGGGACGAGGCAAGAGAAGAAGGTTTGGAAGGCGAAGAAGCGAAAGCTTTTGTCAGGGACGAACTTGAAAGATATGATGCGGAGCTTAGAAGGAGAAAAGCAGCTGAAGCTAGAGAGCAAGAGAAGATGGAAGAGGAAATGGAAATCCATCGCAGGGCGAACGAAAGAGGGAAGGAGAGACAACAGGAGAAAGAGAGAAAGGAGAGGGAGGAAAGAGAGGGGGAAAGAGAGAGATAACAGCTTTTGAGGAAAAAGAGAAACAGAGACAGCATGAGCCTTTAGCTCTTAGAACTCTAGAATCCAAAGTCATGGTGCTTGCCTCTAACTTCCATGCAATGAGATCTTCTCCTCATTCTTCCTTAACTGATTCCTGGCATCTAACATTCAATCTCTTCAACTCAACGCTATGTCTCAATTCACTCTTGAGTCAATTTCCCTTGTCCTCCAAATGTGAAGATTGACACGTATCTAGAAAAATTTTGAGAAAATTGCAACCGTGTATTAGCGTTTAGAGAGGTCGCGTTGACTGTAAATGAAACGTTTCCCAGGGGTTTAACGTCATAACTGTTCTGCTTAATGATTTTATTCTAAACTGGAAATGCTGGCCGAACAAGACAACTATGACATGTTTGAAGAAAGCTTTGCTTGAGCGCTTTGAAATGAAATGAATGTTCGCGAAAGTTGCTTTTGCAACTGTTATCGCAACAGCAGGAAGGAGAGCTCTGAAACTTTTCAGCAGTTCTCATCATGCGTTTAAAGGGAAACTTGACAAAGTGCCTTGAGCTTTCACAGCTCCCCTCTACCTATGAAGGGTCTTTGAAGAATTTTTTTTTAACCGAACAAATAAAGAACACTTTGTCTGCTGATACCCGGAGATTTCTAGCTGAGCCAGGGTGCAGAAAAAACATTTGAAGACGTAATTGAATTGGAAAAGTCTGATCGATATCACAATTTTTTGCCGCTGGCTACTACTACGGCCGCAAAACGTAAACCGACAGAAGAGCCTTTTCGAAAGATAAATAATCTAGACCAATCTATCTCAGGCTTCTAACCATAATAACCCACAGAGAAACTGGACCTCAAAATCCCCCTCCTGAAAAATCCAAGTTCTACAGAAACAAGTACCACAACCACAGTAACTCAGTCTCTGTAACCCGACCACCCTTCTACTGGCAGCGAGTCAGCCAGAAAAGGAACATCTCTCTCAAAGGGAAAACCCCTGAGCACGGGACAAATGACTCAATACCGGAGCACACTTCCGAGCCTAAACGCCATCAGAAATGCCTTTATTAACAGTCTCGGATCGCTTTGATATTGAATTTATTTTACAGGATTGACCAACCTGTCATAGAGGAGAAAGACCTTCTAAAACGCGAGATACTGTTACCAGTGGACTAGCCTTGAACTGTGTTCTGGTTACAGTATTCTTGTTTTTACATAGACACGGGGCATTTCTTATATTGCATTGTTGTTGATAGACACCTGGGTTAAACCTATTTATCAAGAGTCACCAGGAGAGGACCGTCAATTTTTTTTGTGGAGCATCTGGGTTAAGAGTGATGCACCTAGACAGCGCTTCTCATCGCAACAGTGGTGGGAGATTCCAGTTTCTCTGATTTTGTCACATTGTAATTCGACAGATTATAGTTCCTCTGTTAATACATTGACCTTATCTGTACAATAGATTTCCAGTCTAATTGACGTTTCATTCGCAGGAAGTACTATTGTGATTATCATAAAGATTTCCTAAATACGCGAAGAGTCAACGTATTGAATTGGCATCTCAGTTAAACTAACCAAGTTGGGTTATCCAGTCTTCGAGAATTTACAAGAGTCCAGCCTATAAACTAAATCTTCAAATCGTTCATAATTGATTGTAAACCATTAATTAAAATTCTCTAGACAAAAGGACCCTACTAACTTGGCAACCTGGGCCTGCTACTTAGGAAACTACCCAATGGCTTAAGGAGGGGTTTACAAGACAACACTGTACTGACATATTAAATTCAGTTCTAAAGAATGTGTGTACTTTACATATATGACTTATACTATACAAAACTCAAGCCTGACTGAATATCATTCAAACCTACTGTTGTGTCTACCTTCGCGTTAAATATTCTACTATACATAAGGGTCAGCCCATGAAACTCATCATCAGTTCAATGTTGTGTCTATGGGTATAAGACTCTTTCACTCACTTAAATCAGCCTCTTCTACATCTGCAGCCCATTAGACTCTTTGTGTTTAGCTGGATTAGTATTAATATTCTAATCCACAAAGCAAGTCATAGCACACTTAACACATAATTAACGGATAACTCACATCCATTATTGTTGTGGGCCATGACAGTTAAAAAATGACTTCTAAAATATTATCAAGAGTCAAGGGTGTCAACGTATCACCTGAATATGTCTCCCAGTGCCAAGACTTTATGTCAAAGACCCTCGTGTCATGCTGGCCATACCCAAGTTTCTAGATCTTATCCCACATCTCTATAAATTCCATCCCTCTCCAGTTACTGGGGGGTGATAACCAGTTATCCACATCCATCACCTGTTTTTTCGATATCTATTTAAGCGGACCCCCACTATCCACACCTAGGGGAGCATCGGGGGATCAGGGGTAAACTCAAACCCCTAGATGGGGCAAACCAATGACAATTTTTGGGGGTATGACAGGGATGTAACCTAAAAATTATTACAGTATCTAAGTATTGTGGTTTATTCGACTAATCAACATAAACGGTGGATTAATTGTTTACTTTTCCGAGCTTGATTGACATACTCTCAAGAGGAGTTACACTTATATCAGTCTATATTCTAAACACATTCGATGCAACACTACCACCCAGAATAACAAAACTCATCAGAATCGCGGTCATAGTCTACCACCCCTGCCACATCACCTTCTATGTGCCCATATATACTCACCCTACACACAACCACCCCCAACTCCATATACCCACACCTATCATGCGCCAGGAGTCAGATTTGGCGCAATGGCGCGGAAAATCGCAGAGAGACACATCCAATCCATCCAGACTCCATTCTCACGTGCAAAACAATCTACATACTATATAAGCACCAGTGCTAAATTCTAATGGAGTATGATATCAAAACCCCTTGTACAACCGTTAAATTCTCAGCACACCTACCTGTTCCCTGACGGTGTTATATCCTATCCCTCTCTATTCTTGCGTATTAAACTAAACCACAACTTAAATCTTCTCAGAGTACTGCGGGTGAGGAGGGTAGCGAGGTGAGTGGATCATTGGCAATAAAACACCACTCAACAAACATCCAACACACATTCAACCCATTGTGGATCATAGCTTAGCACAACGCTGGCCCACAGTTCTGGTAAACAAACACGATTTCCGCTAATAACTACAATTCGCTACTTTTGAGCAACTTCAAGTTATATTCTTTCACCCTACTAACTCGCTACAATCAAACTACCCATATGGGGGCATAAATCCGTCTATCGCGCAGTAAAATGAGGGGAAGACCTAGAGAGATAAGATGATCGGCGATTTTTCGCCACCAATCGTCTGCAGTACTTAATTCTACATGCAAACTAACCACATCCCCAAATTCAATCGCATAGTCGGTATTTTCTAACATCAGTTACGCGCGCCCAATGCAATACAAAATTCACACTCAAAACGTTTCAAAACATACCCCCTCCTCTGGCACAACGGTACCCTGGACGATGCATTTAGTGTAGATACCCAGTAATACCCACATTCTCTAGGTTGTTGCAAATTTAATTAACTGTTTCTCAGCCAGCAAGCACTAGAAAAAAAGCATCGAGGGTAGCTTATACTTAAACACCATCCCAGAGATTATCCGCCAGCTACGGTACATAGTTGCGTAAATCAGGCGTACTCTGTCGATAAATATAACGCTTAATCTACATATCTCTACGACAAAAATTGTCACAAATCCTATTCTCTATAAAGCATGAATATTCACTGAAAGCCCAAAGTGCAGATTCATTCAAAATTCAAAAATCCTAATTACCCCCCAGACTCAAGCCAGTAAAATTAATCCCAAATACGCGATCAATAATCCAAAAACAACAAACTTTCACCGTATCCGCTCTATTACACTAACACCACACCCAGTAGGGATGCCTATGGAACTACAGCATTCCGACCGTTTTTTCCGCCCGCTCCGTGCGTTAACGAGTTCCATACCATTATTCATGAAAGCATAAAACAAAAGGGCCAATCAGAACAAACACGCTCCTTCGGTAATTTCGGTTCCAGTGTAAAAAGTTCGGCATCGACTTACCTGACGACCCTCCAAGCCCCCCATAAGTTACATTAGCATGAAAACGTTTTCAACAATCCAGAATACACCCCTACTTACTAACACTAAGCAACCGCGGGCTCGCCTCATTTTAACCATTAACAATAACATAACAAAACACCCACCATAAACCAACCACGACCATCATGTAAAAAAAGCCCTCTTATAAATCACCAAACCCCACCCCCCCACCGCCACTAACGTTAAATAATTTTTTCACAGCGAGTACCTCCCCAGGGTAGTAATCTACCAGCGAGATCCCGTCGCTTACACACCTCGGCGCCGCGGGTCTATCTGAGTCTGACACTGAGAATACTCTGAATGGCAGATGTGGCTCTAGTACCGCAAAGCGTTTACAGGAAAAATAATTTCAGTTCTAGTAAATCCGCACGTGGAAGCGGGTGACTTAAGGAGTGATAAAATTTCTCTATCGATTAAATGGGGGATCATAGGATCTCAGCACAGGGGGCAGAGCGTATCCCTAAACATAATAAATACTATCTATACAAGGAAAGGATATATAAATACATACATGACAAATGTAAAACAAAAAACAAAAAATGAGACACAACCCTGAGCTTATCTCATAGAGCGATTTTTTCGAAACCAAGGTACTCAACGGCGACAACAATGCTCGGATTTCTCATGTCTCTGATTCGCGGCAAGCGAGTTTTAAACAATTTCAGACATCGAGTCCGATGTCACTGACGATCACCTATCCCTACCAAAGAGATAACAGTATCACGAAATCCCCCCAGGCCTTTGGTCATGCATCATATATCGTAAATCTACAAATTGGGAATCACTGTAAAATTTGATTTCGCTGACCGGATGTTCCCAAAGACCAGAAGAGCGCCTGGTTGGAATAAGCTTCGGAGGAACGTGGGGTCAGGCACGTCGCAGGCGGGGGAGCTAGGCGCGGGGCATAAGTGACCGAGCCCAGGTGGCAGGGAGCGCGGGCGCGGAACAGCGCGGGGCGAGGGCGCGGGGGACGACGAAGGCCGACGAACCTGTGGGGGGGGGGGGGGACCAGAACAGGCGGGGGGGGAAAAGATGAAACAAAAGAAAAATAAACCCACATTTCACATTATCAGTGGAATATTTGGTTTCAAAATCTTATAAGGGAGTTCTGGGGGTGGTGTTGGAGAGGGGATCCAGCGCCGGTAACCCAACCAAAACACAAAAAAAAAAAACACAACCCAAATCATGACACGCAGAAACAAAAAGCAATCAAAAAAACATCCCAAACAAAACACACACACGCTCCCACCAAACAAACCTTCTTAAACTTAAAAGGAACACAGCCCCAACTAACCAACCTACCTAACAACAAACAAGCACGCACTAACAACTACTAAACACTTGTCCTCAATATTTTCCAAGTCCTTACTGTCCCTATCCATTTCTTATCGCTACTTTTTTCTTGTATTGTCTTTCTGTTTTTTTTTTCTTTTCTTTTATTTTTTTTTTATTTCATACTTTTTTCTCCTTCAATGTGGTTATTCTAGAGACCGACAAGCCTGAGAAGAGTTTTTTTGGTCCAAGATTACATTCAAACAAAAACCAACAACACCAACGTAACCACAAACCAAAACAAAGCCCCGCCCCCAGTTCAGCCTTTTTGCTGGTTGGGTGTTTGTCCCCGTTTTTTTGACTTTGGGTCCCCAAATGCCGGAAACCTGCAAAGCGATATTATTTAAAGCGGAAATCAGAAATAGAAATCTCCGAAATTGAATCAACAGACCACTAGTGTTCTTTAACTGAAACGGTTAAAAACACTACATTCTTCAAGATCCAGTCTTATTAGGGATTTTTAGCTACTCAATCCTTAGGCTACTTTGGGGTCGTACACGTCCCTTTTTCCTTATCCTCCTTATTTTTTTGTTTTTATTGTCCTTGTATCTCCTGATGTGTTTCAGTTTTTGGTCTTTTTTAACTTTTTGTTTCTTTTGCAGTTTTAGTTTGATCTTTATTGTCTTTCATTTCTTTTTTTTTTTTTCAAAGCTTTTTTTTTTTTGTTTTTTTTTTTTTTTTTTTATGTTTTTTCTTATGAATAAACTTTTGGTTGCCGAACCTTGGTTGTGGTGTCTGGTAAAAAACGTGTTTTTCACCAGACTTAACTTGGCGACCACTCATAAAAAACATACACGGTTGGTAAACTTCACACATTACTTGTCGTCTATCGCGTTTTTTTCTTTTCACTATTAGTCAAGGTGAAAAGACTTTTTTTTCTTTGTCATTACGTTTTGAGTTTGAAGACTTGATTTCCTGTTTGACGCCGTACCAGTTAAGGAATGCCCCCTGGAACGCGAGAAGCACCTCGCCTTTCCATCCTAACTCTGAGGTAACATTCTCACGCACCAGTGCGCTCTCTGGGAATTCTAGACCTACCATCTAAGAGCTTCCCTTTCCTGCTGTCTCTGGTTTTCGTCTTTTTTTTCTCTTGGCGTAAATCTGTCTCTTTTTTTCTCTTTTTTCCCTCCTTCTCCTTTTCTCTTTTCTTTTTGTCTTCTTCCTTTCCCTTTTTCAGTAGGGGCTGCGAATGGTTCTCGTCTGTTGGGTGGTGGCCGGTCAAGGGGTGGGCTGGTCAACGCGGGGGCGGTAGAGTGTTTTGTGGCGTGGTGGAGATGTGTGCGCATTGGCGGTCGTGGGGAGTCTGGTGGTCAAGGCGTCCGGGGAGGGAATTGATTCGGCTGTCTGTCGTGCTATCCATACGGCTATGCTTCTCATTGCCGCGTCCCTGATGAATTTCTCGTTAGGGTTCGCCCTTGGTGACATAGTAGAATCAGTTTTGCGTGGAGAGGTAGTCAAGAAAAGAAATCGGGGGGGAAGAATCGTTACTGGTTGCCCTGGTACCACTTACGAGAAAATACCGAAACAAATGGTGAGGGATGGTTTAACCAGTTATAAGTGCTTGGGAGGGACGGGAGTGTCAGGGGGGTGGGGTGCTTTGGCTTCTAATCGGTCACGTAAAGTTCCTAGTTATTGCAGACGCGATTGTTGCGGTAGTGAATGGTTTGTTAAGATTACATAGCTGGTAAAAAATAAGTGGGTCGGTGGTTTATGCAAAGTTTGGAGTATTGGTAGTGGTGGTTTATCTATGGTGTAATCTGATTTTTTTTGGGTTAATTTTGGTATGTGTCGTATGGTCGGTTTGTCTTATCTCCGGTGAAGACAATTAGGTTGTTTGTTGGCAATTGTTCTGGACTGTATTTGTCCTGAACGTACTTCCTTGATGTTCTATATGCGTCAGACATTTTTTTTGATTCATTCAGGTCTCTCGCTGTATATTATCAGGCTTTGTACTCAGGGTTGCGTTTAGAGCTTGACGTTTTACAAGATCGCTTGATATTAACGTGGCTTAGTTACAGACAAAGTTCCAATTTCATACCTAACGGTAGACACTCAGCGTGTATGTGACTTTGGGGGGTGGGTGTTTAGGAAGTAAGTTTGTTGGATGATTAAATGGTCACACAGATTTGTTACTGATCACGTAGTACACAGATAAATTCTATAAATTGCATCTTCTTTCTATTGCAATCAAATATAAATATACAACAACAAAGATGTGGCTATATAGATACTTGGAGCTATCACGTTTTTTAATGCATAATTGATTTCAGGCTGGGAAAATGGGATTTGAGGAGAAAGATCGATAGGTATTTGCATGAGTATTGGGTATACATTACAGATCTATGTTGCATTGGGACCTACAATACTTGTTTGTACTTCTCATGGTTTGTTGTTGTGAAGTAGGTATATAACGTCTATTTGGAAAACGCTGTTACGAGGTTGATAATCGATTAACTGGTTGCCGTCGGGATGGGGAGGGTCCTAGGGTTCTTCAGGTGTTGAAGATCCCTTGGTTACAATGATCTTTTTTTGGATTTGGGTGTGCATTGGTGAAAGGTGGTTTTAACGGATCAGTTTACATGTTGGTTTGGTTTGAGTCTAGACAAGTCTTCGATTCAATACTTTTCAAAAACTACCCTCCCGTGAGTCGAGAATCCTGTATATGGTCTCGGGCTCAAAAGCCCAATTTAAGAATTTGGAGTGGCCTCATTTGCAGCTGTCACGCAAGACTTTGGTTGTAAAGGCTCGTCCTTCAAGTGCTGTTTTTGTCAGCCCGGGGAATGTTTGGAGAAACGCCTTTTGCAGTTGAGAACGGAGTAGTCCACATTTTGCATTTGTTATGAGCGCTCATTGGGGCAGATAGTTACACGGATTGGATGAAAGAATTTTTGACAGTTTATGCTTGATTATAGTACTCAGAGGTGTCCCAAAAATTTTATATCCGCTCTAATCAACATGAAACACGTCAATACGATTTTTGCCACGCATCTGTTAGATTACCGGGGATTTAGTGTATATTAAGCAATTGGTACAGCCAAAACAATCACCACGGCATACAAGATATAAATCCAAAATCTGCGCCATATGGTGTTAGTACAGGGGGAGAGGCACATCACCAATAAATGAAAAGTAGCACAGCTCAATACCGTCTCTCAATGTTTGATGGATTTAAGATATTAACCAGCCTGAAAGTCCTTGTTCACTTGGTTGCACTCAGTATGTGTCTCATGTGCAGTAGATTACCCGTGGTCTCCCTGGTTCTTTTTCACTTAAGAAGTTATAGCAGTGAAATCTCTTAGGTTTTTCTTTTTAGTGTATTAAGGAGGGAAGGGGCTATGGACATTAGGGGGGGGGGATGACTTTGTTGCTCTTGAAGTATTGTTACAATAACTATACGGTTATAGATTCGTGATTTCTTGCATGTTTGTCGCCTCGTGGGGGGGGAGTGTGTTGAGTTATAGAGCTGAAACTTGGGGTACCATATCTGGTTGACGCTGGAGCGTTCAGGGAGATCAGTGGTTTGCGTGGTTTGGGTATAGCGAGGCCGGTTGAGGGAGCGGTGGTCCTGTGGGGGAGAGTGTGCTATTTGCGGGGGTGGTGGGTTTTTTGGTGATTAGAAACCCACACAGGGGGATGTAAAACGGATCCTAATAAAAAATAGTGCTAAATAGTTGTGGACTACACGTTGGGGTATGTGGTGGGGTGTGGACTACCACGGGGCGAGTTAGTATACTAGTGGTGGACTCTTAGAGGTATTGGTCATTCTATTAGAGTCGGAGCGTTAGTCAACTGGTTAGTCACACAGAGGCGGTAGAGGTATAGTGGAGTTTAGGTTGTGTGTTGTATAGGGGGGTGGGGCGGTGTTGGTGAGTTTTGTAGTTGGGATAATCTATGTCGTTATATACTGAGGTGCAGATTTTGTGTCGTTAGTCGTCACATTACTGTTAGGGGGAGCAGTACAGTCACAGGGGGGCGTGGTAGGCTCTATAGTGTACTCTTGGCGCACATTGACAGTGAGGGGGGACAATTTTGACATCTTAATCAGGATACACGCAAGGAGAACACATCATACTACAATGCATTAATACAGAGGAGACAGGTCGTATAGATATTGAGGACAGAGGTTACTGAAATAACTTTTCACACAATTCAAAAACACTCTAATGTACATGCTTAGATGCAGAGAGGATATAAGAAGGACAAATTTATTTATGTAAGGGAAGAGAGGTGGAAGAGGAGTTTTGAGCAGTCTAGAGAGACATAGGATCAAGTTAGAAATGTGGATGGGAGCGAGGTATGAAGATAGTCACTACGTCTATAATGAGAGGACACATACAGCTGATGGTTTGATATACTGATGAAGATAGACAATGGTCGTTGGGGGGTAGGAGGTCTCATGGGATGATGGTTATGATTGAACTAGATAAAGACAATGACACGTGTGGCATCAGATAGTTCTTATTGCGATAATTGTGGAGACGTGAGGATAAGTCAATATACAGTATTAGGGGTCATCGATGACATGTGCCGCGTGTCGTATAGAATGGAGAGCCAGGACAATTACATATGGGAGGTGGTGTAGGTTTGGAAATAATTTTTGGGTGAGAGTGATTGGTCACTGAGAGTAATAGTGGCGAGTGGTTACACAGTAATGACAGTTTAGAAACTGACTGTAAATCCTGATACAAAATCGAGGAGCAGATATACGCTTCTGGGTTAACGTGGGTAACAGTCACGTATCCGTGAGTCGCGGTGCCTGGAATATGTCGGTGCAATGACGATTCGAAATGACTGCGAAATAGACAGGACGCGATTATGATGGATCTTCAGATGGTGAAGACTATTTTCACGATACGGACATTCATGGGTGTCTCTTTTGTATTGAGATCTATAGGTGAGATTTTGCGAGCTTGAGAGTATTGACATCTATGGACTCTGCGGAGTGGTCTATAGGTGCATATCTCAGGTGTGACACAGCGAGAAGTCGAGAAGCCCGCATTCGGACTGTAGTCTGGACTACACATGTGGCCTGGTCATAACTCAGTCCAGTCCAAGGGCTACCCTGACTGATGATCGTGTAATAGAGAGATCGGCAACGAACCAAGAAGAGAGATACGACGATTGTGACACAGGAGGGCACATACATGGTGTGGTGATCACGCGTGTATTCGGATGTGAATACACGGGGAAGTTCACTGCGGACTATTGGAGACAACAGTGTGTCTATATCAATATTGATGCAAAAAGAATTCTCTCTATATTTAGAGTTCTGAACACAATACTATCTTTGTCTTCAATCTGCTTTACTTCGAATTAGATACATGTCTGACGTCAGTTTGGTACAGATCTTCTGAGCAACTATTTTCACGCGGTGTAAATTGGGGTGTAACGGAAATATGACATGACTATACGCAATTTCTATTCCATACAGTGTACACATGGTGTATAGATTTCCTTTTTGAGGTCTCTATCAATACACGCGAGTTTGTCTTCATCTCATCGTGTGTGATGTCTGTGTGGGCTATATACTCCTGCTGTCTTTTTTAGTGAAGTACTTCTTTACTGGTCACAACGTGTTGAATGAGACTCTATTAACACATGTGCTGGTATCTTATTCTTTATTATCAACTAATATTCCTATCTGTAGACAATTTATAATGACTTCGAGGTCGTCAGAATCACACAATCACTATGTGCGGTGAACTGTGATGCAGGATTTTTATGTCCACAGCTGTATGAGTGATTCTACAAGAATAGTCTTAGAATGGAACTAATGAATACAGCATTACAAGACGTTTGAGTGGATAAAATAAACATCTAGCTGCTACTACATGAAACAACTGTCTTGTCACACGAGTCTGTTGCGACGATACTACGTGCAATCGAGTTCTATGAAAGCACAGTATCTATCATATCACATCGATACTGTACTTTCTATGTGTATATTGTCCTCAGCTTAGTACAATGTATTATTTAGTAGTTTCTCTCTACTAGTTTATATCTCTGGGGGGAGGGAGGAGAGGGGGGGGGGGGGGAGAGGGAGGAGGGGGGTAGTAGAAGTGGAGAAGGGCGCAGGGATGGGGTCTTATGTGGATGGGAGCTCGAGAGAGAGAGAGAGTGAGTGTGTGATGAGATCAGTAGAGGTAGCATGCTTATGTTAACGGTTTTCACTGGGGTAAATGCTGGCTGTCAGCAGTGTTGTTGATGAGAGGTCAATGGGAGGAGAGGGGAGAGAGTGGACTGGAGTATAGAATATTATATCATCTTTTTGGGTGATATATTTAAAGAACAAATTGATTGTTATGTTGGATGAGTTTGTGAGTTATGTCAATAGTGCGAGTCATTAGAGAGATTAAAAATGAGGTAGTGAGATTGTCAATAGAACATGTCTGATACAACAGCTCTAAGGTGAGGGACGTTGTCGGTGGTGGACAAGGTCTAAGGATATGATAGGAAGATTGAGGAACACAGTTCACTTGATGTCTCGATTTCCAGAGACAGCCCTCTACACAGTCCCACCATCCCACTCCGTGGAAAGTCTATTGCTAATTACTATCTCTCACTGTGACATCACTTATTGTGCAAATATTGATGTCTTGGTACACACATGAAATATGGTGAGTCAAATCTACAGCTACGTCTCAGTATTGGCTACAACTAATTCTCCTAGCGAGAAAAATCTAACGACAGCACCGTATTGGTAGAGAGTGGAAAAACTAAGTAAGGTACTTAAGTTGTATAGATACAGTATGAGTTGTAAATTACTACACTGAACCTATCAATTTGGATGGAACATAATTAACAGTCTGTGGGATACCAACTCTAAGAGCATGGTAAGTGAATCTCACACAGGACTTTCTTCAGGAAGTTTTTGCATAGCTAGCGTAGATAATAACAATTTTTGCACTCAGACAGCGATCTACAATATCAGCTTTGACGTGCATGCGTGAGAGCATTCTCTGTAGAGTCAAGGCAGGGTGTAACCAGAGGCTAACGGCACTATGAGGTACCCTCAGCTCGCGACTGCCGTTTAAGTATTGTTATATCTATTTACGTGGTGGCATAACACTGAAAGATAAGCTATGTCTGCTCCTGTCGTCCATGGGCTGAGACAGGGTGGGGAGGGTCAGCATGGCATGCTAGACGAGATAACAGGAAACAAGAGCTAATTCCTACTGTAGTCTGTCTCGACGTAGAGTACTAGGACCTATGCGTTAATGATATAGTCTCGTGATGCATGATCGCGCGGGAGAAAAGAGTGAGGCGCGGATATCACAGCTCACTAGGAGCGCCTAAACAATGCCCTAGCTACAGCTCGCACACCGATACCCTCGCTTATTGCGATAGTATCGTAATCAGTGAGGCATAGGAAGACATGATCTCTACTAGTCAGTCTAACGGGTTGAAATTGAAAATGAATGGTTACACATTACAAGCACATTGGAGCATCTGATAGGAACAGCGGAATGTGGTGGGGTGGGTGGGGGATAGACTTGTATAATTCTGCTAAT
Organism: Oreohelix idahoensis; assembly: GCA_024509875.1. Classification (NCBI taxonomy): domain Eukaryota; kingdom Metazoa; phylum Mollusca; class Gastropoda; order Stylommatophora; family Oreohelicidae; genus Oreohelix; species Oreohelix idahoensis. The sequence continues at coordinate 18,990 of JAMPIV010014090.1, forward strand.
ACAGCTGCTGTGAGACCTACGATGCAAGGGCGCTTATGTATGGAGAAATCTATGTTAGGTGGTTTTTCACTTTAGAGAGAAAGTGTCTAGTGCAGGGTAATTCTTGAAGAGAACTCAGGGTAGTAGGGAGGTATATGCAGGGGTATGGAGTGCATCTATTTAATATCATGACGAGGAGTGTAATTAGAGACACTTCTCATACATTAATGTCTTGAACATCCATCATGTATAGGACCTGCTAGGCTCAAACAAATCGAATTATACTATTGTCACTTTTTCTAGAGCACTCTGTTAATGTCAAGCATGACTGTATAGGCAAAGAGGCGAATAACTAGGGAAGTTTGGTCTCAAGCATAGATAGATCTAGTCTCAGTTATGTGTATATGATGAGAACAATTGTGAACTAAGTTACTATCACGTATGTCGACAATTTAACGCTGTATATATGGACAAGGTGGACACGTTTGCAGTGTGTTGCTAAATGTGTTGTTTTGGTTGGGAGCTCAATCTTAAAGAGAAGTCAGAGTGCGGAGGTCTCTCACTTGTCTACGCATGCAGATTGAAATTTTTCTGTGTGTAATTTGGCTGTATACAAGTTCCTATTATTGTTCACCATCGCGACATATGGGTCTGGGTCTAGGTTTTAATCATGCATTCATGTGTTCGGTGAGAGGTGCTGAGACAAAGGAGGAGCAGTGTGATATGTGTGTCGAGACTAGGTACGAATGACAACCTCTATTGAGCTCAATATCCTGCTTAGTCGTATGAAAGATCCGAATGATGTTTGAGGGGTGTAGGGGGGGGGGGGTGGGGGGGGGACGGGGGTGGGGGGAGAGGGGGGGGAGAAGGGGATATGGTGTATTGGTACACGCACTAGGACAGAGGAGGAGAGTAGACAGAGTCATTACTAGGTGATAAATGGTTTATTCATGGTATGATTTATAGAGGAATTTGTGATGTGTGTTGTGATTGGCTCAAAGGGAAGGTGGAGGACATATTTCTTTTGCTATAGTGAAAAACAGGGAATGTAGACATAGATATGGTTTACTTGTTTCAATTGTGTAGTAGGTAGTGGGAGAGCGATGTGAATTACTGTAGAAGTAAGAATGATTTAACCAGACACAAATATTGGTAGTATTGACTACATATACACTTAGATGGTCAAATTCTAAAATCTATGGTACGAGTGTTTTAACGGACAGTATTCTGTATGCGTATTTGTGCATGATTGGGCTTTGCATTAGTGATTGTTCAAAGTAGTTATCAAGTGGGGAGGCTTGTAATATGTATGATTATATATGAGAGCGATTATGACTTTAATATGAGCAAAGTGGTTTTATTGTGTGTATAGTGATAGGCATGTGGTCAAGCTACATGTGAGATCTATTTACATATATTTTCTATTCAGTTAATAGTCTAGGTATCTTGTCCCTTATATGCTGGTGAGCATGTACAAAGGAGAGTTAGAATGTGCCGAGATATAGTACGACGGAACATTTCAACTAGCAGTGTGAACTTAGTACATATAAATTATGTTGAGATTCTCTGGGATATACTGGGAATTTGTAAGCGATGACTTGGGATTAGGTTATGTACGTACTTATTGTGTGCTTAAACGAGTGCATCGGAGTTCCTCTGACACTACTTACGCTGGACTGAACGATGTTTGAGCCGAGAGCACGTATCGTACACTTGACATGAATTGTGTAGAGGCAGGTGATCTATATTTGACAGGTTTATGTATAATGTAAGTTGTTCAAGTCTTTAAGACTGTCACACTAGGGTGAGATTATTCTGTAAATATGTCACACATATCTAAGCGGATTGGACACGCTGGCTGATGAGAAATAACTGGCAATATTTTTGCTCTGCCTAAGTACGCAGTAACTTGTGAATTAGTAGTGTCATATATTTCATAAATCATTATCAAATCTTAGCTGACCACATTTTCAGGTAGAGGAGATTGTGGGGGAGGTGAGCCTTTTCAGTAGTTAATGCTATAGTAGTCGAGAGATAGGAAATACTGTGATTCGACATATGCTTGTTGTAGTCTCATGGAGCTCTATTCAGTAGACACATACCAGTGTTAGTCCGACAGCAACACATTGTAAGGACACTGAGACATACTGAGTTCTTTTTATACATGAGTCTTAGGAGTCTGGTGCAGATGTGGCTTTGTGTACTTTCATCTGACAGCGAATCACTACAATAGTATGTGTATCTCTGGACAGTTTAGTCTGTTGAGAGATCAGGTGTGGCTAGCTAGGCTTAGTCGACTATATAGTCATATAATAGATGTTTCGTTCTCAATAGTAATAATAAACCATCAAAGGAAAAGTACGCGTATAAGGAAGAGCGAGTGAGGAGTGTACGTTGTAGCTGGTAAATAGCTCGTCATATTCACATCTTTATCTCTGTTTGAGTTTATTGATATATAGCAATTGTCACTTCAATTAATAACTCAATTCTACATTTTAGCACCTTGTGCGAGTGTAGTCAATTCTTCGTCATCGGTCACTATATGTATTTGGTTTTCTTCTTGCACAAAAGACAAAATTTCTTCGTCATTCAAAAACTGAAAACCAGAATCATTATCATCTTCTAGCCACATGTGTGCATCATCTTTGTCACAGTCCGAAAATCCGGGCATTGAAACAGTTCCACATCTTCATTTATACAATCATCATTTGTGTCCACTGCAGTAGTTTCATTTCCTCCTTTTTTCCCAAGCAATCTATTCCAAGCCTTTGTGATAAACGAGCGCAAAGGCCTTATTGCTTCATCTTTTCCTACATTCTTCATACTGTATTTTCTCCGACATTTGCTCTCTCATCTCATATTTGCGATCCACATTTGCTATTTCATTGTTGTGATTACTCGCGACCGGTATCTAGAGAACCACATTTGTTCTTTCATCGGGGGAAATAAAGTCCTTTGATTGAGTCCACATGCCTGACATTATCATTTGAAGCCCACATTGTATGGTGATAAATCTGGTAAAAACACATATGGTCATCCTAATCAAACTGTAATTTCTGTGACACCACATTGGACGCCCAGATTGGCCAGGGGAAAACGTGGCCGCGGTTCAGACAAGCGTGGGTTGACCACATTGGACGCCCAGCTTGGGCAGGGTGACTTCCAGAAATATATAATACCGCATAATCTACTAGAGTGAGGCAGTCCAGGTTTTTACCTTGTGAGGAAGAGATCAAACCCAAAAACGCATAGCCTAATACACGTGTTTATTCAGAGTGGATGATAATTCAGTTCCGTGATTAATTGTGTTCTTAAAGGATTTTGCGAAGGGAAAAGAAGGTTAGTAGATCTTATACTTATTAATACATTTTCTTAATTTTGTTTATTTTAACCTCACAGCTAAAATGTGCGGAAGATAAAGTTTCAAATAATTCTTGGCATAACTGATTAATAAAATCAGAAGATTTTCATAGAAGATGATAGGATGATAGAAGGTAATTAATAGTTCATATTTCACCTTTATCATCATCACAGTCTCCCATATGCACACACTCTCATGCACAAGATATTTAACATCATTAGAATTGAACTCAGAGAGAGGGAGATGAATAATGAGCAGTAGTTTAAATGAAAGTCAACCAGTGATGTTAAATATGAAAAACTTACGAAGACTTTTGTGTGTCTTCAGTTCATCAGAAGTCTGAGTCTACACGCAACGTGTCTGACGTCTAACCAGAAATAAGTTATCAAAAACGGACATTTGGCTAGCAGAATTCGCCATAGGACATCTTTCATTCCTCAATTTAAAAGGAATATTGTCTCACCCACAAGTCATAAGGTGGACGCAGCATTTTTCGTCACCATATACTGCTTGCTCACAAGTTCAATACAGAGTTATCACAAGTTCAATACATCGTTATCACAAGTTCAATACAGAGTCATCATAAACTCTAATCACTCGAAAGATCATTATTATCTGAAGTCAAGCAAAAGAGCTCAAAAGAGGAATCGCATATTTATACCACGTGCAACACACTCTTAAGCGCATTTTATGAAGCAGACTCGAAAGTATATGAATCACGACTACATACGCAAGATTATGAGTCTACATATCACTAACATTTCGTGAAGATATCCAGTCTGACCAGTACCGTCGGGAGATTAGACCACAGACCTTTTGTTCATATGACAACTATTAACTGTTGATCCACACTACAGAGATATATACTCAAACAGTGAAGGAATATACATAAATATCTCGTCAGCGTTCTCCGTACGACAACAGTATTCATCAGAACGTCCTCGACTTAGAGATACCCCATTCGACATAACGTATAACAACTTGGGACATTTTATGCATACATGTGAATCCTCATATCTAGGAGAAGCATTTAGAGACACATGGACTGTGTAGAGTACTCACCATTTTGGTAACACGTATCATATCACATCATCATTTCACTCTACACCAGTTCATCCTTAATTAACTATTACTTAATTAACTGTAATTTTATTATCTCATCTGTGTGTTTTGTGTGAATCGTCTTTCACCATCATCACGTTCTAACCATTACTAACCCTATATGTGTGGGTATTTCATTAATAAACCCAACGATCAGTTAATCATTATCAAGAGTTTGTTAATGTATCACTCGTGCTGTCGGTGTTACATATTCACCTATAGGAACCTTTCTCTACTCAGATGAGGTTGGGGGCTTTTTCTTTACGGGATCTAAGGGCAGAAGCTAAGGTCGTGGAGAAACAGAACTCTTTCCATAATTTATTAGAAAACACTGTCTAGTGGAAAGCATTCGCATTCCTGTCTTCTTGTCCCTATCTCGAATAGGTCTTTTTTTCTTTCTTAACGAGCCAATTTCTAGAGACCTTATATCTAATATCTCATAGACTATTCCTGGCAAAAACTACTGTCGTAGTTGCCCCAGTGACTCACCACACGACAGCCTTGTTGAGATTATCTTGTGACAGGGTGGTCCAAGCATCAGCTAACATATAGCAGCAGTCTTTGAGATTAAGCTTTTTGGAAAACGCCACCACACTTTCTTCATCTTCAGCCAACAATAAACGACGCAGGATTTCCTTCTTGTACATCTTTTTAAGCTTTGCTATAACACCCTGATTCATTGGTTGAATCTGTGCTGTTGCATTGGGAGGCAGAAAAATTACTTTAAAATTTGCATCAACTGCATTCAATGTATCCTTCTCTGGATGAGATGGTGCATTGTCCAGTAGAAGAATTACTTTTCCAGTTTTCTTTTCTTGTTCTCTCAACCTCTTCACATTTGGGATGAACTGATTTGTATACCAATCAAGAAATATTTCACTATTCATCCAAGCACGCTTCTGTGCTTTGTAGCACAATGGGAGACATGTCACATTCTTTAAACAACGTGGTTTTTTGGCTTTGCCGATCATTAGCACCGGTAAACGATGACTTCCACTGGCATTCGCGGCTACCAAAATTGTTACTCTCTCTTTGCACTTTTTAAACCCAGGGGCAGCTGCTTCGCGCTGAGATGCAAGTGATTTTTGAGGCAATGATTTCCAGTATAAGCCAGTCTCATCGGCATTATACACATCATCGTGTGAATAACCTTCTTCTTCCAAAAAAGCCAAGAATGTTTCTTTAAAATTTTCAGCGGCAGTTGCATCGCTAGATAAAGATTCCCCTTGAATCTCCAGTTCTCGTATGCCATGACGAGATTTAAAGTATCTTAACCATCCCTGGCTAGCCTTAAAGTCAGGAGGACCGTCAAGTTGACTGTTGAACTGAAGTGACTTTTCACACAATAGAGAGCCAGAGATAGGTTCCGATTTGCTTCTTCTTTGCAGACACCATATATACAAAGCCTCTTCCAATTTCAAATATTTCGCATTTCTCATGGTTTTACGTTTCTTCGACCCATTTTCACTATCCAATTTCGATGCAAAACTCATAATTTTATCCTTGTTACTTCTGATGTCAGAGACGGTAGCTTTCCCAACATTGAAAATCCTCGCAAGTGAAGACACAGTTTCACCTTTTCCTAATCTCTTGATAATTTCTGTTTTCGTTTCAATTGTCAAAACATTGCGGTTCCTTTTATATGCTTTAGGCCTACTGGAAGATGCCATATCGCACAGAGAAATACTTGTACACCAAATATATTCTGCTGTAGTAGCAGGACACAACTATTTTAAGTTGAACTGTCTGTTTAGCCAGTGTTCTGCCTAGAACGCACACGTACACTGGAGTGGTAAACCAGATATTAACTGACTTTATGATCTAACTGACTTCCTGTACGTAAGCGACCGACCATTACCCCAACCCATCCTCTACAAATTGTTCTCACACATTTGAAGCTTGCCGCATGAAAAGATTCAGAAATGTAGTCTAACGTGACTGGTGGCGATTGATTTTTTTTCTTCTGGAAAAAGTGTTCGGATAATTGGATGTTCGGATAATTGGGGTTCGGATAAATGGAGTTCTACTGTATATGGAATAAAACTGTAACTACTCTAATCTCATTATAAACAGACTGTAATAATGGATCTTTCTGTTGTCAATCAATCAATTAATATCTTTTAACTCCCATGGATAGCAAGCTCCTAACAAAAACATACCGAGTCCTCATGACCTCTGACCTCTGACATTCCATCAAGATATCCCCGTGCCCTCTTTATTCCTTTAATGTCTGTCTCCAGTTCTCTTCTCCGTGTGTTTTTATCTCCCCCTATTTCTCTTACTATGGAGATTACAGAACAGGCACTGCCTTTTAATGCTATCAGCTAGGTTTCCTAGAATATGTCTCATCCAACACCAGCTTCGCCTCCTCCTATGATTCACTGGCGTCCGTCTGGTTCTTACCATCAGTTGTTCATTAATAATCTTCTTATACCATTTCAATCCTTCTTTTCTGAGCAAGCACATATTTTTAAAAGAATGTGTCTTTTTGTTTGTATTTTTTTTTTGCCTCCATGATTCAGAGCCATACAATAGGACTGTCTTTACAGTGAAGAAGATTCTGATGTTTGTGTTTCATTATGTAGCGTCGCGTTACAATAATATGCTAGTACAACTCCCACCACATTAAAGTAACAAACAAACAAAACAAGAAATATGACGTATTTAGAACGAGGTTTCTAATCTATTTAAAGAAACAGTCTGTTGATGAAAGACGCCACTAGGCGTGATGGCCACTGACTGCTTTGACGGTCGGCGGCTAAGGATCAAAGAAGAAGATCTGTTGATGAGAAGATGCCTTATCTTCCTCTTCTTCCGAACCCGAAGTATGCGAGTATTCACTATTTTACCCTTGCGACAATGGGGTAACTCAGCGGGCTCAATTGGTGGAGGTCACACCAGCCCCATTTATTGGCGGGTATTGCAATGCCACAAGAAGGTTGGTCCTCAATTCTGATAGAGAGTCTGAATATGTATTTTACAAGATAGAGTTTTCATTTACTTCACAGTGTAACTACAAGACAGACCATTCTGCTTCACGTGTTCATTTCATCTCCCCTTACATGGGACATCACGACCAGTGTTTGATAGCTCTTTTACACACAGATTTGTTTATCTAAAGCTGTGTTCACCGAAGAATGCTATTAACAACCCATCAACAATACAAGACATTATTATGCACAAGAAGTAAGCGAATTTTGATGACTCCCCATCAAGGCCGGATAATTCGAAGCCACGAATGCAAAAACAAACATTGAAGACATGTCACGGAACCGGAAATAGGATTCTTCTACAATATTTGTGAATGCGAATCAGCGCTCTTGCGAAAATAACTGCGGATTTGCCTCATGCTCAATTTACAACAAAATAATGAGATGGAGAAGGATCTGTCACGCACTACGCATGAAAAACGAAAACAGCTGACAAGCTGTGGACTGGAGTCACCTGAGGAAACGACAGAAAGTCAGACCCAAAGACATATACAGGTAAACGTTCGAAACAAAACTTTGCAATTCGTCTCTCTCCTAGTTTTCTTTCATACAACCACTTTTAATTCTCTCATTAAAAGCTTGATCTTGTCGAGGCTTTTCTTATCACCACATACTTAACACTATCTCTCTCAAACATGAACACCATACTGCCAACCTGCTTCTCTTGTAGAGATGAGAGCTTCATATTTACAGTTGTTCTTGATCTTTGGTTATTATACAACAATTTCTCTCATTAAATGGTACCATATTTCAGACTTTTTGTATCGCCCTACAGTTTCTCCCTCAAGAGGATTATTGAAGGACGCTCTGCCAGTCCTCTTCTCTTCAGGAGCAGACATTTCTAAATGTAATAATATTCACTTGTCTTTCGTACTCCCACAAGAACACATTCCTGTTCGTTAATTCTTTTAATGCGTTAAAAAGATGATATTCTAGTAAACAGTGCCCGGTTCTCAGTCTGAAAATTATCACGTGGTCTGTTCCTGTAAAGGAATAATATATGTCTGTGTTAATTCATATTTTTATTAAGGGGAGTTAAGTGTTTAAAAATTGTATGTACGGGTCGGTTTTTTGTACACGCTAGTAAGCACGCTCTGTGTGTTGAGAGATTTTTCTTAATTGGGGGGCTGTATGCTCGGTAATTTTTGTACACAGCTCTACTGACTAGCTGTTAGTTGTTTCTTTATTTAAAAATATGATAGGAATAGTTTTGGGGGGAAAGGCGGATGAATTCTGCTCACATCTCAAGCTGCGAGTTCGCGCTTGGATGAATTGTACTGAGCTGTTTTTAAGCAGGGGATTTTTCGTGACAGTACTTTGCTGGTAGAGCTTGGAAATGGCCGCTTTACCATTTCTCTAGTGTGTTCCAGTATATAGCCTTTTGTGAGAGGAATATTTAATATGTAGGCAGTCTTCTTGATGGATTTACTGTTATAATACTAGAACTGTGATGAATGCAGTCTTCTTGATGGATTTACTGTTATAATACTAGAACTGCGATGTATGCAGTCTTCTTGATGGATTTACTGTTATAATACTAGAACTGCGATGTATGCAGTTATTTGTTGACGGATATTTTCACTGTAATACTTTGAAATGAGAACTGTGATGAACTGCAATGTAGGCAGTCCTTTTGATAAATGTTCTTCCTATGGATTTATATTATACTGGAAAGTTATGACGTTCTTTGCAACCTATGTGCCATGGATTTTTGTATGCTATTGCAACATGTGAAGTGTGCTGTCCCAACGTCAATTTTGCGATGTTAATAAACTGTGAAACGTTACAGCTTGTTCCACCACTTCCTGATTCCTGCGTGTTGCTGTAGTGCATGAGTACAGTAGATGTGTAGTCAAGAACCTATACCCATTCGCGTAGATATATTTACACATCTGTCGGCCACCTGTAAGCCCGACTTATGCTGATCGGATCTATCAGCGAAAATATATTAACTTTGTTCTGCCATCCCGCCTGCAGAAGGTGTTACAGCAAATACATCTGTAACAGAAGTGGTCGCCAGTGATTCGGGGTATAAACAGTCCTGAAGTTTACTGTGATGTCAATTCAGCTGGATTTACAGTGTTGTCAGTACTGACTTTTATGCACAAGTTATTCAAGTCAAGAGTGACAGTGATCCAGTCCTTCTCCTCGTGCGCCAACTTAGGATTTCAGCACCCGATGTCAGGAATTTCATTCGAAAGCCGCTATCACTTTGGAGTTCCAGTACCGATCACCATTGGATTTATTCAGACTGTGTGATACCTGATTTACATCATTGTTGTTGCTGCGGAGGCTGGGATTTTTTCCTTTTGAAGATAAGTGGTTTGTTTGTTTGTAAACTGTACCACTGTTCGGTGTAACATTGAGCCTTCCTCAGAGCATAACCTATTTATTCTTTCACGTGTTCTATATTATATGTTTCATGTTTATGTGGGCGGTTGGAGCGGTGACTTAGGAAGGGAATATCCCAGGTCACACAGGGCGTTCATGAGCGTTCTATAGGGTTGAGATTGTGAGTCTCAATTGAGCGGTAATTCCGGTTTAAGTCTAAAAACCTTGCCGAGGTTCAGACCGTTACTTGTCCCTCACGACAGTAATTGTTTAGGTGTGGCGAAACGTCTCAGTGTTGTTGTCATTATATTTTTCTCTGTACCTTAGTTTTTTTTTAATTAATTTGTTTGTGAGTGTCTTCCTCCCCTTCCTATCTTTTATTTCTATACAAATTATTCGTTTATACACTGTATTGTCTCTTGTACTGTCTCACTTTTCACAGTGTCATTGCACTGTTTGCAATATTTTTTCTTTGGTTTCGCTTTCAGGTTTAGTTGATTCTGCGAACGTGGTCATTTGTGCTTTATATCTTGTCTTTGTCACTTTTGTTTGTACTATCTATTTTGTCATGCACTGTCAATATTATAATGCATTATATATATATATATATATATATATATATATATATATATATATATATATATATATATATATATATATATATATATATATAGGTAATTAATAAATAACATTATTAGTAGTTAAAAAGGTAATTGTACAAGTTCTTAAGCAAGGACTTGTCACCCACGAAGTTGGGATAGAGTGAGTGTCTCCTGGATATTTACATTACTTACATATCTGGTAAAATACAGCATTATGTATACTTTAGATTACTTCATTGAGCAAGGGAAATCCCTTGGTATGACTACTGATGAAATAAGAGAATTCGCACTTGCCGAATATGCTAAGGCGCAGAAGTCGGAAGAAAAGAAACAGAAATTAGAGGTTGAAAAACAGAAAATAGAGGCTGAAGATAGAAAAATTCAACACCAAATGGAAATGGAAAAACAGAAATTTGAGGCTGAGGATAGAAAAATTCAACAGCAAATGGAAGAGAAAAAAAATGCAAATGGAAGAAAGAAAGCTTCAGATGCAAGCTGAAGAAAACCAAAGACTACACGAGGAAAGGATCTTATCTATGGAACTGGAGAAAATAAAGGTAGTGAATATTGGTAATACACAAAATGAGACAAACAATCAAACAACTTCTAATAAGGCAAATAATCATTCTTATAGACCCAAATTGCCTAAATTTATTCCTATCTCTGACGATATTTTATTTTACCTAAATAGATTTGAACTTTCATGTGAATCTCAGAAAATAGACAAGTCGGAATATTGTGCACGACTTATGGACATACTTACGAGTGATGCAATGAATGTTGTAAGTAGATTCGAGGGGCCTGACAAAAATAACTATGATACGGCCAGGGCTGAATTATTGAAGAAATACCAACTTGACGAAGACGGTTATCGTCTGCGCTTTAAGACTCTGTTACCGGAGACTGGGGTAGATTTTTCAAAGTTCATAGCATATATACGTCTAACGTTTTCACGTTGGATTGAACTTTCTAAAACTGAACACACATATGAAGCCCTTATGGGCTTATTGCTTCGCGACAAAGTCATGTCGTCTGTGAATGAGTCTTTTCTTTCCTTCTTACATGAGCGAAAGCCTACAAACTTGAAAGATATGGAACAATACTGTCGCCAATACGTCACTGCACACCCAAATGTGACTATTAGCCATTCTCAGGTCAGAGAAGGTTTACCCGTGTCTTCAGCAATACCATATGGTCCTAATTTACGCCGTAGATCTCAAAGTGCTGAGCGATATTTGGTAGGAGAGATAATCGTGATTTTGGACAGTACCAAGGGGGTCCATCACGTAGTAATTCTCCTTCTTCAAGGAACTGGAGACAATTTAATGGTCCTCAACATTTTGGTTCCAACAATTATGGAAATTTTGGAAGGGGTAACTACAATAGAGATTATCAACCCTGCAATAATTTTTCTCGAAGACAACAAAATCCATCGAATAGATATTTTGATCAAAGGGGAAATAGTAATCGCGACAATGCTAACTGGGGTTCAAATCAGAACAATAGTTTCAATAGAGGAAATAGCAATGGTTCCAATAGAGATAATAGTCGCGATAGATCGCGATATGACGGTGGATCTCCAAATAATAATATATCGCATCGACATGCAAACTCTGCTCAATAAGAGCCCCAGGGTGTTAATGATCAAGGTAACAATAATAATAGCGTCTCTAATGCTACTGCTTGCTCTGCTTTTGATTTCGAGAGAGCATCTCAGTGCCCGGAGTGCACAACTTTGTTCCAACCTACAGCTAGAACTACCTTGAGTTGCGGTCATCATCTTCCGACTACTCTTCCTGCCTTGTTTGCACACGACGGAAGGGGGTCTCTTACCCTACATAAAGGATTTGTAAATAATAATCCAGTCTCAGTTCTCTTTGATTCTGGATGCACGACTGTTGGGATTAAACAGTCTTTTGTCCATCCATCTTGCGCAACAGGTAAAATGGTGAAATATGTGACATTTGTTGGGACAGTTGAGACTTTTCCGATTGCCATAAGCCACATTGCCACACCATTTTTTCACTGGTTGTATACACGCATGTATGCTCAGAGCGCCTATCGCTGACCTTACAGTCGGACAGATACATGGAATAAAGGTTTGTACGCCGGTACAAATTGCTGCTTGGGAACGGCAACATAATCTTACTGCCGCCACTATGCCAAAATCTTATAAGCAAGTGCATTCTGCTAATTTGGTACAATCTTGCAGCGTTGCTGATACGATTGTTCATCATGCTAATTTTGGTGCTTCTTTTAGCCTAGTTCGACATACCTCAGTACGTCGTCACTCTAACTTTGACTCTTCTTTAACTAGTATTATAGAAGAAGATCCTTCAGTTTTGTCTGATACACACACTAGCTCTATAACTACGACTGAATATACATCCAGTCACGTTGATTGCAACTTCTTTGCTGCAATGACTAGCGTTTTATTTGCCACATGTACGGACTTAGTTCTTAGTACATATATATACCTTATCAGTTTCTTTAGCTTTCTTGCTGGACGGTTAGCTCGGTATCTTCGTCTTTTACAACTTTTTGACGCACTCACTGCGCTCCTTTTAAACTTTGACGTTGGTCCAAGTTTACTACTGTATGCTTTTACATCTTTATTATATCTTTCTTACTTTTTTCTTTGCCCAGTACACAGGCTATGACTGCAGTTCAGCCTTTAAGATGTACGCCTTTGTCTACTGCATTTACTTTGTCTTGCGCAAAATCTCAGATTGTCAGCCATCATTACACTCTTGGTCATTATTACCATCTTATGGATTTGCCTATTGATGTCGGTATCTTGTATATTCATAACTTTACCATACATTATTGCACACTGCTATTTGTCTCGGACATTTTTGGCACTCTATATGATTATTATTCCAATTTAGACTGTGCTACTTTCTCTGCTATCCTTTCTCATGTAGCAGAGGAAGGTTTGATTAACATTGTACGGGGGTCGGAAGTTTACACGGCCACATTTGATAAGTTAAAATTGAAATTGACTGTTGTGTTTCATGAGATCCTACCTTTACCAAACAGAGATTTTCATTTGTGTTTTTTCACAGCAACGGCTTTTCCATGAGAGTCAGAGCTGCTATATTGATTGTGATATTGATCGCAAGATTTGCTATTCCAGTGAAGCCAGTTGGCAGTTTGTCACCCCACTAGATGTTTTTGTACCTTCGTGCTCTCAGGATATTCCAAGACCACTGGAGATAGTAGATAGTATTGCATATTAGTATAGTATAGTACATTATATAGTATTGTATTAGGATATGGCATAACTTCTTTAAGATAGTATGTTGGTTCATCTTTATGCACCATTTCATTACCATATTATATATATATATATATATATATATATATATATATATATATATATATATATATATATATATATATATATATATATATATATATATATATATATGACTGTGTTCTGATAATGTACCATACCATTACCATATTTTTTTTTATATATGACTGTGTTCTGATAATGCACCATTTCATTACCATGTTGTTCTTATGATACTGTGTTTTGATAAACGTTGAGCAGATGACAATTGTAATGATGATACTATTGTTATTTAATTTATCATTGCATTTCGGTATTGTTCAATTTAAAAAAAAATGAAGACAAGAAAAAAAGGTATTTTTTCTGACATTGTGATGTATTTTTATTTCCTTGCCCAGCGCTTGATTGTGCGCTATTGGTAACTATGTATCGCGATATTAGTACATTGAGAAAGCGTTTTTTCTGAAGTTGTAATGTATTTTTCTTTACCCGACGGGTGATTGTGCGTCAGGAATAGCTATGAATAACGGTATTGTTATTTTTGATATTTATATGGGTTCATCATTTGTACCCCATGGGTTTATTAACTTACTTATCTGTCATATTGTATTTTTTTTAAAAATTGTAACTAGCTGTTTCTTCTAGTTTCTTCTATGCCGTAAACAGGCATTGTTTTTTCTTTTTCTTTTCTCTATGTATGTTCTTTTGCCATGATAAGTGTTTATTGATACGATGTTGATTTATATGACTTAACATTGTGTAAATTTTGTGTGTAGATACTAGTATTGCATCGACCTCATATTTTTGACCGTTGTATTTTTTTCACCCCAAAAAAAAATAATCATATCATTTTTTCCCAGGGGGTCGGTGTAGTCTGTTAAGTCATATTTTTTATTAAGGGGAGTTAAGTGTTTAAGACTTGTATGTACGGGTTGGTTTTTTTGTACACGCTAGTAAGCACGCTCTGTGTGTTGAGAGATTTTTCTTAATTGGGGGGCTGTATGCTCCGTAATTTTTGTACACAGCTCTACTGACTAGCTGTTAGTTGTTTCTTTATTTAAAAATATGATAGGAATAGTTTTGGGGGATAGGCGGATGAATTCTGCTCACATCTCAAGCTGCGAGTTCTCGCTTGGATGAATTGTACTGAGCTGTTTTTAAGCAGGGGATTTTTCGTGACAGTACTTTGCTGGTAGAGCTTGGAAATGGCCGTTTTACCATTTCTCTAGTTGTCGTGGAACATTCTAAATCCACATAAATAAATCATAATTAAATGTAAAGCCAAACGGATAGATAATTACATAGGAAGAAGACTGGTATAGGACTGTGATTTCCTAAGGCGTACACTGCATTGCTTTGAGACATGAATGTCGAAACGCGTTCTGCATATTAATTTGCTACGCTATGGCTTGAAATCAAACTGACAGTCTAGGCTAAAAATAAACTATGCATTTCTTGGAACACACGAACGAATGCGTATGACCGGCCAGATTTTTTTAATAAACAGTGGAAAAGTTAAATATTAACATGAGTTTAGGTTGAAATCATGTCTGTCTCTCCACTGACAGAGTAGACCATTTAAACTTATATAGTTAGATGCAGCAGAATTTGCTGATAACGAATATAGTAAGTGTTGCACCATTAGTTAAAGAATAAACAACTTATAGCCAAAATAAAGTAGTGGTGTCGTATTGACAACACTTGGTCATGGCTGCTCCATTTGGCATGGTAGATAAGACTTTTAAAATGAATGGAGGCCACACTGTTAGAATCGATTTGATTGGTTACCATTTTATGAAAGACTAACTACGATTAGTCGAGAAAAAGTACTAGTGGGTTGCTAATAGAGACACGATAGGAAAGCTGCTTTTAATTTCAAATACTTTGTAAACATAGGGCCTTATTGGTTAGAACTCCCGATATTGGCAAAAAGAGCGTCAGTTCACTGCCACATTCAAATATTTCTTCATTGGAGAAACTTATGCGTTGAAAGCCAGTGCAATTATTCTTTGAAAGCCTGGAACGACAGCAGATCGAGAGTGTGCCATATTGGTCTTGCTATTCAACGTAATTTGTTCTCAGATTTCTTAATTGTGGGACAGTGGTCCTCAAACTGTTAGAGCAGCACCTGGTCAGATTATCGTACAATCCGGAGGCAGAGAATATATGCCTCGGACAAGAGAACGACCAGAGTGATGAAATCCAGAGTATGCTGACCTTACGAGCATAGGAGTCTGTTCCTGTCAGCCATCTCAAAGTTAAGAGGTGTAAACAGTGACGCTCAGTCTTATGACCCCTCTTAGAATTGAAAATCAAAGAACATAAAGCCAGAGAGACACGACAGTGTTTCCTTGATAGGAAAGTGAAAGTGTAGACCTTATTTCCATCAAAGACAGACTAGAAATGTGATGAGGAGCAACAACCACATAGCTTGAACATCCAGTATTTCTGCAAAGACTACAACACACACAGCGATTACATGACACAGTTGTTAATTTTAACATACCCTTTGTATAATGTGTAAATATTTCATATAATTATAGTGATTGGGATTCCTGATTCCTTTGACATTGGATCAGGATATCTTTTTATAAATACATAATACATAAATTTGAAAAGTTAACACTCGACTTACTTAAGGTCCCTCTTAAAGTTGTTGAGGTTTGTGAGAGGTTTGGTGTTATAAGTGTTGTGGGTCTTACCATAGGTGTTTAGCTGGCTGTTAATTATTGTGTACTCTCATTACATCACTATCATACCCTAGACATAACACGCAGTCATTATACAAATCCAGAATAAGTCTGACTGAGGTTGACATATGTGGTAGCAAAGAAGGCTATGTAATAAATCACAATATTAAATAGATACATAGACCTTCACAGCTGATCTCAGTCAGTACACTAAGTCCCCTATAAAGATATATATTATCCCCATTCACCACATATATTGGGTTAGCTCGTTCCGGGATATTTAAGACTTCTCCCATTACATAAATTGGGTAGGCTAGTCCTGGGATATCTAGAACTTCCATTAACATATAATTGGGGTAATTCACTTCAGGAAATATAAAGAATTTAAAAGGTATCCTCGGGTGCAAAAAAATAAGACTGAGCTCTCACTGCCTGTGGTCCTTAGATAATTAGTATATTGAAGTTTGTTTGCTTAGACATTGTATAAATTTACCTATTATAGGAATGGCAGACTTGGCAAAATTTCGATCTGCTGCTGTGCAGACGGCCAAAGAAATGAACATGGAGGGGCAAGTTCTGATTGATTATGTCACATCAGAGTGTGATAAGTTCATTGCCAGGGAAGAAAATAGGGTGGCTGAGGAAAGGAAAATGAAAGTAGAAGAGGCTAGAGAGATTAAGAAACTTCAGTTACAGATTGAGGCTGAAAAAGAAATTAAGAGGTTACAGATGGAGGCTGAGGCTAAAAAGCTACAGATTGAGGCTGACCAGCAAGCTAGGGCATTAGAGGCTGAAAGTAAGAGATTACAATTGGCTGCAGAAAAGGAAGCAGAAGAAAGAAGATTGGCAGCAGAGGAAAGAAAACTGGCTGCCGAAAGAGAAGAAAAAAGATTGGCAGCAGAGGAAAGAAAACTGGCTGCCGAAAGAGAAGAAAAAAAAGATTGGCTGCAGAAGCAGAAAAGGAAGAAAGAAGATTGGCTGCGGAAGCAGAGGATAGGAGATTGCAGCGGGAGCATGAGCTACGACTCAGGGAGTTGGAAATTCAAGGCCATGCTCCTGAAAATGGTGCCAGTCCCTTTGCCTCTGATGCTCCGGCTAGTCAGGGGGCCTCAACCTCAGCTATGAACTTCCATCTAGATCACTTTGTTGAAAAAGAAGATGACATTGAGAGTTATATAAGTAGGTACGAATTGTTAGCTACCTCATATGGGTTGGAGAGAGAAAGGTGGAGTTTAAAGTTATCACAAGGGCTCCGTGGTACGGCTTATGAAGTTTTTGCCAAAATGAGCAGGGATGACCAAGAAAATTATGACATGCTGAAGCAGGCTCTGTTGTTAAGATACGAAAAGAATGGTGAGTTTTATAGGAAAAAATTTAGGAATGCTAAGTTACTGTCAGGTGAAACTTATCACCAGTTCTCTGCACGGTTAGAGACATACTTGGAGAAATGGACTTCTCTGGGGAAAACCCAAGATCTTAAGGAAATGATCCTTATAGAGCAATTAAGAGAGTCCATGGCTCCTGACCTGAGAAAGTTTCTCATGGAACAAGGTGCAGAAAGACTGGGTGAGTTACTGAGTGTAGCTGAAAGGTATCAAGCAGCTCAGGCTGAGGTAACAAGTAACAAAAAGAAACAGGTAGACTATTTTAAGGCACCACAAAACTCTGATACGTTTGATCCTAGAGATCAGAACAAAGGTAAGCAACAGTTTGATAGACCACGAAATGACTATAAAAATAAAAACCCACAATTTGATGAAAGAAAATCTTTCAACCCAAAAAGGAGATGGTGTAAAAATTGTCGTATGGACAATCATGATACTGACTATTGCAGAAGGAAACCTGTGTATATGGCAACCCTGCAGGTCAGATCCAACTCTAGACAGGAGGAGGATAGTCTAATAAATACCACGCCAGAAGAGGTGAAAAGGAGCTTACCTGTGAGAAAGCAGGAGGGACCACCAAATATGGGGTCTCGTAAACAGTGGAGAAAGGCACAGGCTGGAGATAGATCACTGAAGCCGTGTTTTGACAAACTCCAAAAACTACATACCCCTCCTAGGAAGGGAGAATTCTATTTAGATGATGGAATGCTTTACCGGACGGTTAAAGCAGGATCATTCGTGGGTGCACAGTTGGTAGTGCCCTCGAAATATAGGGAACCAATTTTGAAACAAACACATGTTCTAGACGGTGGACATCTGAGAATGGGTCACAACTGTTCAAGGACATCTATATCTTATTACTGGCCAGGAGTGGTTGATGACATAAGAAAATTTGTCGATGACTGTGACCAGTGCAATAAAGAAAATTCCACAGGATGGAAAAATAATAACCAAATGCAAGAGAAGCATTATGGCAAACCTGAGCCAGAAAATACAGAGGGAACACCCACTCGTGGGAAGAAGAATCAGGACCTAGACTCGCTACGGGGCAAACTTAGGCCTGACAACAGAAAGAATAATAAAGTGGACCAAGTGGAATGGGACCCACCCTTTCACGGACAATCATCAATTGAATGTTTTAATATGGCCACTATGAGGAGAGTGCAAAGAGATATCTTACCCCAGGATAAGCCGAAAATCCCTCAATCGGACTTATGTGAACTGGAGGAAGAAGATGGAGAGAGGAAATCTCCCATCAAGAATTTTAAGTGGGGAGAAAGCCCCAAGAAAAGAATTGGTAGCGGTAGATTTGTGCATGATGATTCTAGGAAGAAAAGTCATCACAACAGTGCTTCTAGTGCAAAGGACCTGACAGGTGCCTGGGAAAACAGGTCAACCAAATTACAGGCCCATATGTAACATTGTTAAAGAAGTGGATCTGAGAAAAAGCTACCATCAGATTCCACATAAGCTGAGATCAGAAAATTGTTGGACAGAAACATTTCGGAGGAACATAATGAATCCATGAGTTGCCTCTTTGGTTGAGGATATTCCGAATGTTTATATAGGCTGATCATGAGATTATTGGATCCCATACGGAAACTCTGCTATCACCATATATAGATTATCTCCTCATAACGTACAATTTGAGGAACATCTAATGTTCTCTGGACATGTCATTGAGCAGACTCAGAGAAGAGAAATGGTGAATACTGGTTGCTAAGCAGCATTAAGACAAGCAGTAACACTTGCAGCTGTTCAGTAACATAATTGAAATAGCTTCTTGGTTGTAGAGGTCTGGGGCAGATTTCTTGAGTCGTGCCTACTTTGAATAGACCCAACTGCATAAAACCAGGATAACAAAGGCAGAGTAAAGGCATAGATAGTAATTTATCTATGTGTATATAGAATTATAGACTGACATATAATGTCTGTTTTAAGTGGGGAGATTTTGTCGTGGAACATTCTAAATCCACATAAATAAATCATAATTAAATGTAAAGCCAAACGGATAGATAATTACATAGGAAGAAGACTGGTATAGGACTGTGCTTTCCTAAGGCGTACACTGCATTGCATTGAGACATGAATGTCGAAACGCGTTCTGCATATTAATTTGCTACGCTATGGCTTGAAATCAAACTGACAGTCTAGGCTAAAAATAAACTATGCATTTCTTGGAACACACGAACGAATGCGTATGACCGGCCAGATTTTTTTAATAAACAGTGGAAAAGTTAAATATTAACATGAGTTTAGGTTGAAATCATGTCTCTCCACTGACAGAGTAGACCATTTAAACTTATATAGTTAGATGCAGTAGAATTTGCTGATAACGAATATAGTAAGTGTTGCACCATTAGTTAAAGAATAAACAACTTATAGCCAAAATAAAGTAGTGGTGTCGTATTGACAACACTTGGTCATGGTTGCTCCATTTGGCATGGTAGATAAGACTTTTAAAATGAATGGAGGCCACACTGTTAGAATCGATTTGATTGGTTACCATTTTATGAAAGACTAACTACGATTAGTCGAGAAAAAGTACTAGTGGGTTGCTAATAGAGACACGATAGGAAAGCTGCTTTTAATTTCAAATACTTTGTAAACATAGGGCCTTATTGGTTAGAACTCCCGATATTGGCAAAAAGAGCGTCAGTTCACTGCCACATTCAAATATTTCTTCATTGGAGAAACTTATGCGTTGAAAGCCAGTGCAATTATTCTTTGAAAGCCTGGAACGACAGCAGATCGAGAGTGTGCCATATTGGTCTTGCTATTCAACGTAATTTGTTCTCAGATTTCTTAATTGTGGGACAGTGGTCCTCAAACTGTTAGAGCAGCACCTGGTCAGATTATCGTACAATCCGGAGGCAGAGAATATATGCCTCGGACAAGAGAACGACCAGAGTGATGAAATCCAGAGTATGCTGACCTTACGAGCATAGGAGTCTGTTCCTGTCAGCCATCTCAAAGTTAAGAGGTGTAAACAGTGACGCTCAGTCTTATGACCCCTCTTAGAATTGAAAATCAAAGAACATAAAGCCAGAGAGACACGACAGTGTTTCCTTGATAGGAAAGTGAAAGTGTAGACCTTATTTCCATCAAAGACAGACTAGAAATGTGATGAGGAGCAACAACCACATAGCTTGAACATCCAGTATTTCCGCAAAGACTACAACACACACAGCGATTACATGACACAGTTGTTAATTTTAACATACCCTTTGTATAATGTGTAAATATTTCATATAATTATAGTGATTGGGATTCCTGATTCCTTTGACATTGGATCAGGATATCTTTTTATAAATACATAATACATAAATTTGAAAAGTTAACACTCGACTTACTTAAGGTCCCTCTTAAAGTTGTTGAGGTTTGTGAGAGGTTTGGTGTTATAAGTGTTGTGGGTCTTACCATAGGTGTTTAGCTGGCTGTTAATTATTGTGTACTCTCATTACATCACTATCATACCCTAGACATAACACGCAGTCATTACACAAATCCAGAATAAGTCTGACTGAGGTTGACATATGTGGTAGCAAAGAAGGCTATGTAATAAATCACAATATTAAATAGATACATAGACCTTCACAGCTGATCTCAGTCAGTACACTAAGTCCCCTATAAAGATATATATTATCCCCATTCACCACACTAGTGTGTTCCAGTATATAGTCTTTTGTGAGAGGAATATTTAATATGTAGGCAGTCTTCTTGATGGATTTACTGTTATAATACTAGAACTGTGATGAATGCAGTCTTCTTGGTGGATTCACTGTTATAATACTAGAACTGCGATGTATGCAGTCTTCTTGATGGATTTACTGTTATAATACTAGAACTGCGATGTATGCAGTCATTTGTTGATGGATATTTTCACTGTAATACTATGAAATAAGAACTGTGATGAACTGCAATGTAGGCAGTCCTTTTGATAGATGTTCTTGCTATGGATTTATATTATACTGGAAAGTTACGACGTTCTTTGCAACCTATGTGCCATGGATTTTTGTTTGCTATTGTAACCTGTGAAGTGTGCTGTCTCAACGTCAATTTTGCGATGTTAATAAACTGTGAAACGTTACAGCTTGTTCCACCACTTCCTGACTCCTGCGTGTTGCTGTAGTGCATGATTGCAGTAGATGTGTAGTCAAGAACCTATACACATTCGCGTAGATATATTTACACATCTGTCGGCCACCTGTAAGCCCGTCTTATGCTGATCGCATCTATCAGCGAAAATATATTAACTTTGTCCTGCCATCCCGCCTGCAGAAGGTGTTACAGCAAATACATCTGTAACAGTCTGTTTCATTTGACTCTGGATGTTCTCCTTGCCACTTTGTTTTAAAACGAATTCTGATTGCTGCTTTAACTTATTCTAGTATGAGACGACATTCTTATTTCATTCGTTCATTTTTTCAGTGACCACTCCGTTATGTCTGTAAATTCCGATACCCATCCTTTTGCTACAATCTTCTATGTCATTATTTACCAGTTATTATCTTCCTGTGACAGCGCCATCTTGTCATCGCCATTTTGTCTGTCGTTCTCTACCTTTTTACCACAACATAGCGATTTGGCAGTGTTACTCAGTCAGGATCTAAAAATAGAACGTTAGTCATGCCCGCTGACAGAGCAGCAGTCAATCAGAGAAGAGAAGTGCTCAGACTGACCGCGCCTGAGTTTAGCCGGTTGAAAACCTCTGTCATTTTCCACGCTAGACGCAGAGAGAGGAAGTGTTTCGGCCCGATTACTCCTTAACACTCTAAGGAGGGCGGGCCCACTTGGGTCATGACTCCCAAGCGTCTCAGCCTCCTGTCGTCTTGTATCGAAAATGAACCCATTTCACTTATGGTAGCAACTTTTAAATCCACAACTCCGCCCGCCGTGGAGGCAATTGTGAAAGTAACTAAGAGAAGACACATTATTCCGTTCGTTCCGTCGCACATCACAACTAAGGACACACACTGAGACACCAGCGCGAAGCCGACGAGTCTAGCCACTGCGCGCAAGCCACTGAAATTCTGTTCCTGACAACGCATAAAATACACCGCCTGTTGCCCCTGAGGCACAGTCCTTTCACTAGTACACCAAAAAACTCAGCGTATTGTGGACTTAGAAAAATTTTGGTGTTTTCTGTACCGCAGCGTTTATTGTCACGATTTCCATTGCCCATTGCGGTTGTTCCACAGCCAGCCTGATGCCTTTTCGGCAGTTTCACTAAGCCTCTTCAGTGCCATTGTTCTCGACTGTCCCCTCAGCCCCAACAGTTTTAATAAATCATACACTGATGCAGCCAAAGCCCTCTTGCGCCCACTTCAACAGCCATGACCCTTGCAGTGAACTCATTGTGTCTCAGATCCGCGGCAGATCGCTATACTTGGCCGCTTTGAATGAATGTTGCTCGTTTAATCTGGATTCAAATGGCACGGTCAGTTCAATCAGTATGACCTGAAGCGTTGCTGAAGAATGAAGCACTGTATCCGGCCGTCTCCGCGATTTTCTGATACTCTCTGGATATGCCCCTCGTCCAGGTAGGTCTACCGCCATCTCCCAGTCGTTTGCACAGTCAAGAAGAGATGGTAAACTGCTACCAGGTTTACTCGGTTTGGGGTGTGCTGACTTTCCTGCCTTCAGAAAGTATGTATTTGCGGTGTTCGGCCTGGGTTTGCTATTCGCCTTCATCCTTGCCAGATCTATTGTCGCAGCAGGCTCATTTAGCACTTTGTTATGGCGCTAAGTGTATCGCCCTTGCCCTAATGACACCTTACACGCTGAGAGCACGTGTTTAAGTGTCTGCCTTTCGTGGCACATGGGCACTGCTCATCATCCGACTTTCCCCATTTCACAAGGTTGGTGGCCGACGGCAGCAGGTCATACATTGATCTAACAACGAAGCTGAGCTTAAGAGGTGCCATATGCCATATATCATTCCATGTCAAGGACCTCTGCAGGGCTCCTTCCCATGTAGTCCATTGGCCTTGTTGGACATACTGCACTGCTTTTTGCAATCTCTTATTATTCTCAGCTCTTCGTATCTCCTGAACTACCATGTCTCTGCGCTCCCTGCTTGATGCCTTGGACCACCAGAGGATGTCTCCATGACCAAATCCCCGTCTATTCGTTTGTGTGTATCCGATTACCTTTCTCAGTTTGAGTGACTCTTGGGCAGCAACAACAGCTTCTTCCAGTCTCCACTTCCTTCCCATTTTTAGTGTGGGCTGAATGGACTTAACCACGTCATCAGCTGACTCGCGTAGCATCATTGCAAGCGTTGCCTTTCCAACTTTATACTCTTCAACAACTGACTTGAAGGGAAGCAGAAGTTTTGACTTTTTGCAGTACAGTTCTACATCTGACAGACCTGGTGGTACCCCTAGTCATTTTCTCATGAACTTGTTGACCTTCTGCTCTATAGTTTCCACTTTACTTGTGCTTATATATATATATATATATATATATATATATATATATATATATATATATATATATATATATATATATATATATATATATATATATATATATATATATATATATATATATATATATATATATATATATATATATATATATATATATATATATATGTATATATATATATATATATATATGTATATATATATATATATATATACAGTACTTTGCAAAAAAAATGGCAGTCATATTTTCGCAACGCAGCACACTCATAGAAGCAAATAATAATAAAAACTGTATGTCCAGAGGAAGATTGGTATCTCCCCTATCTATTAACAGTGGTTTCAGTACAATATAATGTTGTCTTCTCCAGCAAGGCAAGCCTGGATGCGGCGAGGCATACTTCCCACAAATGTTTGTAGGTAATTGTGAGTCAGACTGTCCCAGTATTTTTCAGCTACCTTCTTCAATTGTTCAACGTCTCTGAGTCCACTCTTTTTTAAATGATTCTTGAGTAGTGCCCAAACGTTTTCAATTGGGTTTTGATCGGGACTGTTGCTGGGCCACTTCAGCACTATCACATTCTTCTCTTGCAGCCATGCTTTGGGGGTATGAGCTGTATGATTTGGGTCATTGTCATGTTGAAATGTGCGCCCATCGGGGTACATGACCTGCATAAATGGCAGAAGGTGTCCCTCTAGTATGTCGATGTACCTTTCTTTCGTGAGAGTTCCTGTGAAAACACACAGTGGGGTGGCACCTCTTGCTGACACCCCTCCCCAAAGATGGAATTTCTAGGTATGTTTCGGTCGCTGGTATACAGGCGTTACAGAGCCTTTCGTCCAAATATTTATTTGAGCAGGATAAGACCAAAGAGAACATTCATCTGAAAAAATCACATTGTCCCATGACAAATTTTGGTGTTCGTGGCACCAGTTCAAGCGCATCTGTTTGTGAGTCTCTGTGAGCAATGGTGACGAAATTACCCGCTTTTTTGTGTAATTCATCCTGTGTAGCTCCCGGTTGACAGTAGCATTAGATACCTCTGGGCTTCCCAACTCGATCATGCGCTGCCGTATGTTTTCTACACTCTTCATTGGCCCAGCCCGAACGATTTGGGCGAGACACCGATGGTCCTTTGTGACCAAAATTCTTGGCCCCCCACTACCTTCTTTTCGCTCGATTCCATTACCTGCTTTTAATTTACTCACAACTCTGTAGACAGTCCGCTCAGGAATGTTCAAGGTTTTAGAAATGTTGGAACATGTTTGATTTCCTTCATTCCAAAGCTGTGAAATTTACATACACTTTGACTTTGTATCCATTTTCTGCCACTAGCATTAGAAATTGTCGTCTGCTCTATTATCAAGGGACGTTACTCTACGCTAATTTTTTTTTTACTTTTGGTAGTGTTTGCTCACTTAAGTGGAGTGCAAATTTGGGGCAGAACATGCATATTTAATTAGATTTCAGCTTATTTAGCTGAGCAATATGACTGCCATTTTTTTGCAAAGTACTGTATATATATATATATATATATATATATATATATATATATATAT
The DNA here is from genome assembly GCA_024509875.1 of Oreohelix idahoensis. Taxonomy (NCBI): domain Eukaryota; kingdom Metazoa; phylum Mollusca; class Gastropoda; order Stylommatophora; family Oreohelicidae; genus Oreohelix; species Oreohelix idahoensis. The sequence goes on from JAMPIV010014090.1 coordinate 44,712, forward strand.
ATATATATATATATATATATATATATATATATATATATATATATATATATATATATATATATATATATATACTACTCTGTCCCAAAAGTAAGTGTACTGATTTGCCTATATGCGACTAGACAAAGTAACACCTCATTGGTGGATATCGGTGCATGGGTAGAGACCTTAGCTGCATGTATAGACTTATCTCCACTCGATCGGTTGAGTCATTCCCGCGCTACTGCAGTTTGTGTAAGATCATGTTTTAATATCTCGTTACGTTTGCGATGGAGCGAAATATCGAACAACGGTACGCTATCAAATTTTGTGTGAAACTCAAGAAGTCTTCCACCGAGACATTTGAAATTTTAACCTAAGCTTATGGAGATGCCACTCTATTGAAAAATATGATTTTTAGGTGGCACAAAGCTTTCAAAGAGGGCCTAGAAAATGTTGAAGACAAACCTCGTTCCGGAAGGCCAATCTTGTCAACAAACAATCAAAATGGGGAAGTTGTGCGAGCTGTGATGGCGAAAGACTGCCGATTGAGTGTCAGGATGATTGCAGAAGAAACTGGTTTGGATAACAATGCAGTTCATAGAATTTTAACAAACGTTTTGCACATGCGAAAAATTTGTGCACAACTGGTGCTCAAAGACTTGTCTGTGGAGGGAAAAGAGAACCGGTTGGAAGTTTGTCAGGATTTGCTGGGAATACTCGTCATTGAACCAAATTTCTTGGTTAAAGTAATTACAGAAGACGAATCATGGATGTTCGAGTATGATCCCGAGACCAAACGGCAAAGTGAGGAATGGCACACGATAAATTCTCCTCGTCCGAAGAAAGCATGCATGAGCAGATCCAGGATGAAAACGATGATTATCATTTTTTTCGACAGCCGTGGAATTGTGCACAAAGAATTTGTACCTCCAGGACAGACAGTTAATCAGGCCTTCTACAAAGATGTCTTGGAACGAATTCGAAAACGGGTCCAGCGAGTTCGGAGGGACATTGCAGATGATTGGGTGCTGCACCACGATAACGCGCCTGCTCACACAGCGCTTTCAATTCGAGAGTTTTTGACCAAAAAAAACATACCCACACTTCCACAACCTCCCTACAGCCCGGACCTAGCATCGTGCGATTTCTACCTCTTCCCTAAGTTGAAATCTAAGTTGAAAGGAAATCATTACGGGACTGTGGAAAACATCCAAAAAATTGTAACCGATGAACTAAGCACTCTTACAGAAAATGACTTTCAGTACTGCTACGATCAGTGGAAAAAACGTTGGAACCACTGTGTAACTTCCCAAGGGTCGTACTTTGAAGGAGATAACTTGTAATTTCAGGTGAGTCTTATACACATTTAAATAAAAAATCAGTACACTTACTTTTAGAACACATGAGTATATATATCACTATTATATAAACTGATGCCGAGAAGCTGGAAAAAAATAAGTGTGGGAATAGATTTTCCCCGTGTTTGTCATAAGGTAGAGAGCGAATGGCTGCTGGAATGGAAAGTGCATGATTCAACCCACGAGTTTGTGTACAGACTACATGAAAACAATGAAAGTTACACATGCAACACGATTCCCAACAGCTATGACCCTGAAAATGTGTACGCGTTGTGGCAGTATACTCAGTATAAAAAGGCCGTTGAGACAAAACACCCAGTACATGTGCTTGAAATGCCACGACTATCTGAAAACGACCGACAACGAGCCATTGGTATGTTGGAGACCGGAATGAGCTCGCGGGCCATTGCCAGGAGGATGAATTGCCACCACAGCACTATTGTACGTCTCAATGAACGTTACGGAACCACTGGCAGTGCCCGGGATAGACTTCGGAGTGGCCAACCACGAGTTACTACCCCTGCGCAAGATCGTCATATTGTGCTGAGTCACCTAAGGAATCGTTCTCTCCCGGCAAGTCAAACAGCAAGAGCAATAGTGGGTAGACGTGAGCAAGTCTCTCGAATGATAGTCATACGACGACTCAGAGATACAGGCCTTACTGCAAGACGACCTTATGTTGGGCCAAACCTGACTCACAGACATCGTCAGCAGCGCCTGCAATGGGCAGAGCAACATGTTAGATGGACTAGACTGCAGTGGAATGCTGTCCTATTCACAGACGAGAGCAGATTCAACATATCCTTTGGTGATGGACGTATGCGGATTTGGCGACGGTGTGGAGAGCGCTTAGCAGATTGCTGTGTTCGTCAGCACAACCGATTTGGAGGTGGCAGTATTCACATTTGGGTAGGATTCAGTTTTCACCATCGCTTGCCTCTTCACGTCTTCCGTGGAAATGTTAATGCTGTGACATATCGAGATGAGGTTCTGGATGCATTGGTTGCTCCTGCGTTCACAAATTATCCAGACTTGCAGCTTCTCCAGCAGGATAACGCACGTGCGCACACCGCATGCATTACGCAGCAATATCTACAGCAGCAGAACATTGTGACGATTGATTGGCCTGCCCTATCACCAGACATGTCCCCTATAGAACATCTGTGGGACGAGCTTGGACGCAGAGTCTACAGGCAAGGTTCTCCAGCTAATCTGCAACAGCTCGAAGCTGCTCTTACACGTGAATGGGACTTGATTCCCCGGAATTTCCTTCAGAGACTTGTGCGTTCCATGCGGAGCCGCTGTCAAGCTTGTTTGCAAGCACACGGTGGACATACCAGATACTGAGGATAGTGTGAATGAATTTTTTTATTGGTTGCATTTTTGGTTTTCTTCCTTGCCTGCACAGAATGCAACGAATTTCATAACAATCAAATGAACAAATTAATGACCAGCATGGATTCATAGGAAAATGAATAAAGATTCAAAATATGTAAACTTGTAAACACTTATATTTACATTTCACACTCTGTTCCTGGATTATAAAGGTGGTGCGTTTTTAATGTGTTCTTTCTCATACGTTTGCTTTAAAAAAAACTGAATTGACTGTGATTGTTTAGTTTTAAAACAACAGGTAACAAATGTAATAATCAATTAGTATTAACAGTTTAAAACAAATAATCTGCTGGTGACTTTTATATTGAAATCAAATTTTCTCTTCACGGAGATTTAGGGTGAGGATCTATCAAAGTCCGTTGCTTTCACCTATTTTACACGAAAACTTAACTCTAGGTGAGTCCTGTCACCGTGGTTTCCGTCACTGCTTGGTGATGAGAGCATTTCCTCTCACATTGTGTCCGATTTAAGCGGTTTCTGTGGATTCCCGGCTTTTCACTCATAACTAGCTTCGTTCCACGAACTTTTGGTTTGGTTTCTAAGGACTATCTTCATTGCACACGGACAACGCCATCAGTGCTCCGATCTCCTCCCCGTTAGATCACACAAGGAGGATCTCAGCGCAGTGCACGAACTCCGTAGAACTGGTGAGAATCACAATCTGTATATATAATGTATAGGAATCACACATTCTATAAATATTTTTTGTGGTGGGTAGGTTTCCTAATTTTTAAATTTTGCCAGGGCAGCGGCCTGATAAGCCTACTCTTTACGATTTCCAACTGCCGTGGGATTTTTAACGTGCGCAACTTGCACACGGGACCTCCTATTTTTTCGCCCTTGTCCGAGAAGGCTAGGCATCCGATCTCACTACCTATGAGACCAGGGGGGGAGAGTATGACGTAATTAGGACCACTGGTTCTGAAAAAACTTTTGGACAAAATAGAAAGAACAAAATTCCTCTGCTACGTACACTGAGTTGGAAGCTTAACAGGTGCATCTTCTCGTTGTCCACCCACCAATGTTAATCTCTCAGAAGAATTAAATTCTTGAGTATACACAGTGCAACTCAGGTAAGATGAATAGAAATCACAACTATTCCTCTGGGTATTAACTGGGATATGTGTCTGGACAGCGCGAATAATGATTTGTGTCTGAACTAACACTGACAAATTACATATATCTCACAAAATGATATGCTACAGTTGAGGCACATTTGATGTAATCAACACTCAATACTGCTCCAGTCGGAGTCTGGGGTCACCTCTGCTGTCAGGTTTTTCGCACGACTAGCCAGAAGAAATCACCAGCGCTCGATGTAGGGGCTTATGAATATACTATTTTCGTATGTTGAGGTTGCCAGCCTCATATATAACTACTAAGCAAGAAACATGTTAATTCACATTTGTAAAAGAAATGTTCACAACTTACCCCAAATTGGGTTATACACAATCTCCTTGCACAGTTTCGAATAGACGCAGCTCCGTACTAGAAGCTTCGAAATCACTTTGGTTTGGGGAATTAGAGTTAATTCCTCTGATTGCGGGTGTTCTGCGAAATCACTTGGCCTGGGAAAACTTTTGTTTAATTCCTCTATGATTTGGTCTGGTAAATTATAGTTAATTCCTCTGATGGCGGGTGTTCTGCGAAATCACTTGGCCTGGGAAAACGTTTGTTCAATTCCTCTATGACTTGTGATCAAATTCCTTGGTTCCAGTCTTGGTAATTGAAGTCCTGATCCTTTTAAGTTTACAGTCTTGTATTAAAATGCAGGTTTACTTTACTCGATCTGTCCCTCTTAAAAATGGAATTCTAGGTCTGATCCTTCTCTTTCTGGCTTTTTGGGAGTTGCTCGTATGAAGTTGCGAAGCTGTCTGTTCTGTGTCACTGAGTTCGCTAAGTTATATCTCTAATTCTCAGTTCAAATCACAGATTGTGTTTCCGCGAATGTTCAAATAGAATTCATTGTATTCAAATCAAATAAATCAAATATCTCTAGCACTGGGTTGGGTGTTTCATTTAAAATATTCCCTCGCGTGTTTTAAAATATTACAGTTTAATATTCCATGCGTGACCTCTGTCTAATCATGCGGTAATATTTCCGGTAACATCTCGTGCACAACTCATAAGCACCATCTGTGAACTCATTTGATGTCCAAATGCTACCTATCGCCAATATTGTCTCTCCAGACAGATTATCGTGATAATCACACTCATGGATGGTCCCGTGAAACGATAAACGCCTCTACCACCTGTGTAATCTGCCAGACAAACATACACGGTCGTCGGCAATCCAGACAGACAATCTTGGCTACCTATTCATCCTCGTACGAGACCATATTGTGTTAAACGAGGATCGTCTCCTATCAAAGGTTGCCGGCGACTGAGTCGCTTGATAAGCGCACAACCGCTGACCGGTGATAATGACAGGGTATTGTTACGATAATACCACAGTTGACCTGGCGGAACGTAAATACGTCTGAGGAGTGGAAAACAAGATAAAGACAGTCCCATAGCAAATACTTCCGTAGGGGAGTGGAGTGTAATAGACTTTCCCTACTAGATTCAGCATAGAGAGGAAAATAATGAATGAAACGGCATAAAAATTGTCAAATATGAGCGGTTGGTGAGAAAAATGAAGAAAAGAAATGATACTGCCGCAGCAGCTAAAGGTGTGAGAGAGCCACCAAAAGAGCTCGTACAGACGTTTTGTTACAGGTAGAATTAAATGTTGTCCTATATAAAGCTTTGTGTAACTTGAATTGCTTAGTCTGCTGCTGGGAGGGTTGCAAACAACCAATAATTTCAACCCCTGTCAAATGATCCTTAATTAAATTTCCTTAGTGCATGGGTCTTGGGTGTCAGGTAGCCACGTCGACTCAAGTTCGCCTCAACCACACCTAGCCCTTGTCACATTCTTTTTTCGTCTCCATCAACCGATAAATATCTATCCTGGGAAGGACACACCTGGTCAACCCACAATTGATGTGGACAGTCAACAATTTGCCAGGAGGGACAATGAAATTAAATAAATATTCGGTTTGCCGTTTCTCACAGGCCTTAATGTTTAGACAGGCGGGCTATTGAACTGTTTCAGCCCAGCCGACAAAAACGAGAAACAATAATTTGTTTCGGCAGTAGAAGACGGTGGGCAGGGAAAACTTTACTTAAATAGGACGCCTTACCTTATGGTGGGCATACATTAAGAAAATGAACTAAACTCAATTATTATTGGGTTCCAACAAAGAGAGACTCGCGATGTCACATTTTGCGTGGGTGGCGATATGAACTTTAATACCTGGAACGTTCTGAGGTTTCCCAACTGCATTTTCAATTTTCGTAAAGGACATCACGAACAGCTAGAATAGGATAGCAGTTAGTAATAAGGATTCCACTATAGGACAAGCCAAAGTGATTTGAAGTAACTTAAAAAATTAAAAGTATAAAACCTCATTAACAAAACTGAAAGTCACAAATTCAAAGAAACATTTCTAACGTGTTAGATGTTAAGTGAGTACATTAATAAATGACGCGAACTAGCTGGGGAAAGACTTCATCTTAAACAGTTGCAAGCCATATTACAGCCATACTGTGCATCAAAGTCTGTATAAAAATTTTAATCCATTTTGGGGTAAGTTGTAACATGTACATTTTATTATTTTATATTTGTATTTTTCTTCTTCTTCTTCCTCGTTCGTCCTGAAAAGGACGTTGGTTGCGTTGTGTCTGTTTACGCCGGAGCTGTGATATCTGCACCTTTCGGTCGACACATTCGACTTCAGCATGGCAGTTTTTGGGACCGGGTTTGCCTTCCATCTGCGATCCCTACTCTCTCAGCCAGACTGCAGTGATGCAGCCTGTTTCCAGGACCACCACGTGGAGGTTGAGTAGGGTCTTTGTCAGCTCTGGTTCGCTGATTCTAATGCAAGCAGTCAAGCTATGGGTCGCTGACTGCATTCTCTATTGCTGCATCTTTGGGTCCCTATATGCGTGTGGATGTACAGTTGTACACGATGCTGGCAAATTCATCATGTACAATAACGTGTTACCTAAATCACCACTGCAATAGCTGGTGACTTGCTACGTGCAGGTTTCTTCACAAGGAACCAAGACCAGAGGTAACCCCAGCACAATACGGAGCTAAAAGAGGATGATGATGACATCATGGTATATATACATTTTTATGTCAACAATTTTATTTTAGATTATATATATATATATATATATATATATATATATATATATATATATATATATATATATATATATATATATATATATATATATATATAGCTGACGATGCATTGGTCTTCTTTTGCTGTCATGAACACTCTTTCATCTGAATCGATAGGCTGAGAATTCAATCTCAGGTACATCAGAATCAATCGGAGGAAGATGAAATGATGGAGGAAAGCGGAGGTCCACTGATGTTTGCATTAGGAGATGTAAAATGTAAGGAACATATGATGTTTCTATTTTCTCTCAGTTTTTGGTAATAGTTACCAGAACTGAACGCTAGACACCATCCATAAGAGACGGCTCTAGAGGGCACTCGAAGAAGCGACCACTTTGGAAGTTACTCCTGCACAGCAGTGAACGTGCTATCACGCCGTTTAACTCCTGACTTGAGAAAAAATAGTCAAGACTTCACTGAGAACCAGTATCCAATGACAACTCGCTGTAAAATCTGCAAAGCTAAGTCCAAATTTACTGGTCTCAGTGAATTGACTATCTGTAGAGTGACAGTATTCACCAGATATATGTAGAGTGTCTACTTAGGTGTGTGTAGCAGTACTCTACTGGATATGTTGATGTAGAGCTATAAAGTGTTGACGTGTTTATGAAGTCAAGCATCAGATAGGGACGTCACATCAATTCATACAATGTAGAAAGTCAATAAAGCTTTTAACAGCAGTGATGTTTTTTTGGTAATATATATTGTGTACGCCACAATGACAAGATGCATGGACATCGTTATGTAGAAACATCACATGTATAGTACAACAGTCATTGTATCATCGACGTAGTCAATTCAACAGGTACAGCAGACAGCATCAAAATAATGTAAATCAAATGCCTTTTAGGATATCGTAATCAGCTGTACATGTAGTCAGGTAGTAAACTTCCCCTTTCCATAAGAGCTAGTAGATATCAACTGGGAGATTAAATCTAGTCTCCTATATTCGACCTCAACAAGACAGGCATGTCTTTTGAGCGTCACATTATCGTCCTCTATTTTCCTTAAACAGCAAAGGTATCAAACCTAGATCCATCAATAAAGTTTAGGAAGCAAATGGTCCTTAGGACAGGCATCAATCGATGCGTGACAATATAAGTGGATCGTGAGCTGAGCAAACTTGTCATATCATAGACTCTATAATAAGGCAGGCTAGGCGAAAGTCAACATCACAAGATGGCGATAAAGTTACTCAGCAAAAAGATTCAATTACCTGTTCATCAGGAATTAAATCACATAAATCACCTAGGCCTCCAGGCACTTGGAATAACATAGAGATATATCATCTCAAAAAAGGAACAACAATGATGAGGACTCCTTCCTGAATAATATAAGCGAAGACGCTAGCACACCGCTACGTCTCGCCTTACCAGCATTTCTGCTCAGACTGACCAGGGCGGAAATCATTCAAACACTGCCACAAACAAAGACATGCGCAGAATACGCGAATCGAATACAACTCAGCTAACTTACGAACGAAGAATGTTCTACGATGTTCGACTAAAGATGTCGAACCTTAAAAGGAAATAAATCTTGAAACATTGCGATTGCCAACTGTTTTCTAAGAACTGGCGATCTGAGCGCTCCGTATATGGACATGACTCAAAATCGTTCACACAAACTATCGGCAACTATACTATCAGACTATTGTCACACGATTAGACAACTAGTAGAAATAAGAAGTGACTACAATTCCATGAGTTACTTCCCATGCATTAAAAAATTAACTATAGTCAGAATGCATGGTCAGAATATATAGTCAGAATAAGTTGCGACAAGTTTAGCGCAACATTACCGCCACCTCCCGATAAAAAAAAATGTGCAACATTTTTTTTTTTTTAATATCCAAGAGTAAAACCAAAAGCGGTTTAACAACGCACAAATTATGAGGGGATAACTAATTGCACTGCCTAATATGAGGCTAAATTGACACATAAAGTGTCTGGTGAGAATATTTCTCAACAGATAAAAAATCTTATTCAAAAAATATATATCGGGGAGGTGCCACCAACACACACTACGCTTGCATGAAAATACAATATAAATATGCAAGTTCATATCATTATAATCAAATAGCAGTGTCATACTCTAATACCGCTTAGAATGGATGTACACATTTGATATTGAATGTTAAATATTACATTATCTAAATGTTTAATGATACCATTACATAATGAAATTAAACATAAATGACGATCCAGGACACATCTCCTGTCGTTCCAAGGAAAATGTACAATGTGGAACTCTCCATGTTTGACAACAGAAAGGTAGCTTCTCCGATCAACAATAACATGCTGAGAAAAAACAACCAATATAATTCTATTTAATAGCCATTAAGTTTCATACTATACAATACATTATTATTAACAATTGTGACCGAGTAAACTTTCGGCCCTTATATTAACTACTCAGTCTTCTTCTTATATTAAAGATGGGAACAGAAGAAGATGATAACAAAGCACAATAGTATGTGTTCACCTAAAGTGAGGACAGATGTGCTAATGTATTGTAGTAATATAGGTGTGTTATGACTCTGTCGTATATCTAGAAATAGGACAGAAGTATTCGTTAGAATCATGTAGGCATCTAGACAGAATGTCAGCCATCACATTATCCGACCCACGGATAGCTCGTACCGTGAAGTGAAAAGGTTGAAGAGCAATAGCATATCAAGTGGATCTCGAACTTTTCAAGTTCTTAGTCTGAATAGCGGTAAGAGCTTTCTGATCAGTTTCTTGAATGAAATGTGCGCCCAGGAGGAATCTTTGTAGTTTGAGAATAGACCAAACCATAGCCAACAATTCACGGTCTAAAACCGAGTAGTTCCTCTCTGCCGCATTTAGTTTTCTAGAAATGTACATGACAGGATGCAGAATTTGTGAATATTCCTGCATAAGTGCTGCTCCGATCCCAGTGGATGAAGCATCACTTCGAAGAACAAAAGTTCTATCAAGAGTAGGTAATCTTAGGATGGGAGGAGAAGAAAATATACTTTTAATCTGGTCTAAGGAAGATTGACATTCCTGAGACCAACGAATCAGATTAGGCGACCCTTTTTTCAACAATGTTGAAAGAGGTGCGATTATCGAAGATAGATTCGGAATAAATCTCCCATAGAATTGAATTAACCCCAAGAGACTACGGACTTGTTTCTTCGTCTTAGGTACAGAGATGTTCAATATTTTCGAAGTATTGTGGTCTTCTGTCTTCAAGAGACCATGACCAACACGATGACCCAGGAAAGAGATTTCACCAAAACCAATATAAGCTTTAGAAGGTTTTGCTGTCAGATTATACTCACGTAGAGTAGACAGTAGGTCATATAAACCCAGATAGTGATCTTCCCAAGAATCACTGAAGAGACAGATATTATCTAAGTATGCGATGACATCTGAACGATGAGAAAGAATTCGACGCATCATGCGAACGAAAGTAGCAGGGGCGTTCATAAGACCGAAGGGCATTACATTCCATTGAAATAGACCCCTAGGTGTAGAGAAAGCAGTCAGAGGTTTGGCATGATCTGCTAAAGGCACTTGCCAATAACCTTTTGACAAGTCAAGTTTAGTGAAGAATCTAGAATTAGAAAGTCTAATAAGTAGATCTTCTAGTAAAGGCATAGGTTCAGCATCGAACTTTGTGACTTGATTTAATTTGCGATAGTCAACGCAAATTCGTATGTTCTTATCTTTCTTCCGGACAATAACCATGGAAGAAGAATATGGTGAAGTCGATGGTTCAATTATGTTCAATTGAATCATTTCATCCAATTCCTTTTCCACTTGTGACTGAAAGTGTATAGGGATAGGATACGGTCTAACCCTAACAGGATTACCGTCGGTAAGAATTATGTCATGTTCTATGACATGCGTGTGACCAGGGATGTCGGTTAGAACATCCTTAAATGTCTGTAACATCGACGAGACTTGACGATGTTCATCAACAGAAAGATTAGGAGAGATGGAGACATCTTTCCAAGATTCCATAGAATGTAGTGGAACCACTGGAAGAGGGAGATTCACATCAGAAAAAACAGATTCCTCATCCTGTATGACAGACAGGGATGAGTAATGACCATGAGGTACAGAAGAATCGTCCGTTGCCTGGAAAATAGGCAGCAAATAGTCTGGACGCTCATGAAATTCCGTTAGCATGTTGATATGGAAAGTTTTATGCTTTCCATCTATATCGACCACATAGTCAACATCGGAAATTCGTGAGACTATTGCATATGGACCTTTCCATGCAATCAGAAGTCTATTTTCCCTACTGGGGAGTAGGACGAATGCTTTGTCACCTGGACAAAGTTGTCGTAGACATCTGTTCTTGTTAGCAAACTGCCTTTCTTTTTCTTTAGCAATTTCTGACGAAGCAGTCGCTAGTTTGCATGCCTCAATGATCTTTTGCCTAAGAGCAATGACGTACTCATATGAAGATTGAGTGTCATCACTAATATCATCGGCAGTGATGAGATCGTGTAACAAAGACATAGGGCCGCGCGGACGCGCGCCAAAGACAAGTTCAAAGGGGGAAAATCCTGTGTGTTCATTTGGGACCTCTCTATAGGCAAAGAGAGCCGTGGGTAAAACCCTGTCCCAATCTTGAGGATGATCTTCAGTTATCTTACCAAGCAAAGTCTTGAGCGTTCTATTTAGACGCTCAACTAACCCATTAGACATAGGATGATAGATGCTACTGAGAGATCTTTTAATGTGTAAGGTAGACATTACTTGAGACATAGTATCAGATATGAGTTGAGTGCCATGGTCTGATAGTATTTCTCTGGGGAACCCCAAGCGAGAAAATATCAGCCAAAGAGCATCTGCGATATCTATAGTAGATATGCTCTTTAGAGGGATAGCCTCTGGCCAACGTGTGCACATATCGACACATGTAAGGATAAACTGATGTCCTCTGGCCGACTTTATCTTAAAAGGGCCAATAATATCTATGGCCATTTTCTGAAATGGCCGAATAGGGATGTCAGCAGCCTGGATAGGCGCAGCATGTCGTGGTCCTCTAGATTTGACCTCCTGACATACCTGACATGATCGGCAGTATATACGAATGTCCTTGTTAACAAAGGGCCAAAAGAAAGCCGCAAGGACTCTCGACTTTGTACGGGAAAATCCCATGTGTCCAGCACATTGCGAGTCATGAGCATGTTGCAATATTTGCACTCTCATACTCTTGGGAACAAGAATTTGCGAATGTGCTGACGTAGCCGAGTCTTGTACCATACGTACAAGTACGCCGTTTTTCATTTCTATCCAAGATTTTCTTTGTGTATCCTTATTTGGATCACCTTTCTTCGCAAGAATGAAGAATTGTTTTAGCGTCGGATCTTCTTCTTGTAATTTTATGAACGAGTCACGAGAAATAACCAAGGTACTATCTTGGCTATGAACTTCATTATCATTATTCAACGAAGTTTGTGGTGTTTGTAGAGCTTGTGCTCTTGTAACCACTGCATTGGTAGCTTGCATATTATCATCTTCCCAAGCAGCAATCTGCTGTGGGGTACATTCCCTAACTCCGTGGATACGACCAATAATAAAGTCCGCAATAGGATTAGGTAAGAGACAGGCATGCACATCTCCTGTAAAGAAAGGAGTGGCAATGTGAATTACCGCAGTAGGATATTTCTCTAGAGTGCCGCCAAATGTGACACATTTGATAACCCTTCCTGTCGCACAGGATGGTTCTACAAGCGATTGTCTAACACCAATAGTGGTGCATCCGGAATCGAAAAGTAGTGAGACCGGAGTATTATTAACAAGACCCTTATGTAGGATTAGAGAACCTCTCCCGTCATGTGCAACCGAAGCAGGAAGAGCGGGGAGAGGGTGACCACAACTCAAAGTCGATATTGTAGTCGGTTCGAACAAAGTACTGCATTGGGGGCACTTGTTTGCTCTCCCAAAGTCAAAAGAAGAACAAGTGACAGCGTCAGAGTTTTTATTATCAGAAACCTGATTACAGGCTCCCTGAGATTCTTGTTGAACCGAGTTAGCCTGCTGATATCTCTTTTTTTTTGTATTGAGATCTACCGCGACTACTATTACCTCTGAAGTTATCACTGTTGTTACTATCTCTGTAGTTATTATTGTCTCTATTATAACTGTTATCCTGTTTTGAACTACAGTTTCCATGATTATTATCATGTCCACATTGATGTGAACATCTATTTGTTTGGTTTTGAGGTCTACGGGAGGAAAAGCCTCTGTTACCATATCCTCTTCTGAAATGCCTAAAATTATTAGGTTGGAAGTAACGAGGACTGTCAGCTCGTCTCCAATTCTTCGAAGAAGAATCACCCTGAAATTGATTTCCATAATTTTGACCGTAACTACGGTTACTTTTCCTATCAAAATTTTGTTGGAATCTATGACTAGAGTTTTGACCATAAGGTGCTGCCGAAGCAACTGGCAGACCTTCTTTATTTTTTTTTTACTTTAGAGTTACCAATGGTTACGTGAGGATGCGCAGTTATATACTGGCTACAGAAATCTTCCATTTCTTTTATTGTTTTAGGTTTACGTTCATGAAGGAAAGCAAGGAAAGACTCATTGACAGAAGACATGACTTTGTCTCTAAGTATTAAGTCCTTAAGTCCTTCATAAGTTTTTTCTGTCTTAGACAGCTCCACCCAACGTAAAAAAGTAAGACGTATCTTTGAAATGAATTCAGAGAATTGCACACCAGTTTCTGGCAACATATTTTTAAATTGAAGACGATAGCCGTCTTCGTCAAGTTGGTATTTCTTTAACAATATAGCCCTGACAACCTCATAGTTGTTCTTGTCAGGCTCATCTACCATGCTTAACATACTCAAAGCATCACCTCTAAGTATTTTGGACAAATGATAAACCTGTAGTGATTTATCTATGTTATGTACTTTACATGAAGTTTCAAATCTGTCCAGATAGAATGTTATATCGTCGATGGAAGCATTGAATGGTGGTAGATTAAGCTTGAAAGTGCTTGCATTAGTCTTATCTGAGACCGTATTTGCATCATTAGCATTACCCATGTTCATCACCCTTAATTTCTCAACTTCCAAAGCTAAGAGTTTTTCTTCATGCTCCATTTTTGCTTTTCTCTCATCAAACTCTCTTTGTAACCTCCTTTCTTCAGCTTCTCTTTCAAGTTTTTTATTTTCAATCTCTTTTTCAAGTCTTTTATTTTCAGCCTCTTTTTCAAGTCTTTTATTTTCAGCCTCTTTTTCAAGTCTTTTATTTTCAGCCTCTTTTTCAAGTCTTTTATTTTCAGCCTCTTTTTCAAGTCTTTTATTTTCATACTCAATCTGTAGTCTCTTCTCTTCAGCTTTTGCTTCTGCTTCTCTTTTTTGTTTTTCCATTTCCATTTGGAATCTTTTTTCATCCACCTGCATCTGCAGTTTCTTTTGTTCAGCTTCCATTGCTTTATCATATTGAGCAGTTGCAAATTCTTCTAACTTATCACCAGTCTTCCCAAGCAATTTATCCTGCTCAATAAAGTGCTCAAATGTAGACATGATAAGTAATAATATGAGTCCACAACCTGAAATAATTAATTATCTTATTTCAAATTTAATTATAACAAGTCTTAAATGAAGCACTTGTTTACTCACAACACTATATTATCATCCCAATCTCTGTGGGAAACAAGTCTTATAATAAAGAACTTGTGTATAGACCTTTTTGAAATATCATCAATCAACTCTTGATCATAGGTGCACTTCCCATTCAATAGTGCACAATACTATTCATCATTTATTAATCATCAGTGTAGTAGTAATGCATAAGCATAACCCACTATTAAATGTGAATTAACTACTATAAGTGTAACCAATGACTATGTAAACACAATCACAATGTAAACAGTAACAATGTAAACATTACACTGTAAACAATATAATGTAAACAATACAATGTAAACACTAACAAAGATTTAGCAACAATACGAAAACATTCGTAGAAATCAACAAAAAATAAAGCAAAAATTAAAGAAATATCACAAAAAATGTGATGATATCTACGAGAAGATAATATAAATACAAGACACCACAGTGTATAAACAAAAATGGTATATGAAACTAAACAATAGATAAGAGTAGGCTAGCAAATACAAACAAATCAAAACAGAACTAAAGAATGCAGAAAAATAACGAAAACAATACTAAGACATGTCATCACAACTAACAAAAAATAGCAACAGAAGTCGCTTTGCAAATTCCAGTATCGGAAATTTGCACACCCTACAGAAAACGCTCACGATAGACAACCTCTATGACGTGGTATGATCTAAGGGAGACACCGCCCAACCGAAACCCGCAGACACATAAACATATAAATATAAATATACACATAACATATAAATATATAACATATAACAATATGACAAAAGAATGAGATGAAACACAGAAGACTCAGTAGAAGTGTAAGGGCACAGTTTACAAACAAACAGGCCACTTAACTTATGGTAATCCAACGTCAGCACAGCAGAAAAACAGATGACAATCAGCGTCCTAAGGAATGAAGATCCAACGATGATGGTACATCTGAACTGTTCCAACTGTCATGACGATGGTACTTGAGCTTCTTATATATAGAATGTAGTGTTGTTTCGGCACTTGTCCTTCTGAATCCTATAATAACTATGTTTGGATTCGGTACTTGGCCTTCTGAAAACGAGCTCGAAACAACCGGCACTTGACCTTCATAGAACGACAGCAACTTGGCACTTTGACAGCAGCGACTGGCTTCACTTGAGTTAAACAGCAACAGTCTGTGATATCCGGCAATATGCAACAACGCCGGGTACTGTCAAATTTCTTGCTTCTGGCAAAAAGTTACAATTTCGACCTTTTCCGGGCAACGCCGAGTACTTTCATAATTCTGTATGTAGATGTAGAATTTCTTGAAGAATGCTGTTTGTTGAATGAAGTGGGTAAGGGACCCCGAATCTGCACACCAAATCAATGATGAGACGTGGTGGGCTTATCGAATGCCTTTGGACTGGCCACCAATATGTAGAGTGACAGTATTCACCAGATATATGTAGAGTGTCTACTTAGGTGTGTGTAGCAGTACTCTACTGGATATGTTGATGTGGAGCTATAAAGTGTTGACGTGTTTATGAAGTCAAGCATCAGATAGGGACGTCACATCAATTCATACAACGTAGAAAGTCAATAAAGCTTTTAACAGCAGTGATGTTTTTTTGGTAATATATATTGTGTACGCCACAATGACAAGATGCATGGACATCGTTATGCAGAAACATCACAGGTATAGTACAACAGTCATTGTATCATCGACGTAGTCAATTCAACAGGTACAGCAGACAGCATCAAAATAATGTAAATCAAATGCCTTTTAGGATATCGTAATCAGCTGTACATGTAGTCAGGTAGTAAACTTCCCCTTTCCATAAGAGCTAGTAGATATCAACTGGGAGATTAAATCTAGTCTCCTATATTCGACCTCAACAAGACAGGCATGTCTTTTGAGCGTCATATTATCGTCCTCTATTTTCCTTAAACAGCAAAGGTATCAAACCTAGATCCATCAATAAAGTTCAGGAAGCAAATGGTCCTTAGGACAGGCATCAATCGATGCGTGACAATATAAGTGGATCGTGAGCTGAGCAAACTTGTCATATCATAGACTCTATAATAAGGCAGGCTAGGCGAAAGTCAACATCACAAGATGGCGATAAAGTTACTCAGCAAAAAGATTCAATTACCTGTTCATCAGGAATTAAATCACATAAATCACCTAGGCCTCCAGGCACTTGGAATAACATAGAGATATATCATCTCAAAAAAGGAACAACAATGATGAGGACTCCTTCCTGAATAATATAAGCGAAGACGCTAGCACACCGCTACGTCTCGCCTTACCAGCATTTCTGCTCAGACTGACCTGGGCGGAAATCATTCAAACACTGCCACAAACAAACTTACGAACGAAGAATGTTCTACGATGTTCGACTAAAGATGTCGAACCTTAAAAGGAAATAAATCTTGAAACATTGCGATTGCCAACTGTTTTCTAAGAACTGGCGATCTGAGCGCTCCGTATATGGACATGACTCAAAATCGTTCACACAAACTATCGGCAACTATACTATCAGACTATTGTCACACGATTAGACAACTAGTAGAAATAAGAAGTGACTATAATTCCATGAGTTACTTCCCATGCATTAAAAAATTAACTATAGTCAGAATGCATGGTCAGAATATATAGTCAGAATAAGTTGCGACAAGTTTAGAGCAACACTATCTTTTTTAAACTCCCCCATACATGCCGAGGAAGTTACACAATACATGAGCTTTTTCTGATAAATCAATTTTATTCAGGAAATACAGATTACGTATCCTGGGAATAAGAGAGAGCAGATGGACCGAGACGGAGAGAATACAAACAGCAACAGGAGAAACAATACTTTACTCCAGTAGAAAGGATGGTTAGCACGATGAATGCGTAGCCATTATACTAAATAAAGGAATAAAAAGGCCATTACTGGAATCCCATCAACAACAGACTGATACGAACAAGACTGAGAGGGAGATTCACCAACACCACAATAATGCAATGCTATGTGTCGCGAGAGATTCCTTAATTTATGAAGAATAAGACAACACGGTGTATCAGGTGATACTAGGATAGTTGCCAGAGAAGAGTCTGGTCTTAAAAGAAATACCCCATTCTCAGAAAAGAGCAATGGTGTATAGAGTTCATAGGTATAAAGTCAGGCTGTAAAGAATTTCTGGCCGAGATAGTAATATTCAGTACTATGGTGCCACTCTCAGAATTATACCTATGGGCTGTTATAGTATCTCGGGGATTTAATTAAATTCAAAGTAATTCAAAGCTGACATAAAGTAATAAAAACAGTGCACTACAATTTCTTAATTTTATTTATGTGCAGTCATCTGTTTAGTTTTGTTTGTGTAAACACAAACCCTAAAAAAAAAAAAAACACACTGATGATGTTGCATGTATCTACACCAAATAAAAGTCAATTACTACAAATAAAGTCTTTTCCTAGTTGTTAAGGCTCCCTTGTTATGAAAATAGTCTTAGTTCAACTAATCCTCTGGAACCAATGTTAATGATGGTACTTGAATTTATCTTCAGTATTAGAGGAGTAGATATTGACAACTGTCACAATGACTTCACTGTTATTGATATCACTTGAATTTATCTTCAAAGTATTTCTATGTTATGTAGCTTTTGAAAATGTCACACTGACTACAATGTTATTGAGATCACTTGAGTTCAAACTATTTCTATGTTATGTAGCTTCCAGACTAATTTACTCATCACTGTTTTCATCACTACTACTATAACCGGGTGTGGTACGCCAATGCTCTGCGAGTCAGTCTTGTTTAATTTGACTTAACTTCTTCGCTTCCGCCTTTTATTTGGAAGCAGGAATATAAAATGGAGAAACCCAACACTGAGGGTCCCCACTCTTCCAACTGATGTAGGTACGGGGTGCTTGTTTCAAATCATCCACCGCTAGGTACAACACCAATGTTCTTCTCTGCTAACAAGATGAGTGACAGGATACCTCTGACCCACAATCTCAGATTCAACAGGCTTTTCATAAACCCATGCAGTCTGCTTCACTGGCAAATGGCGAAGGAGCTGGGGTAGAATCTGATTCTGTCCTCTGACGAATTTGGTTCTGGCGGTTCAAGAGAAATATTCCAGATTTATTTTCCCTTTTTATTACAGGTAGCGGACAAACGGAAGACAAGCGATTCGATTGGCTGGCTGGGTCAGTTTATGTTTACCAAAATTTCAGTAAAACAACCACTTTCTGCCCGATCTGTCGATCTGACAAAACTCCGATAATTTATTCTTCCGGTGTTTCCCAACCGATTCCTTATATCCAGGTCTTGTTTAAACCGGCCGATTGGGTGCTACCATTTAAACAAGCTAACCTTTTTCTGCCTCCCTTGTAGCGTTTGCAATCACAGTTGAAACCGGGGAAAACAGCCTTCACTCTAAGTTATTACTGCCTGTAATCACTCATAACTCCTGTGTCCATGCTTCTACCACTTAAATTCATGTATCTAATGAAAGTTTAAGATTCCTGTTATCTTACTGTGCTCACTGTTCCGAGGGACATACCCTTTCCTATGATCTGAAGTCACAAATGCACATTCACGTTTGCACAGATTTCATCCAGCTATCCTGCAGCCTACGGTTCTGGCTACGGGTTTCAGCTCGTGCAGCGATTGGTCAAAACATTTGTTGACATATTTCGATATAGGTAGGCTAGGTAGGCTCTCGTTAATTGCCCTTAGATATTGGTTCAGGACTACGCTACAGATAGCCCCCCAATTTTTAAGCGAGAGATTTCTGTTGAGCTTCAATCTGAGACCAATAACGAGGCAATCATCCAGCAGGAATCTATTCTTCCCTTTTTCCATCCTGGTTCTGATCAGATGGGTTTTGTAAGGATCCAATAATCTCCTCATTACCCTGGAGAAAACCCTCGGAGCATATAATATGATTCATATGGGGAAATGAAATTTTCCTGCACCAAGAAATCAATTCTCCCTTTAAAAATGCCATATATTATTCAATTCATGTCCATATCTATACTTCCAATGGACTGTGATGGGCTGGCCAACTACCAATGTTGCTGTGCCCTCATAATGCTAATGTTAATAGCCGTATAGTGTTGGCTGTGCATCAGTCAAATGGTTCGCACAGCACACTCTCCCACTACCTATTTTCCTGGGGTTTCCCCGCAGGTCCTTTATCAAGGGTGGTCGACTAACCACACTCCTATTTTGATCCAGTACCTGGTGTTCCGAACTAAATGATTTAGTAAATCTTGTCGGTATGGGATGTGTTGTATCCCCTCCCTGTACAATACGGAGAGTTGCCATGGTAACTGGTTGTCTACCCTTTGTGAGATGGTGCCATCCTATCCACTATGTCTACCTTTTTATTTTCAGGCCTACGTCTGCCCCAATGCTTTCCTAGGTCCTGATGATGTTCCCAACTTGGGGATGTCACCTTGCTACATTGTGCACAGGCAGTCACATACTGAAATATGTCTTCAGCAACACCTGGCCAATAATGTTGCACTGAGGTCCGTTGACAGGTGGTACCAATATTCTTATGCCCACCGTCTGAATCAACATGTGCTAATTCCATAACCTGGTCCCTGTAAATAGATGGCAGTACTAACTGGTGGCTATGCCCATTGGGTCCTGTCCCAGCTTTCCTGTAAAGCAATCCATCATTCAAATAAAATTGTCCTTTCTTTGGGGGGTTATGGCTTTTGGGCAACTTGCCAAAGCAAGGTTTTAATGTGCTATCTTCCGCTTGGGCCTATCTCATCTCTCTTGGATGAATATTGAGTGGTGTTCCCTCCTCCTTTCCAGGGGTTGACCTGACCTGGAGTGTTGCCATTATCACAGGTTTTATTGGTTTCCCTAGGAAAACATATCTCCCTCCTAACACCAGCGGGTAATTAGGATTATCACACACTGCTGCACTGATCACTCCTTCCACATAGCGAGTTTTCACATTGATTCTGGCTATGGGAAGTGTTATGGTGGCTGTATCCTTTAATGCCCCTTGTATCTCCACTTTACCTGTGGTATACTGCTCAGGGTGCACTAGAGATGCACTCACAACTGAGTCATATTCCAATCCGGAATCATACAGACACTTTACCTTAGTGCCGTTACATATTACTTCTTCACAGATGGAGGGATGATGGAGATCTACCGGACTCGATGTCGGTTCCTTCCTTCCCTTACCCACTGTTATCATGCATGCAGCGTGATATGGAGGGACTTTCCTACCACATTCCGTTGTATGGTTGTTGTTCATTTTACATATTTTACACCACTTTTCTTCCTTTTTGTAAGGTTTCCTATCCAGAAATTGTGGGTTCCTATCCTTATTATCATATCCTGGCCTGTATTTGGTTGCACTGTCCTTTTGATCAAACTTATTATGAGTTTGGGGTTGCTTAACTCCCTCCTGTTTCTTTTTACGCCCTTGAGTCAGGGATTGAGCCAGGTGGTCGCTCTCTGCATATGTGATTATGTCAGCCAACCTGTCTCTTTTGTTCTCAATTAGGAACTTCTTAGTTTCCGGGGTTATGGAATCCAATAGTTGTTCAATCAACATCATTTCCTTTTGGAGTTGTTGTCCAAATGAGGTGAACTACTACCATTGTGGTTGGCAGTTGCCTGAAGTTCAAGCTCTTTTAATCTTAGCTCATGGTCTCTCTCTGCTTGAACCCTTCTTTCCTCAGCCACTCTCTCTACTTGAACCCTTCTTTCCTCAGCCTCTCTCTCTGCTTGAACCGTTCTTTCCTCAGCCTCCAATAGCAGTTTCTTATTCTCTTTCTCAGCTTCCGCATGCCATGCTAACTGCTTATCTTCTCTTTCCGTGAACTTATCGCACTCAGTCGTAACATACCAGATCAGAGCATCAGCAGTCATCCCAAGCTCTTTCCCCACTTGCAGTGTTGCTGACCTGAACTTTACTAAATCTGCCATGGCAATGTTGTAATTTAGTTGCAACCAATACAAAGTAAAAAAAAATTTTGCCAATATAATTAGTCACTTAATCAAATTAATTTCTTAATTAATTAATTAATGACTGATTTCGCGTCACATGTACCACATCTTATTTTGTACTCAATGGTACTCAAAAATCTATTTCTTATCCTGCCCTACCAAAAATTTACTATAAAAAATGTGCCACTTGACAGCACTAAAAGGTAACAGCAGGCTCAGAATATACAGGAACAATCACAGACGAGCGTCCTAGTGTCGCGAGAGATTCCTTAATTTATGAAGAATAAGACAACACGGTGTATCAGGTGATACTAGGATAGTTGCCAGAGAAGAGTCTGGTCTTAAAAGAAATACCCCATTCTCAGAAAAGAGCAATGGTGTATAGAGTTCATAGGTATAAAGTCAGGCTGTAAAGAATTTCTGGCCGAGATAGTAATATTCAGTACTATGGTGCCACTCTCAGAATTATACCTATGGGCTGTTATAGTATCTAGGGGATTTAATTAAATTCAAAGTAATTCAAAGCTGACATAAAGTAATAAAAACAGTGCACTACAATTTCTTAATTTTTTTTATGTGCAGTCATCTGTTTAGTTTTGTTTGTGTAAACACAAACCCTAAAAAAACAAAAACACACTGATGATGTTGCATGTATCTACACCAAATAAAAGTCAATTACTACAAATAAAGTCTTTTCCTAGTTGTTAAGGCTCCCTTGTTATGAAAATAGTCTTAGTTCAACTAATCCTCTGGAACCAATGTTAATGATGGTACTTGAATTTATCTTCAGTATTAGGGGAGTAGATATTGACAACTGTCACAATGACTTCACTGTTACTGATATCACTTGAATTTATCTTCAAAGTATTTCTATGTTATGTAGCTTTTGAAAATGTCACACTGACTACAATGTTATTGAGATCACTTGAGTTCAAACTATTTCTATGTTATGTAGCTTCCAGACTAATTTACTCATCACTGTTTTCATCACTACTACTATAACCGGGTGTGGTACGCCAATGCTCTGCGAGTCAGTCTTGTTTAATTTGACTTAACTTCTTCGCTTCCGCCTTTTATTTGGAAGCAGGAATATAAGATGGAGAAACCCAACACTGAGGGTCCCCACTCTTCCAACTGATGTAGGTACGGGGTGCTTGTTTCAAATCATCCACCGCTAGGTACAACACCAATGTTCTTATCTGCTAACAAGATGAGTGACAGGATACCTCTGACCCACAATCTCAGATTCAACAGGCTTTTCATAAACCCATGCAGTCTGCTTCACTGGCAAATGGCGAAGGAGCTGGGGTAGAATCTGATTCTGTCCTCTGACGAATTTGGTTCTGGCGGTTCAAGAGAAATATTCCAGATTTGTTTTCCCTTTTTATTACAGGTAGCGGACAAACGGAAGACAAGCGATTCGATTGGCTGGCTGGGTCAGTTTATGTTTACCAAAATTTCAGTAAAACAACCACTTTCTGCCCGATCTGTCGATCTGACAAAACTCCGATAATTTATTCTTCCGGTGTTTCCCAACCGATTCCTTATATCCAGGTCTTGTTTAAACCGGCCGATTGGGTGCTACCATTTAAACAAGCTAACCTTTTTCTGCCTCCCTTGTAGCGTTTGCAATCACAGTTGAAACCGGGTAAAACAGCCTTCACTCTAAGTTATTACTGCCTGTAATCACTCATAACTCCTGTGTCCATGCTTCTACCACTTAAATTCATGTATCTAATGAAAGTTTAAGATTCCTGTTATCTTACTGTGCTCACTGTTCCGAGGGACATACCCTTTCCTATGATCTGAAGTCACAAATGCACATTCACGTTTGCACAGATTTCATCCAGCTATCCTGCAGCCTACGGTTCTGGCTACGGGTTTCAGCTCATGCAGCGATTGGTCAAAACATTTGTTGACATATTTCGATATAGGTAGACAAGGTAGGCTCTCGTTAATTGCCCTTAGATATTGGTTCAGGACTACGCTACACTATGTACCAACAAATAACAGCTATGACGAGGTCACGGACGAATTCTACCAACAGCTACAAAAAGACATATAAACCGAAACCAGATAAGATCTTGTCATAGTAAAGGGAGTCCTCAATGCGAACGTTGAAACGTACAATACATAAAATGAAAGAGTAATGGGGAAATGTGGCAGCGGAACAGTAAATGAGAACGGGGATAAACTAATAAGCTTCTGTAGCATTAACAACTTGGTCATTGGAGAAACACTTTTTCCACACAAAGAAATCCACAAGTTTACATGGGAATCACCAAAACGGCCGTGACAGCAACCAGAAAGACCACATTGCAAGAAGTGAAAATAAGAAGAGGTGCAGATGTAGGAAGTGATCACCACTTAGTAGTAGTAAGACTGAGGGTGAAACTCAGAGCTGCAGGACCAATTGTAACTAAACAGGAAAGGTAAAACATCATCATACTCAAGGACCCCCTCACCAGAAAAGCTTTTGTTGTTGATATAAAGAGACAATATCAAATTGCCAATAGCCAGGAAAAGACAGCGACTGAAGATGTTGACCAGAAATTGAACACCATTTCAACTAATGATAATAATAACCCCTTCAGTCATAACTGACTATCGGAATGCGCCCCTGAGGTGACAGCCCTCAGCTTCTTATTTCCCTTGTGTTCTTTTCAACGTTTTCTCTTCTCTTCTGCTTGTTGTGTTAGCTTCTTTTCGCCCAAACTGAGTTGGCGCCACAGATAGCATCGCCACTTGGTGCAATCGGCAGCTTAATCCTCCCAGGTTGCTGGATTTATGCCCAGTGCCCTCATGTCTCTCTTGCACACATCTTTGAATCTCAGCTGCGGTCGCTCAACTGTTCTTACGCCATCTGCTAGTTGTCCGTAGAAGATATCTTTCGGGATACGACCATCTTCCATGCGGCAGACATGGCCAAGCCAGCATAGTCTGCGCTGTCTAAGCACTGTATACATGCTTTGATGGCCACCACGTGACAACATCTCGACATTTGTCACTTTATCTTTCCATAAAATGCCAAGGATGTGGCGCCGACACCATAGATGGAAGGTATTGAGCCTTCTTTCTTGCTCAGCATAGGTTGTCCATGTCTCGCTACCATATAAACGTGTGCTGGTGACGCAGGCGTTATATACCGCAGCGTTGGTCTTCATTGTGAGTTTGGAGTTTCCCCAAACACGCGATGTGAGGCGGGCAAAGGTAGCTGCAGCGTTGCCAATGCGGCTGTCAATTTCTGTGTCCAGAGAGAATTTGTCATTGATGGTGGACCTCAGGTATGTGAAGTGGTGCCCCACTGTCAATTCATAGTTATCGATAGTGATAACTGGTGCAGCACCCACATCCTGACTCAACACATATGTTTTCTTTATTATATATATATATATATATATATATATATATATATATATATATATATATTATATATATATATATTATATATATATATATATATATATATATATATATATATATATATATGTCGTAGATTTTTGATAGGAGAATTAAGACTTGGGTTGGTCCCTTCTGATTAGATTTGAATAAGTGATAGTCACAGTGAGAGATAGTAATAGCAATAGCTTTCCACGAGTGAGATGCTAGACTGTGATAGAGGCTGTCTCTGAAATCGAGAAATCTTCTCTCTTTCACCTATCTTCTACGACAGATTTAGCGGAGTCAGACAGTCTAAACACACACACATATATGCCGGTCCCAAGCCCGGATGAAAAAGGAGGAGGGCGGCCTGCATGGAGGCCGTAAGGAGGCAGCCCCTCCACCATGCAAAGGCACAACAGGCCAATCACCTGTTGGCTTTAAACCACGATTACGAGTAACACAAGAGAGAAAACCGGACTGATTCTAAAGGCGACGAACTGGAACGGACTACGGACTACGACTTATGGAACATGGAACACAAGAAGTATAAATGGGAAGGAAGAGGAGCTGGTGGAAGAGATGAGGAAAGCAAAACTAGAAATCATGGCTATAACGGAAACAAAGAAAAAAGGACAAGGAGTCATGGATCTCAATGGCAACACGCTGCTCTACAGTGGTGTACCCATATCCGAAAGAGCTAAAGGGGGTGTGGGTTGCATTGTGGCCCAAAATCAAAAAGATAGTATCAAGGGGTGGAACTTTGTCTCAGAGCGCATTATGATTGTGAAACTAAAAGAAGGAGAAACCATAGTCAACCTGGTCATAGTGTATGGGCCAAATGAGGATGAGAGAGCAGAGGTCAAGGAGGAATTCTTCGAGCTGCTTCAAAGGACAGTGGATGACTGCCTAGATGAAGTTATCATGCTCGGAGACTTTAATGCCAGAGTTGGAAATGACCATGCTAGATGGGGTGGAGTTATCGGAAGATATGGAGAAGATACTCTCAATGACAATGGAAAGCGACTCCTTAGATTCTGCAGTGAGCAGAATCTGATCATTACAAACACAAAGTTCCCCCATAAGCGCATACATGCATACATTAGATGTGAACCAACAAAGAATGAGAAGTCAGTGATCGACTATGCCATCGTTATGAGAAGCTCATTCAAATATGTCCGAGATGCAAGAGTCTGGAGGGGGCCAGAGATTGGAAATGATCACTACCTGCTAACAATCAAACGAACAACTGAAAGAGTTGCTCAGCCTAGGAACTGCTCAACATCACGCAAGAAACCAAGTAAACGAGCAGGAGAAATGAGCATTAGGACCTACAAGCTGAGAGAGCCAGAAATTAAGACCAGATATCAGGGGCTTATTGCTGCAGCGGTGAGCAACACAGAAGAACAACCTGATGACTTGGAAACCCTCTGGATTAAATTCAAGGATATCATAAAGACAGCTGCTGCAGAAGCATGTGGTGAAGTCCGACTTGGGAACCAGAGAAAGAGGACACCTTGGTGGACAGAGGAAGTCAAAGAGAAAATAAGAGAAAAGAAAATGGCATGGAAACAATACTTAGGAGCTAAAAACACAACAGGACAAATGGAAAAATATAGAGAATATGTGACACTCAGAACAGAAGTAAAGAACAAAGTGCTAGCAGCAAAACAGAAGTCCTGGGAAGAATTTGGAGAAAAGCTAGAAAAAGATGCACAAGAAAACCAGAAATTGTTCTATAAGACCTTAAAGAACATGAGGAAGGAAAAACAATGCCCTCTCAAATTTATAAAGGACAAGCAAGGCAAATTGCTTACTGCCCCAAAGGAAGTAATGGAAAGATTGAAAGAATATTTCTCAGAACTCCTTGATGGTGAGCAAGGTCAAACATCAGAAATGATAACCACTAGCACAGAAGAGGAAACCAATGGTGATGAAGATGACATAAAGATGGAAGAACTGAAGGCAGCACTGGAGAAAATCAAGATGGGCAAAGCAGCAGGGCATGATGGTATAAAAACCAGAAAAGGTTAAGTACATGGGAGCAGCAGGCGACCTGTTACTCTTAAGAGTCCTACAGGCAGCATGGTGCAACAAGACCATACCAAAGGATTGGGAGATCGCCATCGTAACACCAATTTTCAAAAAGGGTGACAATCGACAGTGTGGAAACCATAGAGGCATATCCCTTCTCAGTGTCCCTGGAAAAATCTACTCTAGAATCCTAGAGCAGAGACTCCGACGCCTAGCTGAGCCACAATTGGATGAGGTCCAGTGCGGATTCCGAGCAAACCGAAGTACTCAAGACCTAATCTTCACACTCAGACAGCTGAGTGAAAAGGCCCTTGAGTATAAGAGTGAGATCCATCTTTGTTTCATAGATCTGGAAAAGGCGTTTGGCAGGGTCCCTTGGAGCAAACTTTGGGACTGTTTGGCAAGGAAGAATATTCCAGCACCTCTGATTCATGCTATACAGAGCTTCTACAAGTCTTGCAGAAATTATGTGAGGACAGCAAACCATAAGTCAGAAGAGTTCAGGACCACCACTGGTGTAAGACAAGGTGATATCCTATCACCTTACCTCTTCATACTCCTTATGGACGATGTCATCAAGGCATGTAAGGAGAGAACAAGAAGGTATTCAGTGGGGTACTGGAAGATGAGACAGGTCTATATTTCAGAGCTGGCATTTGCTGATGATGTTGCCCTGATTGCTAAATCAGAGGCACATCTCCAATCCAACCTGCAAGTCTGGAAGGAAGAGCTGGAGAAGAGAGGGGTGGTCATAAGCAGCTCTAAAACAAAATCCATGGTGATATCACGAGAAGAAAGAAGACATCAGATTAAGCTGGGAGAACAGGTCCTGGAGCAGGTCGACCACTTTAAATACCTCGGAGCTATTATAGACCGAAAGGGAGGCATCAAAGAAGAGTTCGCCACTCGAAAAGCAGCAGCTGGGAGACTTTTTCAGGCCATAAATAGAGGATTCCTCAGCAAGAGAGAGGGTGGTAAGAAAACGAAAATGGCTGTATACCGCTCCACCTATGTCCCAGTCTTGACATATGGATGCGAATCATGGGCAATGACTACAACCCATAAAAGCCAGATCCAAACCTCAGAAATGAGGTATCTGAGGAAGGTGGTTGAAGTAACAAGAAGAGACATGGTACGCAACCAGACGATACGTCAAGGCCTAAAATGCCACCCCCTACAGACCCAAGTAGAACAGTCCCAACTAAGATGGTTTGGCCATGTCTGCAGAATGGGAGAAGATCGGCTACCACGACAAGCATGGGAAACAAAGAGCCAAGGATCCAGACCCCGAGGACGACCCAGAGTCCGCTGGGAGGACAACATTAGACAATCTTTGAAGGACCGAGGACTAGAATGGAACCAGGTAGAAGGGGAACGACTAAGTAAGTAAGTAAGTATATATATATATATATATATATATATATATATATATTGCATGCATATATAGTTCTATCCACTCACGTGCACGCACATACTAGACGACAGTTAGACGTACAGACGTGGGAAAAACTATAACAGATGATTATATAGATATTCTAGAACGAACAGACCAACACGCTGATTAAGTTTAAGGGCAGTTTTAATTATCATCTAAAATCCCCATCACAACACATAAAATTACATCAAAGCATATACAAATAGTCATAAAAATCGAGGAATTTCTACAAGAAATGATAGACCCACAGTTATGATCTTCCCTCCATGTTTAGCCCACAGTCCCGTTAGGTGAACGATGATAGCCCAAAGAGTCACAGATACCTATGATTTGGGTCTAATATTTTCCCCTTTTGAAGGTATGACCTGACTTTGATAGCAGTATCTATTCTGAGGAAAAATATAGTTTAGCAACAAAATCTTGCATAAGGAAAGTTACAAAGTGAGTGAATCAAACGAAGAACATCCTTCAGTCTACTTTCACTCGGTTCTTTCATCAGGGCCCTGACTCACACAACCTTACCTACAATCGTGCTGTGGTTCGCCGTCTGGCGCAAGCCTTAGTGTACACTTCGTTTAATCTGTCTATCTGTAGATGAAGCGGATACCAAGCTCTGCAGATATTGATTTCATTCAACGTGTCCGGGGAGCGCCCTCTTCAGGCGTTCGAGGTAAGAGTTTTGGTTTCAGTGGGCACGCAGTGTCAGAACACGAGGTTTCCCTTAATTAGGAAGATAACCGGTGGACAACTTCTCTCAACAGATAATCTTGGTTCACCACACACTTGGTCAAATAATGTCGGAGAAATTCATTTTTTTTTTCTGTAATTATTCTCGCCACAAGGCAGCATGTACATTAGAGTTTGTGAAGAAATATGATCTGGCTCAAAGGCCCAGTATAATCACTTATTTAAAAAAAAAACCCGTTTGTAGGATTGGTATTCTGTCTATCTCTGAAGGCACACGCCTTGTCAGACAGGTGTTACTTGAAAAACCCACGTGGTTAAAGATATAAAATGTTTATGTTTCTCACAGGCTTGTCTCTGTACTAAACGCCAGCAAAGTTTGGGTTACCCCAGTATTCACTGAATAAAGAAAAAAACACATATGAAATATTTTACATATTATGTACTCAATATAACTTACATTATTAAACTTAACGTTTAACACTCCCGTGAAATAAGTTATATATAAAAATCAATCATCATGAATTAGGAATACATACGT
This sequence comes from Oreohelix idahoensis, assembly GCA_024509875.1. NCBI lineage: Eukaryota > Metazoa > Mollusca > Gastropoda > Stylommatophora > Oreohelicidae > Oreohelix > Oreohelix idahoensis. The sequence continues at coordinate 74,307 of JAMPIV010014090.1, forward strand.
ATTCCGTCAACACTCATGAGGCATCTAGCATTTATAAGTTAGTTTAGAAAAATTATTCTCGTCTGATTATTTAGCAATTAAATTAAATTCATTATAGCTACATGATTTTAAGCTAGAAATTAAAATTTGTTCTGTTTTTCCACTGTAACTCGTCGACTAGAGAATATAACAGACTTATAAATTAATCACTTTGCACAAAAGAAACTAGTAGGATAAAATAGGCGATTAACCCTTAATCACTCACAAATTATTAGAGTATTTAAATAAATAACACGGTATTTAATCAGTTTTACAAATTACGGTTCAAAAGAAACAAGGGACGTTTCGGGTTTTACCCTTCGTCAGCAACAAACAGGTGACAAAGACAAAAATTACAAATAATTTTGTAGTACCTATATGTAATTTTTGTCTTTGTCACCTGTTTGTGGCTGATGAAGAGTAAAACCCGAAACGTCCCTTGTTTCTTGTGAACCGTAATTTGTAAAACTGATTAAATACCGTGTTATGTATTTAAATACTTATATTCCTTACCAGTTTTACAGCAGCCTCTTAATTTATTTACAAATTATTAGATACTTAATGTAATATTTACCTCAACACAGAACTACGGTATCACAACGAAACTAAGAGATTTCACTTATAAGTTTAAGTATCTAGAACGAAGTGACCACGTCTACTGCAAATGGAGAATGAGTGCAAATAAGTTTCAAACACTGGTTAATCTACAATCTGCCCTGTTCTTACTGTTCTAAGCCTACTATCATACTGGACACAGTATTAAGGTCTTTGTCTTGTTAGACTGACCAATACTGATATATAGGGGAACAATAGAAGTGATTGCGTCATTAATAGGCTGAACTGCCCATGGTAAACTTCCGGTGTTATGTATAGAGATTCGCACTAATGACCTGTCATTGAAACATCCTTTTTTGGGGATGCGTAGATGGCAGGGAGGACAGTGTGATTCGCTTGCATAGCTAGGCGGTGTTGTCGCACGGAAGGTCCAGGGTTCAAATCCTGGGTAAGCCACTCATGTCTGTTGTTTTTCTGTTGTCTAGTGTTCTACTTCTTTATTTCCTACGAGGGCCTTATAACATACCTTTATATTTGTTTCATATTAATTTACTGTTTACAGGCCTCGTGGTTTCCCTTCCTTATGTGTTATAAATGTTTATACAATACCAAAACCTACCCTCTGTCCTGTTCTTACTGTTCTAAGTCTACTATCATACTGGACACAGTTTTAAGGTCTTTGTCTTGTTGGACTGACCAATACTGATATATAGGGGAACAACAGAAGTGATTGCGTCATTAATAGGCTGAACTGCCCATAGTAAACTTCCGGTGTTATTTATAGAGGTTCGCACTAATGACCTGTCATTGAAACATCCTTTTTTGGGGATGCGTAGATGGCAGGGAGGACAGTGTGATTCGCTTGCATAGCTAGGCGGTGTTGTCGCACGGAAGGTCTAGGGTTCAAATCCTGGATAAGCCACTCATGCCTGTTGTTTTTCTGTTGTCTAGTGTTCTACTTCTTTATTTCTACGAGTGCCTTATAACATACCTTTATATTTGTTTCATATTAATTTACTGTTTACAGGCCTCGTGGTTTCCCTTCCTTATGTGTTATAAATGTTAATATCTTAAACCAGAAAAAAGCTCCTACTATTTCCAAAAAACCCGATCTCTCCCCTCTCCTAACATATACGTTAGCTTAGACGCATGCCGTAACTGCCACCAGTGCGTCTTCACACCTCCGTCTAACTATCTGACCGTGAGCGCGCGTGTCAGAGGCGAAAAGCCAGACACTCTGTCTGCTCTGAGCGAGCATGGCTGGCGCGATTCACACCTCCGTCTAACTATCGGACAGTGAGAGCTCATGTCAGATGCCAATGTCGGACGACCCGTCTCCACTGCAGAGGACAATTTCACACTTCGCCGGGAGCTAGCCTGACGAAAAACTCTCGTGACAGCTGCAAATGTAGACAATTTATCTGCTCATCATGTCTGACAGACTGAAATCCCACCTAAAATTATCTCGTGCAAGGGACTGACACGTTAGGTAATCTACTGCGTTTCTAAATGAGAAAACGAAACCAGGCGAAAGTTTGAATGGGAAAATAGTAATGTTTATAGTCGCAAACGTACGAATGCGAAAAACACAGGAAAAGGATAGAGAGTGATAATAAAATACAGGACACGGGTAGAAAAAAAAGAAGCGAATATAGAAAATTTATAGATCATAAAACTCTCTGTGACTATATATATATATATATATATATATATATATATATATATATATATATATATATATATATATATATATATATATATATATATATATACACATATACATATATATATACATATATATATACATATATATATATATATACATACATATATTTATTTATTTATTTTATTTAATTAATTAATTTATTTATTTATTTATTAATCTATTTTTTTCTCTTAATATGTATTACTTTTTCCCCCACTCGGTTTTCCAGTTCTTGCTTTCATAATTTTTTATTTATAGTTTCAATGTACTATTTACTTCCGGTTTTCGGTTCAGTAGTGGCCATTTTCGCTCCGACATGTGACACTATCAAGGAGCATTTGTCTCTTATTCCTATAGTTTCATGATCTCCACTTAATTCTCACTTCCTTTCCCTTCTGTCTTTTGTTTGTCTGTCCCTGACGAAGGCTTTGTGACCGCAACGTAGGTTTCCTTGTCCTATCTCTTAGTAAGAGGTATTACTTTTTGTGTTGTTGTTTTTTTTAAGACTTATTTTAAGGCCAAATTCCTTGCATGCTTAGGTGAAGCGATTCATCAAGCTCTGAAGCTCCTGTTGGCTTTGAGTGACGACTTCAGCATCGTCAGCGAATAACACGTTTCTTATAGTGACGCTTCTGATTTTTGTTTTTGCCTTCAGCCTTGCGAGATTAAACAGACGGCCATCTGACCTAGTGTGAATGCATATTCCTTCAGTTGCATCTCTGAATGCATGTTTCAAGAGTAAGGCAAAGACGATCCCGAAGAGCGTTGGAGCCAGTACGAAGCCTTGTTTAGCGACACTGCGTATGTCAAAGGGCTGTGATGTGCTTCCAGCATATTGGAATGACTCATGGAATGACTATCATTTCCAGCAATTTAGCTAGATAGCCTATTTACAGGAGGATTTTGAAGAGTCCATCGCTACTAACCAGGTCAAATGCCTTTGTGAAGTATATACAGGTGATATATAAAGGCCTTTTCTACTCTCTTTATTTTTCCTGAAGCTGTCGGAGAGAAAAGATCATGTCTGTTTATTGATCTATTAGCTTGAAATCCACACTGTGACTCTGGATATATGCGCTCAATTAATGTGTATAGTCGCATTAAGATGACTCTGGCAAAAACCTTACCAACAATACTAAGAAGAGAGATGCCTCTGTAGTTATTGCAATCACTTCTGTCTCCTTTATTTTTATACAGTGTTACAATCTTGGCATCTCACATGTATTGAGGAATAGTTGTCTCTACCCAGCACTGGCGCAGCACCCTGTTCAGGGGATGTAATAGTTTGCTCTTACAGCATTTGATTAAATCGGGAGGAATCACATCACCGCCTGGTGCTTCACCTTGCTGAGTTCTTCTAATGTTGGTTCAGCATCCCGCTCCTCTATAGTTGGCAGACATTTCAACTATATTTAAGGAAAACAGCGAATCATGCTTGGGATTCCAGGAAAGAAAGAGACAAGATTGGATAACACAAAAAACGTTAAACACCACAGCGAAGAGAAAAGTCTCTCATGTTTAAGGAATTATATAGCGAACAGTCCAGTGAGCTGGACAAGGAAGTAAAACGTCAAACCCGAGCCAACAAAAGGAAATTTATGGACGATCTTGCAAGACAGACAGAAGAGGCAGCACTGAGAAATGAACAAAGCACAGTATATAAAATAACTGAAACTATCAGCGGATAACAGGGTGCAAACAATATTACGTTAGTAAGAGACAAGCAAGAAAATCTCATCACCACAGCACAGGGGCAGGAAACAAGATGGGCAGAGCACTTCAGAGAAACACTAAAGAAGGAACCATCAGAGACGCAGCTGAATGTTTCTGTGGCTGAAAATGATCGATACGTAAATACAGACATTCCATGAAGAGATAAAATCATCACAGCTATCACAGTGTTAAAGAATGGAAAAACTCCTGGTCATGGCAATTTAAATGCTGAGTTATTCAAGGCAGATCTTGAACTAGCAGCAGAACGTTTAGAACCACTATTTGCACAAGTATGGATAACAGAGACAATATCAACAGAGTGGCATACAGGAATAACTGTCAAATTGCCCAAGAAGGGTGAATTTGCAGACTGCAACAACTGGAGAGGAATTACTCTAGTCTTAGTTCCCAATAAAATACTAGATAAGATAATTATCCAAAGAATTTCAAACGTAGCAGACCATAAATTGAGGAAAGAACATGCAGGATTCAGAAAGAACAGAAGATGTGCAGATCATATATTCACCCTCAGGAACATGATGCGCCTTATTAACAACTTTATTTTTGACAGTCATAGACTAGGCGATGCGCCAGACAACAGAGGGCAGTCCAACAGGAATAAGATGGACAACGTTTTCTACACTGCAAGATCTGGAATAAGCAGATGACATTGCACTACGCGCACATTCACATCAATACATCCAAGAAAAAACAGATTGACTGAATAAGTATAGCCAGCAGGTGATTATGAACCTCAGTCTAAGAAGACAGGGGTCATGACACTCAATGTGGGCAGTCCTGAGCCTATAACAATAAGGAACCAGTAGCTAGAACAGACAGACACATTTACATACTTAGGATGCATAGTAACACCAGACGGCAGAATAAGCATGGACATCAAGAACAGAATGAATAAAGCGGAAACAGCCTTTGCTAGTCTCAACAACATCTGGAAGTCTTCCTAGTACAGCATAAACACCACTGTAACAGTCCTAATTCATGACCACCAGGAATGTAACGATATCTTTTCTGTGTACTGTTATTGTATGGATGTGTTGATGCGCCACTAGAATGTTGAAGGCTGTACGATCTACCCCAATGTTCCTGCACGGTGTTACTGTAGGTTTCTGTGCGAGCGTAGTCAGTACGACCTGGGCCAAACAGCGTTGTTGTGCATGATTAGCTCACCAGGCGTTGAGGCGCTAACAGGGTGTCATGTTGACATTCAAACATCATACATCTCTTGAATGTGAAGTACTCGAAGTTTGTGGGGGTTGATAAGTGATGTGGGTGTGTAGACAACACGAATGCGTTTAGGCTCTTTGACAGGTAAACAATGCACCCACTCACTCACATGCAGTAGTCAGTAATTGTTGACTCTGCTGGAACTTTTCAACCATTTATTTACGAGACACAGTGACATCAACAGTTACAGTCAAATGGACGAGGATCAAGGACATCATATAAACTGGAAATGACTGGCAAAAACATCTGGCATTATAAAGCTTGAACCACTCATCTATCAGGACGTTATCGACAATGGTCTGTCCTTTAACACATAGTTCATACTGCAGCTCACGTACCACTGACTCAGCGCGTCAGTTACTTTAACCAACTCCGCCGTACCAAAAGGCGAGTTCTCAATTGCATAATAATAATGCTGTAATTCATCTAGCATAATACGCCAGATACATCTTCTTCTGCTCAAAGATATCGGCCGTAAGGTCGGGCCTCTATAATAATGTAGACAACTGTGTATTCTTCATAGGCAGGCATAATCATCCATGCCGAAACATACCGCCAACATGCGGTTTTCATAATAATATATCTTCACTGGGCTTCTGTATGACAGTTAGACAAATAGTCTTAGTTGGCTACATCGAGCACAAATAATGGACTCTGCATCTCAAAGGACTGTGAGCTCTACTCACAGGTTGCCACAAAATGTTCTGCAACTTAGGCATAATAATTAAGTTTATTTTACCTTTGACAGAATCCGAGAAAACACAGATAACAATCGTCGTCATTCTTGACGAACAGAATAACTCTGGGGAGAATCACTGACATCACAGTCACACTGAAGACTATCTTTCCCCCAGATAATGCAGAGAAGTACCACGGACATACTAGTCCGGTCAGAACCCAGATCATTATTCCCTGACGGAAGTCTCTCCGTTCGCGCTCAAAAAACTTGCGCATGTGTAGACAGCACAGATCTGAGTACAGCTAACCCCGACTTAAGACAGGTCAACAACAATGAATAAAACAAAGGGAAGATAACCCCAACTCAACCTGTCCCAGGGAGTTCATAAACATTTCTCTAACTTAGATCATCAAAAGTATTAAATAGATTTACGTCTTATGATACCGTCAAAAACGACAGAAACAGATTACCGCACCCTCCGGATAAAAAAAAATGAACCACATTTTTTTGGGGGGAAATACATCAATGAGCAAGATACAACATGCTCATAACGCATGAATGATGCGCCGATGAAACAAACAACATAAAATAATGTCTTGATGACAGGCTCAATCGACGCACAATAGAGTGTCTAGTGAGAACAAAAAATCACCTCACAAGATAAGAGAAAATATTTTCTCCAAGTAAAACATATCCGGAAGGTACCATCCAAGAAACCTCAGTTGCTGGCGATGCTAACAAAAATCACATACATATAAAAAAATGCAATATTATAGCAATTCGAATGACAACATATATCGAGAAGTCATATGAACATATAAATCAATCGAAGTCTCATGCTATATAATCACTATTATCTAATGGATGGCCATAACAAAATTTCTAAAGTCATTATACATACATATGACAATACAAGAGTACAATCTAACTAATAGAAGATGGCATCCACAGTATAATACAATGCTGTATCCCGAAGATCAATGTAAGCAGCATCCAAATAGTATGTAAGGGAGACATATGACATCATCATGATTCTCAAAAGCACTCCGTACCTGGTACTAGTTTGCACTGAGAACAATATAAATGACACAATTAGCAACATGCTATAATGTACTATAATTACTACTACATGTCTAAGTATTACATGTGGCCGCATTAATTTTTTTTAATCTTTATATTATGTCAACTCAACCTTCTCCATTACACCAAAGATGGTAATAGAGAAAAAACAATTAATTTACCACTCTAAGGTGAAAACAAATATGTTAATATATATTGTTATACTGAAGAGACATAAGTCTAGAAGTGTATCAGGACAAATCTTGGACACAAGACTTAAGTGGACTCATGTGGGCATCTAGACAGTATGTCTGCCATCACATTATCCAAACCACGGATAGCTCGTACCGTGAAATGAAAAGGTTGAAGAGCAATAGCATATCGAGTAGATCTCGAGCTCTTCAATTTCTTACACTGAATAGCAGTAAGAGCTTTTTGGTCTGTTTCCACAATGAAATGCGCACCAAGAAGGAATCATTGTAACTTAAGGATTGACCAAACCATAGCCAACAATTCACGGTCTAAAACCGAGTAATTCCTTTCTGCCGCATTCAGTTTCCTAGAGATATACATTACAGGATGCAGAGTTCCTGAATACTCCTGCATTAGTGTCCCTCCGATCCCTGTGGATGAGGCGTCACTACGAAGAACAAAAGTCTTATCAGCAATAGGTAGCCTTAAGATAGGTGGGGATGAGAACAAATTCTTAATCTGATCCAATGAAGATTGACATTCCTGGGACCAGCGCACCATGTTAAGAGACCCTTTCTTCAATAGGGTTGAGAGTGGTGTCATTATAGAGGATAGATTCTTAATGAATCTTCCGTAGAATTGTATTAATCCCAAGAGACTACGTACTTGTTTTTTTTGTCTTAGGAACAGAGATATTTAATATCTTAGAAATGTTTTCGTCCTCTGTCTCCAATAGACCATGACCAACACGATGACTCAGGAAAGAAATTTCACTAAACCCAACATAGGCTTTAGAGGGTTTTGCAGTCAAATTATGCTCACGTAGAGTAGACAGTAATTCATTTAAACCCAAATAGTGATCTTCCCAAGTATTACTGAAAAGACAGATGTCGTCTAAGTATGCAATGACATCTGAACGATATGAGAGAATTCGACGCATCATGCGTTCGAAAGTAGCTGGGGCGTTCATAAGCAAGAAGGGCATAAAATTCCACTGAAACAAACCCCTAGGTGTTGAGAAAGCAGTGAGAGGTTTGGCGCGTTCAGTTAACGGAACTTGCCAATAGCCTTTTGACAAGTCAACTTTAGTAAAGAATCGAGAGTTAGAAAGTCTAGTAAGTAGATCTTCTAATACAGGCATAGGTTCAGCATCGAACTTCGTAACTTTGTTCAATTTGCGATAATCGACGCAAAGGCGTATGTTATTGTCTTCCTTTCGAACAATAACCATGGACGAAGAGTATGCTGAAGTGGATGGTTCAATTCTTTTCAATTGTATCATTTTATCCAATTCTTTCTCGACTTGTGCTTGAAAATGAATAGGAATAGGATAAGGTCTTACTCTGATCGGATTATGATCAGTAAGTATAATGTCATGTTCAATGACATGTGTGTGTCCAGGAATGTCGGTAAGGACATCCTGAAATGATTGTAGCGTAGAGGATACTTGTCGCTGTTCCTCAGAAGACAAATTAGCAGAAACAGTAACGTTTTTTCATGATTCCGTAGAAGTAAGTGGAATCACAGGAAGAGGTAGATTAACATCTGAAAAAGTAGTTTCCTCATCCTGTATAACTGACAGGGATGAGATATGACCTTGTTGGACTGGAGAATCGTCCGTCGCCTGGAAAATAGGCTGCAAATAGTCTGGTCGTTCATGATATTCCGTAAGCATATTTATATGGAAGGTTTTATGCCTTCAATCAATATCGACAACATAGTCGACATCGGAAATTTTCGAGACTATTGTATATGGGCCTTTCCATGCAATTAGAAGTCTGTTCTCCCTAGAAGGAAGTAAAACAAACGCTTTGTCTCCAGGACAAAGTTGACGTAGGCGTCTCTTCTTATTAGCAAATCGCCTTGCCTTTTCTTAGCAAATTCGGATGAGGAAGTTGCTAGCTTGCATGCTTTAATAATCTTTTGCCTGAGAGCAATGACATACTCACATGAAGATTGTGTGTCATTGTCGATATTATCAGCAGTTATAAGATCATGAAGTAAAGATATAGGACCGCGCGGTCACGCGCCAAAGACAAGTTCAAAAGGATAACATCGTGTATGTTCGTTGGGGACCTCTCAATAGGCAAAGAGAGCCGCGGGTAGAACCCTGTCCCAATCCTGAGGATGATCCTCAGTTATCTTTCCAAGTAAGTTCTTGAGTGTTCTATTAAGACGTTCAACTAACCCATTAGACATTGGGTGATAAATACTACTCAAAGATCTTTTAATGTGCAGAGTAGACATTACCTGCGACATTGTGTCTGATATCAATTGTGTGCCATGGTCTGACAATATTTCTCCGAGAAAACCCAAACGAGAGAATATAAGCCAAAGAGCGTCTGCAATATCAGCAGTGGAGATGCTCTTAAGAGGTATAGTCCCTGGCCAACGCGTGCACATGACAACGCAAGTAAGGATAAATTGATGTTCTCTGGCCGATTTAATCTTAAAAGGGCCAATGATATCTATGGCCATTTTCTGAAACGGCCGAATAGGAATGTCTGCAGCCTGAATAGGTGCAGCATGACGTGGACCTCTAGATTTGACCTCTTGACATATTTTGCAAGACGGCAATAAATTCGTATGTCGTTATTGACAAATGGCCTAAAGAAAGACGCCAGAACTCTCGACTTAGTTCGGGCAAAACCCATGTGTCCAGCACACTGAGAATCGTGTGCATGTTGAAGAATTAGGCCTCTCATACTCTTGGGCACGAGAATTTGAGAATGCATAGACGTGTCTGAGTGTTGTACCATACGCATTAGTATACCATTCTTCATAGTGATATATGATTTGCGATTTGTATTCTGATTCGGATCACCGTTTTTAGCGAGAAGAAAGAATTTCTTTAAAGACGGGTCTTCTTCTTGTAGTTTCACAAACGAGTCATGCGAAATCACCAAGTGATCCTCTTGGCTATGTACTTCATTAACTTCAGTAGATGAAGTTTGAGGAATAAGCGCTTGTGCTCTTGTTACCACTGCATTGGCTGTTTGGATATTCCGTTCTTCCCACGCAGCAATTTGCTGCGGGGTGCATTCCTTAACCCCGTGAATACGACCGATGATAAGATCCGCAATAGGGTTAGGTAGAAGACACGCGTGGACATCTCCCGTAAAGAAGGGATTAGCAATGTGAATAATAGCAGTCGAGTAATTTTCTACTGTGCCACCAAATGTCACACATTTAACCACCTTTCCCGTGGCACAGCGAGGATCTATGAGAGATTGCTTAACCCCAATAGTAGTGCACCCAGAATAAAAAAGCACTGAGACTGGATTACTATCCACTAGACCTTTATGCAAGATAAGCGATCCTCTCCCGTCATGCTCAACTGCAGCAGGAAGAGCGGGAAGAAGGTGACCACAACTTAAAGTAGTTAATGTGGTCGGTTCGAAGAATGTTATGCATTGGGGGCATTGAAATGCTCTCCCAAATTCAAAAGCAGAACAAGTGATAGCATTAGAATTGTTATTATCGTTCACTTGATTACAGGCACCATGATGCTCTTGTTGTACAGAGTTTCCCTGGTAATGTGATTTCTTTTTGTTGTGTTGAGATCTATCGCGATTATTATTTCCTCTGAAACTGTCATTATTAGATCTATTGTAACCATTATTCTGGTTTGAATCACCATTATTATAGTCACTATTATCATATTCCCGTTGGCGAGAATAATTATATTGTGTTCGTGGAGAATAGCTAGGATAGTTCCTATAGTGGCTACCCTTGCGAAAGTGTTTATAATTGTTGAACCCATAATTACGACGACTATCAGCTCGTCTCCAATTCTTTGAAGAAAAACCTTTGTGTGATGGATTGCTTTGTTATTGAGTGTAATTCTGATTACTCTTCCTATTAAAGTTTTGTTGAGCACCTTGAAATTTACGATTGAAGTTAGGGCAATATGGTGCTGCAGAAGCAACTGGCAACTCGTCCTTCACCTTAGAATTTCTAACAGTAGCATGGGGATGCGCAGTGACGTACTGGCAACAATATTCTTCCATGTCTTTTATGTTCTTAGGTTTACGCTCATGAAGAAAAGCAAGGAAAGACTCATTGACAGATGACATAACTTTATCTCGAAGTAATAAGTCCATAAAAGCTTCATATGTTTTCTTTTAGACAGCTCAATCCAACTTGTGAATGTAAGACGTATCTTCGTAATAAAGTCAGAGAACTCTACTGCAGTTTCTGGTAGCATTGTCCTAAAACGAAGACGATAATCTTCTTCTTTTAGTTGATATCTTATAAGTAATGTTGCCGTGACAACATCATAGTTAGTTCTGTCAGGTTCCTCTACTGCCATTACAGTACTTAATGGTTCACCTAAAAGTAACTCCATCAATTGTCCGACATATTGTTCCTTATCTACCTCATGCGTTACGCATGTTAATTGAAATCTATCAAGGTAGAACGTTATGTCGTCCTTTAGAGGGTTGAAAGGAGGTAATTTGACTTTATAAGAACTCTACTTTATCTTACCCGAAGTTGCTTGAGGAGCACTCATATTCATCAACTTTAATTTCTCTAACTCCAAAGATAAGAGTTTTTCCTCATGTTCCATATTTGCTTTTCTTTCTTCAGCAGCAGCTTGAAGTTTCCTCTCTTCAGTAGCAGCTTGAAGTTTCCTCTCTTCAGCAGCAGCTTGAAGTTTCCACTCTTCAGCATCTCCTTCTAATTTTTATTTTCAACTTCCATCTGGAATTTCCTTTCATCTGCCTGCATTTGCAATCTTAAATTCTCAGCTTCTGCTTTCTTTTGCTCAGCTTCTATTTTCTTTTGTTTAGCTTCTATTTTCTTATGTCTTTCATTTTCCATTTTCTGTCTCTTTATTCCGACTTTAGTGCCTTGGCATATTGAACAGTCGCAAATTCTTCCAATTTCTCACCAGTCTTGCCAAGGGATTTCCCTTGCTCTATAAAGTACTCTAATGTAGACATTCTGTCTAATAATGTGAGATCAGACTTGAAAAAATTAAATAAATTACATTATCCCAACCTCAATGGGAGACAAGTCTGTAATACTAGACTGGTATACTCACTTAACTTTATTCTATCCCAATCTCCGTGGGAGACAAGTCTTTTAATCAAAAACGTGTATAATCCCCTTGTTTCTCTATAATAATATCATCAAAAATAACCTCTATCTGAAAAATGCATCATATTAATAATAATAGTCCATGACCAAGTATATATATATATAGACTGTGTATGATAAACATGTATACGATAACAATACAAAGACAAGAATATAGAACAACCGAAAACGTTCGCAGAAGTCAAATAAACACTACAGCGAAACTAAGGAAAATATCACAAAACATGTGATGATAACTGCGAATAATCAACAAAAACAAATGACGCCACAATGTATAAACATAAGTGTGTATAAAACTTAATGAAAGGAAGAGGAGGCGGACAAATACCAACAAAACAACTGAAAACTAAAGAACAGAAAAAATATTCCAAAAACAACGAAAGGTACACTTCGTCACAACTAAATGAAAATAGCAACAAATGTTGCTAGCAAATTCCACAAAGTGAAATTTGCACAGTCCGTACAGAACACTCACAATAGACCCTCGGTTAAGTGGGATATCTATAGGAGTCGCCGACCCAACCAGACCCGCAGAAACACACACCAAAGAACATGTAACATAAAGTAGCATTAATAAAGTGTGTTGTAAGAAGGCTCAGTTATACACAATATAACGGTACAAAGCTTCCAAAAAACAAACTGCCACTTATCTTAAGTACAATCCTGGCCTTAGTCAACAATGGTGTATGGCAGTATACAGCAATGCGAGGAAGCTCCACCGGTGAAAATTACAGTGACGAGACTTGTCAACAACAGCTGAACTTGTATGCAAACACGAGTCGTGATCGTTCACAATGAAGGACATCGACGAGTTTCAAACTGTTGAAGGTGTGTTGCTGTTATGTGCTTAACAGTATAAATCATCTTGTCCAGTTTCCATTGTGTAGTTCCACCATGAATGTGTGTTATCATCAGATAATGTCCCCAATCAGTCCAATGCGCAGCTTAGACCCACTGATCTGGCCTACCACAAATGTAACAGTCCTAATTCATGACCACCAGGAATGTAACGATATCTTTTCTGTGTACTGTTATTGTATGGATGTGTTGATGCGCCACTAGAATGTTGAAGGCTGTACGATCTACCCCAATGTTCCTGCACGGTGTTACTGTAGGTTTCTGTGCGTGCGTAGTCAGTACGACCTGGGCCAAACAGCGTTGTTGTGCATGATTAGCTCACCAGGCGTTGAGGCGCTAACATGGTGTCACGTTGACATTCAAACATCATACATCTCTTGAATGTGAAGTACTCGAAGTTTGTGTGGGTTGATAAGTGATGTGGGTGTGTAGACAACACGAATGCGTTTAGGCTCTTTGACAGGTAAACAATGCACCCACTCACTCACATGCAGTAGTCAGTAATTGTTGCAACTGCTGGAACTTTTCAACCATTTATTTACGAGACACAGTGACATCAACAGTTACAGTCAAATGGACGAGGATCAAGGACATCATATAAACTGGAAATGACTGGCAAAAACATCTGGCATTATAAAGCTTGAACCACTCATCTATCAGGACGTTATCGACAATGGTCTGTCCTTTAACACATAGTTCATACTGCAGCTCACGTACCACTGACTCAGCGCGTCAGGTACTTTAACCAACTCCGCCGTACCAAAAGGCGAGTTCTCAATTGCATAATAATAATGCTGTAATTCATCTAGCATAATACGCCAGATACATCTTCTTCTGCTCAAAGATATCGGCCGTAAGGTCGGGCCTCTATAATAATGTAAACAACTGTGTATTCTTCATAGGCAGGCATAATCATCCATGCCGAAACATACCGCAAACATGCGGTTTTCATAATAATATATCTTCACTGGGCTTCTGTATGACAGTTAGACAAATAGTCTTAGTTGGCTACATCGAGCACAAATAATGGACTCTGCATCTCAAAGGACTGGGAGCTCTACTCACAGGTTGCCACAAAATGTTCTGCAACTTAGGCATAATAATTAAGTTTATTTTACCTTTGACAGAATCCGAGAAATACACAAATAACAACCGTCGTCATTCTTGACGAACAGAATAACTCTGGGGAGAATCACTGACATCACAGTCACACTGAAGACTATCTTTCCCCCAGATAATGCAGAGAAGTACCACGGACATACTAGTCCGGTGAGAACCCAGATCATTACTCCCTGACGGAAGTCTCTCCGTTCGCGCTCAAAAAACTTGCGCATGTGTAGACAGCACAGATCTGAGTACAGCTAACCCCGACTTAAGACAGGTCAACAACAATGAATAAAACAAAGGGAAGATAACCCCAACTCAACCTGTCCCAGGGAGTTCATAAACAGTTCTCTAACTTAGATCATCAAAAGTATTAAATAGATTTACGTCTTATGATATCGCAACAACCACATTAAGATTATATGGGAGCTGTGTTTTCTGTGCTTCTCTATGGTGCGGAATGCTGGAGAGTAACAGAGAAGGACATGTCGAAACTGTCTTATTTCCACACAATGTTTCTAAGGAAAATTCACCGAATCACCAACCAAGAACTACTTATTCGGAGTAACAAGAGGACATGCACACCATCATAGCTGGCAGACGCTGGAGTCTTCAAAAGAGACCCCAATGCCATCACAAGAACAGCTATGCAATGGACCCCCGAAGGAAAGAGAAAGAGAGGCTGACCAAAACAACTTGGCGGAGAACTGTGGAGGCCGAGATGCAAAGAATGCACTAGAGCTGGAGCATTGTACGACGGATGGGCGCCGACCGAACAAAGTGGACGCAGTTTGTTGCTGCCCTACAAGACGCCACCAGGCGTGATGGCCACTGACGGCTTTGACAGTCGGCGGCTAAGGATCAAAGAAGAAGATTAAATTAATACTTTGCTGAATTACCTTCCAGCTGGGGGTTCATTAAATACGAGTCAAAAATATATGTATCACAAAAGTGGATGGAGAACATAAAATTTTCAATCAACTTAGACCACGCAGTTGTTATATACTTCCCATTCTAAAATCAAATCAGAGGCACATCTCCAATCCAACCTGCAAGTCTGGAAGGAAGAGCTGGAGAAGAGAGGTATGGTCATAAGCAGCTCTAAAACAAAATCCATGGTGGTATCACGAGAAGAAAGAAGACATCAGATTAAGCTGGGAGAACAGGTCCTGGAGCAGGTCGACCACTTTAAATACCTCGGAGCTATCATAGACCGAAAGGGAGGCATCAAAGAAGAGTTGGCCACTCGAAAAGCAGCAGCTGGGAGACTTTTTCAGGCCATAAATCGAGGATTCCTCAGCAAGAGAGAGGGTGGTAAGAAAACGAAGATGGCTGTATACCGCTCCACCTATGTCCCAGTCTTGACATGTGGATGCGAGTCATGGGCAATGACTACAACCCATAAATGCCAGATCCAAACCTCAGAAATGAGATATCTGAGGAAGGTGGTTGAAGTAACAAGAAGAGACATGGTACGCAACCAGACGATACGCCAAGGCCTTAAATCATACCCCCTGCAGACCCAAGTAGAACAGTCCCAATTAAGATGGTTTAGCCATGTCTGCAGAATGGGAGAAGATCGGATACCACGATAAGCATGGGAAACAAAGAGCCAAGGATCCAGACCCCGAGGACGACCCAGAGTCCGCTGGGAGGACAACATTAGACAATCTTTGAAGGACCGAGGTCTAGAATGGAACCAGGCCAGGAGGAAGACAGCCGATAGGATAGTCTGGCGCTCTCTCTTCCAAACCTCTACACCTCACGGTAGAAGGGGAACGACTAAGTAAGTAAGTAAGTTAGCTGTATTGCTATTTCCTTATTTTTACATTCCTCATCATTTAAGGCTTTGGCAAGCCTCCATAATTTTCTTCCATCTTTGTCGAGGTTAAGACTTTCTGTTGTTGTTTTGATCCAACTATTTTTGGTTGAACAGTTTAACGTTTTCCTGTATTTTGCAGAGATAGCTTTGTAAGCGATGTTTGCCTCAACTGTTTTGTCCTTTTCTGCTACATGTCTGGCCTCTGTTACCTGTTTTTCCAGTTCTTTGAGTTCTTCTGTCCAGTACGGCTTATAATCTTTTCTCGCCCCTCGTGGTATTGATTCTAGGGCAGCTTTCATAACTGCTTTATTAAATCCGTCAGCTATTTCTCCAATTCTTTTGTTTTGGGTGTTTATGGAACCACAGTATTCATCTGTCAGTGCTGAGAACTTGTTCCAGTTGGCATTTTTGTAGTTCCAGCAGGGTAATGGTTTATGGAAGTGGAGTGTATGTTCCATATTGATCATTAATTTGATCGGTTTGTGGTCACTGCCTGCCAATTGGTTGAGCACAATGCGTTCAATCTTATGGTTGATGTCTCCTGTTGAGAAGGCAAGGTCGGGTGTCGAGGTCGATTGCCATCTTCTTGAGTAGAAGCTGGGTGTATCATCTGCTCTATTGATGAGTTGTAGATTTGAGTCAATCTCCCAGTCCTCTACCTCAATGCCACGGGTATCAGCCTCTGTGTAACTGTCACCGTGGGGTTTGCCAAAGCATTAGTCAATCTCCCAGTCCTCTACCTCAATGCCACGGGTATCAGCCTCTGTGTAACTGTCACCGTGGGGTTTGCCAAAGCATTATTCATGCTATAGGCAAGGTTATAGGAACGCCTAAAGTATGTCACCGTGGGGTTTGCCCAAGCATTACGCATGCTATTTGTCAAGATTAGATGAACGCTTAAGACAGTTCACGGGGAAGAAAGTTAAGTATGAATAAAATAAGACGAGTGTTCAGTAACTTGGCTCGCGTTAACAAAATGTGAGTATTTTTTTTTTCTCGTGAGTTGTAAATCAAAGGCTTAACCAATGAGAGTAGTGAAAAACAAGTGAGGGCGACGAATCAGAAGTAGCGAGGGAATCGTACGTGAGAACAATGACCAGAGGTCATTGAGGGGAGTCCGGTTTCTGAGTTTGAGGAAACAAGAAGTGTTTTTGTTCTGGGCGGTTGCCTGCAGACGAACGGATTCTGTGGTTTGACAGAAGTAGAATAAGTCTAGCGAGATGTAAGAATAAGTCTAGCAAGATATAGAGGTTATAGGATAAGGAACATAAGTCCAGAAGTTGTTCAGAGGATGTGTTAGCGCTAGACAGTAACAGTATAAGATAATGAAGAAGCCTTGTGTAGACTATGAGATTATTAGCGCTAGACAGTAACGGTATAAGATAATGAAGAAGTCTTGTGTAGATTATGAGAGTAGTAACGCAGATGTACCAAGTCGACATGTCAAAGATATATGTTGAGAACTTTGTGAACTGAGCAACAAAAGAGTAAAGTTAGAGGTGAAGGATAACCACCTTTGTCATGGTGAGTTCACGACAAGTAAACTAATGAGCTGTCTTCAGAGAATAGTTACGACAATTAAACTAATGAGCTGTCTTCAGAAAATAGTTACGACAAGTAAATGCTTTGAAGAGTGGACTTTTGTAAGAACTGTTCACACGCCCTCGCACAAAGGTATATGCTTAGATGACATGGTACTTGTATATAGTTTAAGCTAATATTTCAGCGATAGTAACAGAGCCCTACAGAGGTTAGAAAGAAATAAAGGCAGGAATATAATGAGATGGGAGTGAGGACATGGAGTATAGAGGTATTTAAGTGAACAAGCGTAAAGTTGATTGAGCTAAACAAGATACAGGAGGACGATGCATATACATGAGATATAGAGCTTTTATATATGAAGCCAACATGAGATAAACGTATGCAAGCTCTGGGATGAATTATTTGTCTTGCTGATAAAGATATATATATATATATATATATATATATATATATATATATATATATATATATATATATATATATATATATATATATATATATATATATATATATATATATACATATTTATGTAAATAAATGTTTTGATGGATACAGCAGATGTACGAGTCCGTCTGTGAGCGTTGATGTATGTGGCTAGCAAATAAGAATAATAAAAACAAACTACCACTATACGAATGTCAGTAGAAACAGCAAAGAAGGAACCGAACGAGTCGTGGGTTAAAGAAAAGAGGGAAAATATGTTCATCCAGGAATCTACACCTCTGGCGGAGATGGCCAGTACACAAGTACACTCTTATAACCCACTTGGAAGATACACAAAAAGAGATTTTGTGACTTGAGTAATAATTAGAACAGACCACCCCTGTCACATGCTACTAATTGGTGCTGTAACCAGTTCTACAACAGACACACGGTTACATCCTACTAATTGGTGCCTTTGGACCAGTTCTCAGTCCATTAGAATAGACCAGACGGTTACATAACCCCACCTTTCTGAATGGCTGTTGAAATCACCAACAAGCAGGCAGTTGGTGCGCCTAATCTCCATTGTGGATAGTGAAAGATCTCTATCTGGGGGCGGGGGGGGGGGGAGGGAAATAGAGGTTGTACACTCTAAACGGTCTGGTCATCTATATGATATCAGCTCCTATAATTTTCCGCCTGTGACTGTTTGTAGCAACAGTAAGCTCTCTGCTAGGCAAGGAGTTTCTGATTAACATGAGTACTCCTCCCTTGTGTCCCTCTCTATCAAGCCGAGGGTTTCATATCCTCTTACAGAAAATCTGTGGTTTGTTTTTAGGTGTGTTTCCTGAATGCAGGCTATGTCAATTTGCTCATCATGTAGTTTTTTAGCGAGCGGTAGTTTCTTCTTTAGGACACCTTCTGCATTCCATTGGAGTATATTTAGTGTTCTTTCCTGGGTGTTTTGGCCAGTCGCATTTGCCCTAATATTCCGCGCCCTGGTTGCACGATGCGGAGATAGGTGACCACCAGTAGCTTTGGTTGGACCCCTTCGATGCAGGGAGTCCGGCACTCTTCCCACCTGGCGGGACTCCTTGGGTCGAGCACCATCTCGTTGAGTCATATTTGTGTCTGTCATCTCAAGGCGGTTTGCGTTGCACTATGTTGTGCGCCTTGCGGCCCAGTGCATCCGTCTTCAGCATGCATTTGTTCGGGACTGCTTCCCTAGCCTCTGGTTTTCCGTGACCTTCCTGCAAGGCAGCAGTTGTTTTACATCAGAGTTGTCTCTCCTAGGAGAGCTGTCTTTCCGGACTAACGAGTCTTTCCTACCCGGGTTTGTGTGAAGTTGTCATTCTCTTAGGTGGATTGTCAACCAAGACTATCGTGCTCCTCCTGCACTGATTTTTTTTTCTTCAGGGTTTACTCCCTGGCTTTAAAGGATAGATGACAAACAGTGAAGAATGAGGCAAGAAAGCATTTGTCCCATGAAGTGGGGGTGGATTGGTGCAGACCAGAGCATGTACACTCGCCGGTCTACACCTATAGGGTTCCACCTACTCCTCAGCCCATTTAGTCTGACCCCTCAACAAGGACCTGTCCGGCTTGGGTGACCCTGCCAGGAGTAAAACTCCCTCCGGCATAGCTCCCGGGATCATTAGGGCACTCAAGCTCTTCAACCACGGCAAGGTAGGCTTACATGTGAAGAGATTCTTAACTTCAATAATAAGTGTTTATTATAACACATGACCCATCAGGCTGTTGCTAATTACCGGAGAGTAACAAACAATATTAACATCAGCTGATTCTTTTAACTTCTTAATATAATGTTAGTTGAATGGGGAAAAAAACTACACACACACACACACACAAATAATAATACGTCTTACAAGGAGAAAGGACAAGAAAAACCTACGTTGCGGCCACAAGGCCTTTGTCAGGGACAGACAAACAAGAGACAGGAGGGAAAGAAAATGAGAATTAAGTAGAGAACATGAAACTATAAAAATAAGAGAAAAACAACTCCCTTATGTCCAGTCACATGGTGAAGCAAGATGGCTGCCACTAAACCGGAAAGCGGAAGTCGATAGTACATTAAAAACAAAAAATAAGAAATAATGAAAACAAGGACCGGAAAAGAGTGAGGAAAGGCAGCCATCTTGCTTCACCATGTGACTGGACATAAGGGAGTTGTTTTTCTCTTATTTTTATAGTTTCATGTTCTCTACTTAATTCTCATTTTCTTTCCCTCCTGTCTCTTGTTTGTCTGTCCCTGACGAAGGCCTTGTGGCCGCAACGTAGGTATTTCTTGTCCTTTCTCCTTGTAAGACGTATTACTCTTTGTGTGTGTGTGTGCGTGTGTGTGTGTGTGTGTGTGTGTGGTTTTTTTTCCTTCCCATTCAACTGTTTTACCCCCGTCTTATGGTAGTTCTCCTCATATACTTATAATATAATGTTAATACGTTTTACAAACACGATTGACTGTCATTCACTAAAACACACTCCACAAATGTCTTGTTACTAACTTTGATTAACTGGCTCTTCCTTCTGCAACACAATGACAATTTTTTTTATTTTTATTTTTGCAATTTAATTCTTGAAATACAGCTTACTGTGGGTCTTGTCTTGCTGTTGTTGCATAACGTCTGTTTTAAATGTTTATGACGTAAATTAAAGGTTGAAGCACGTACACGATCTCTTATAAATAGACTTCAGCATTTAATTGGTTTTATATTTTTACGAATGACTTTTCCAACCGTTATATGTCATTGTTACGTACATTTATTACCTAAGGGGGTAGTCTTCGGTCCTGCCAAATGTACGCACCAGTCTTTATATATTTTATTATTTGTGCGTTCGATTGATTCACGCACTGACGTGCACAATGCAGTGTGAGTTGCTTTGGACGCACGGGTAACCTAGTTTGGGGATTGTGACGTCATGTTTTGAACGGGGCAGTGCGGACTTTGTTATGTCCGAGATATATATTATTGGAATTTTCTGGCAATTTTGTATAAGCCAGTATGTTATATTGATTCAATTGGTATTCTTGACGAAGCCAATGATGGAAGGATCATGTAAGTGTCGCCCCGGTTATATTTGTATATTTATTGCCGTAAACTAAAGTATCAGGCCGCTCCCAGTTGTAGTCTAGCGGGAAGTCATCTTAGCATGTAATTTCCTAGAATGGACAGACGGAGTCGGTGGTCATATTAGATTACCGTAGAGGAATAATACCTACGTGTAAACCAGTTTATTTATTCGTATGCTTCATATTTTAAATGCCGTACATGCTTCAATGCCAAAGTCGTGGCATGGATGTAAAGAGAGGTTAGCCGATTCAGAACTCTAACCTGAATATATTGCTGTGGATGTTTATAGGACTTAATTCTTGAAGAATCACTAAGAAGCTGAGAGTATTATCAGCAACTTCAAAGTATGACATTTTGTACCTATAATCTGTAACTATGATCGTCTCGTTTCTTCGTATGTGCCATGTTGAATAAACTATATGTACAGTAAACCGACTTATGTACTACCATCGAGTGAACAGTTTAAACACTACTTGTTGTAGTTCGTTTTCACAGAACAGTTTATTGACATTTTGTTCTTATTACCATTCGCGTTATGAAGACCAATCCAATTACCATAAACGGCTACAACAGTAATTGGTGCGCCAGCGTGGTCTGAAATTTATCATTTCAAAGGATCTTACTCAATCAAATTAATCGTTTGAAAATAGAATGTGTACTTTCAAGGCGACATCATCGTCAAGTTGGAACTTGTTGTCAAAATGAATCTTAATCAACTGACCGTTACGAGATTCTCAAGGTCATCTATCAACCTTCACTTCGGGTTGTACAGGGACTGACTGCCTTCGTTATCATTTCGTGCGAGCTGATGCTGTATTCGCAGATCGAATTATTTTATCCGTAGACGTACATCCACGGAGACGAGGCACATTGATTTTTTTACCTGCACGCGAGATAAGTATAACGTACTTTCGTTGTACATTTTATTACTTTTAGCTGTGCCTTTTATTGTTATGTCCACCTTTACTTATTCCATGTTATATGTTATATGTTGTGCATTCTTCGTGGGAGGTAGGGAGGTTGATCTGACGAACGAGATCCATCTCGAAGCCAATTCGGGCTCTTCGTCAGACGTTCTGTAGGGCTCAACTTGTAAGTTTCAATTGAGCGATAGTTCCGGTACAAGGCTAGAAACCTTGCCGAAGTTCCGATCGCTAGTTGCTTCTTATAATAGTATCTGTTTAGCTGTTTCGTCACGTTTAATTCTTGTTTTTGGTATTTATTTTACTCGTACCTTAGTTTTATAATGTATTTTGTTTGTATATTACGTCATTCTCACCTTTCCTGTCGTTCAGTTTTTTACAAAACCTATGTTTTTACACTGTGTTGTCAATTGTACTGTATTATCTGATCGTAGTTATCGTCGTATATTTTTACGATATTCTATTTTAGTTATACATTTTTATTTTTTTTTTTATTTCTACGATTGTGTTCACCCGTCCAGTTTATCATGTCTTGTCGGTTATGTTTCTATTGTCTTTCTCGTTGTTCATTTCATGACATTTGATTACATAAATTTATTGATTAATAACATATTTAATAATTATATGATAACATTATACCGTTCTAAGGACAGGAACGAAGAACACTTGTTATAGTAACAAGGTTAATTAATTTACATTGATTAATTATCATTTTAAATATCTAGAGTACTGTGACTACTTATATAGAATAATGTATTCACTCGATTATTTCATTAAGCAAGCAAAAGCTTTGCAAATACCTGCTGAAGAGGTACGACAATTCGCTATGTCGGAATATAAAGAATCTCAAAGGTTGGAAGCTCAAAGATTGGAAGCTGAAAAGTTAAGATTGGAAAATTTGAAATTTGAGGCAGATCAAAAACGGATTGAGGCTGAGGAACAAGAGAAGAAGATGAAATTTGAGGCTGAGGAACAAGAGAAGAAGATGAAATTTGAGGCAGATCAAAAACGGATTGATGCTGAGGAACATGAAAAGAAGAGGAAATTTATAGCTGAGGAAGAGGAGAAAAAAATGAGATTAACTGCTGAGGAGGATGAAAAGAAGAGGAAATTTATAGCTGAGGAAGAGGAGAAAAAAATGAGATTGGCCGCTGAATTAGAAGATAAACGATTTCAGCGAGAGGCAGAACAGAAACAAAAAGAAATGGAAGTTAAACAAAAGGAAATGGAAGAAAGAAGATTAATAGCTGAACAAAATACATTACGACTTCAGCTTGAGAGGGAAGAGAATGATAGAAAACGACAGCATGAACTAAAATTAGCAGAGTCAGAATATGAGAGACTTAGGTTAACTCAGGAATCTAATTCTCAGAGAACTTTTGAAAGCCAAACTCCATCCAGACATGATTATTTTAAGGAAATTCACCTTAAATTACCAAAATTTAATCCCCCGTCTGATGACGTAATATTCTTCCTAGATAGGTTTGAGGCCACTTGTGGATCTTATAACGTGGATAAAGCGCTATACTGTACATATTTATCCAGATTACTTACAGGGGATGCATTAGCAGTTTATCATACCACCAGCATTGGTGAGAAAAATGACTATAATGCTCTTAGAGCAGCACTTCTGCAAAAATTCCAAATGACAGAAGACGAATATCGTTTAAGATTTCATACATTACTACCTCAATCTAGCAGAAATTTCAATGATTTTCTGTCACAAATACGACTAACACTAGAAAGATGGATTGAATTATCCAAAATTGAAAAGTCATATGAAGGTCTCTTCGATTTACTGATGCGCGATAAGGTACTATCGTCTGTAAATCCTACATTTCTCGCATTTTTGCAAGAACGGAAACCTTTATCAATAAAAGACTTAGAAGAACATGCAAAAAATTTTTGCACTGCTCACCCAACCATGGATCTAAGTAATGCGCAGATTAAGAATGAATTGCCTGTTGCTTTTGCAGCACAACAAAACAATTTTTCACGAAATCGTTCCTTTAGTGCTGACAGGTATGTCAATAAGGGAAATAATTACAATTTTAACAATGATAACTTTTACAAAGGGAAGCAATTTCAACAATCTGCTCCATTTAATGTTTCTTGGAACCAAGCTCACAGATCACGAGATTTTGGTAACAATAATTTTAATAATAATCAAGGACATTATAATAAACAAAACTGGAGATCAAAATCTCAGGGTCCGCAAAACAGACAAGGTTCTTGGAATAAAAATTTTAAAGAACAGCATAACTTTAATTATACAAACTATCGGACTCATCCAAATTTTAACTCTAGTAGAAAAGACAATTATGGCAATTTTAATGCAAATAATCAAAATCGATCGCGTCGCAGAGAAAGATCGTCGAGTAATACGGGTAGACATTCTAATGTCTCTTTAATTGATACACAGGCTAACATTGAACAGGGTAAAGTAGCTGAAACTCACAATGCTATGTCTTGTTCTCTTGATTGTACCCAGGTGAAAGACTGTCCAGAATGCTCGACTCTTTTCCAGCCTAAGGCGATCACGACGCTGCGTTGCGGACATACCTTGCCTAGCCTACCTATAGTCTGCACAGCCACTGCTACGTCAGTACACCAGGGACAGGGCTCTCTTAAGTTTAACAAGGGATTTGTCAACAACATTTCATGCTCTCTCCTATTTGACTCAGGTTGTAGCACTGTGGGCGTCCGGACCTCGCTGATCAACTCAAGTTGTGCCACGGGCCGGGTTGTCAAGTGTGTGACTTTCGGCGGCACCGTCGAAACATTTCCCACTGCTATTATTGATCTTAATACACCTTTCTTTTCAGGAAAGATCCAAGCATGTCTTCTTCCAAATCCAATATGTGATGTAATACTTGGTCGCATACATGGTATTAAAGAGTGTACACCGCAGCAAATAGCTGAATGGGAAGAGCGACATATTCAAACTGCAAATGCAGTAGTGACTAGAGCGCAAGCTACTAATATGTCGCATGATACACCTATTGAACCTACAGTTCATACCACTTGTGATGATGATGCTCCTATTTCACGGGAGTTGTTTGCAACATTGCAAAAGAATGATGATTCATTAAAAAAAATTTTTCAGTATGTTAACAAAAAGAATACAAGCAACAAACTTGCAAAATCTAGACATAACTTTATACTTAAAAATGGGATTTTGGTTAGAGTAATACGGGAAAAGGATTCATCCTTATGTTATCAGATCTTAGTCCCATCCTCTATGAGATCTCGTATATTACGACATGCGCATGACTCGCAATGTGCGGGCCATATGGGTTTTTCGCGTACCAAATCCAGAGTGCTTTCGGCATTCTACTGGCCAGGCGTCCATAGGGACATCACTCTCTATTGTCGGTCCTGTGTGATATGTCAAGAAGTTAAGGTACGGGGTCCATTTCATGCGGCTCCTATTCAAGCTGCGGACATTCCGATTAGACCATTTGATAAAATGGCCATTGACATTATTGGTCCGATGCTTCCATCTGCTAGAGGGCATACGCATATCCTTACGTGCATTGATATGTGCACTCGTTGGCCTGAGGCCATCCCTCTCAAGAACACTTCATCTGCCAGTGTAGCAGAGGCATTGATGTTAATCTTTTCACGCATTGGTTTTCCACGGAAAATCTTGTCAGATCATGGGGTTC
>JAMPIV010014091.1:0-238595 GCA_024509875.1 Oreohelix idahoensis
AAGTTCCCCCATAAGCGCATACATGCATACACTCGATGTCAACCAACCAAGAATCAGCAGTCAGGGAACGACTATACAATTCTTCGGACGCGCTCACTTAAAAATATCCGAGATGCAAGAGTCTGGAGGGGCCAGAGATTGGAAGTGATCACTACCTGCTAACAATCAAACGAACAACTGAAAGAGTTGCTCAGCCTAGGAACTGCCCAACATCACGCAAGAAAGAACGACCTGATGACTTGGAAACCCTCTGGAATAAATTCAAGGATATCATAAAGACAGCTGCTGCAGAAGCATGCGGTGAAGTCCGACTTGGGAACCAGAGAAAGAGGACACCTTGGTGGACAGAGGAAGTCAAAGAGAAAAATAAGAGAGAAGAAAATGGCATGGAAACAATACTTAGGAGCTAAAAACACAACAGGACAAATGGAAAAAATATAGAGAATATGTGACACTCAGAACAGAAGCAAAGAATAAAGTGCTAGCAGCAAAACAGAAGTCCTGGGAAGAATTTGGAGAAAAGCTAGAAAAAGATGCACAAGAAAACCAGAAATTGTTCTATAAGACCCTAAAGAACATGAGGAAAGAAAAAACAATGCCCTCTCAAATTTATAAAGGACAAGCAAGGCAAATTGCTTACTGCCCCGAAGGAAGTAATGGAAAGATGGAAAGAATATTTCTCAGAACTCCTGGATGGTGAGCATGATGAAGCATCAGAAATGATAACCACTGACACAGAAGAGGAAACCAATGATGGTGAAGATGACATAAAGATGGAAGAACTGAGGGCAGCACTAGAGAAAATCAAGATGGGCAAAGCAGCAGGGCATGATGGTATAACACCAGAAATGGTTAAGTACATGGGAGCATCAGGCGACCTATTACTCTTAAAGGTCCTACAGGCAGCATGGTGCAACAAGACCATACCAAAGGATTGGGAGATTGCCATCATAACACCAATTTTCAAAAAGGGTGACAATCGACAATGTGGAAACCATAGAGGCATATCCCTTCTCAGTGTCCCTGGTAAAATCTACTCTAGAATCCTAGAGCAGAGACTCCGACGCCTAGCTGAGCCACAATTGGATGAGGTCCAGTGCGGATTCCGAGCAAACCGAAGTACTCAAGATCTAATCTTCACACTCAGACAGCTGAGTGAAAAGGCCCTTGAGTATAAGAGTGAGATCCATCTTTGTTTCATAGATCTGGAAAAGGCGTTTGACAGGGTCCCTTGGAGCAAACTTTGGGACTGTTTGGCAAGGAAGAATATTCCAGCACCTCTGATTCATGCTATACAGAGCTTCTACAAGTCTTGCAGAAATTATGTGAGGACAGCAAACCATAAGTCAGAAGAGTTCAGGACCACCACTGGTGTAAGACAACGTGATATCCTATCACCTTACCTCTTCATACTCCTTATGGACGATGTCATCAAGGCATGTAAGGAGAGAACAAGAAAGTATTCAGTGGGGTACTGGAAGATGAGACAGGTCTATATTTCGGAGCTGGCATTTGCTGATGATGTTGCCCTGATTGCTAAATCAGAGGCACATCTCCAATCCAACCTGCAAGTCTGGAAGGAAGAGCTGGAGAAGAGAGGGATGGTCATAAGCAGCTCTAAAACAAAATCCATGGTGATATCACGAGAAGAAAGAAAACATCAGATTAAGTTGGGAGAACAGGTCCTGGAGCAGGTCGACCACTTTAAATATCTCGGAGCTATTATAGACCGAAAGGGAGGCATCAAAGAAGAGTTGGCCACTCGAAAAGCAGCGGCTGGGAGACTTTTTCAGGCCATAAATCGTGGATTCCTCAGCAAGAAAGAGGTTGGTAAGAAAACGAAGATGGCTGTATACCGCTCCACCTATGTCCCAGTCTTGACATATGGATGCGAGTCGTGGGCAATGACTACAACCCACAAAAGCCAGATCCAAACCTCAGAAATGAGGTATCTGAGGAAAGTGGTTGAAGTAACAAGAAGAGACATGGTCCGCAACCAGACGATCCGTCAAGGCCTAAAATCCCATCCGCTGCAGACCCAAATAGAACAGTCCCAACTAAGATGGTTTGGCCATGTCTGCAGAATGGGAGAAGATCGGCTACCACGACAAGCATGGGAAACAAAGAGCCAGGGATCCAGACCTCCAGGACGACCCAGAGTCCGCTGGGAGGACAACATTAGACAATCTTTGAAGGACCGAGGACTAGAATGGAACCAGGCCAGGAAGAAGACAGCTGATAGAATGGTCTGGCGCTCTCTCTTCCAAACCTCTACACCTCACGGTAGAAGGGGAACGACTAAGTAAGTAAGTAAGTAAGTTACACCATTAATAAAATAAGAAATATAAATCATACTACCAACTTTTCGGATCACAAAGCAGTCCTTCTAACGGTTAACGGAAAAGAACATATAAACCTTACGAAAAGATCTCCCCACTGGAAATTTAACAATTCTCTATTACAAAATGAATTTTATGTTAAAACTGTGGCAAAACTCATTCAAGACTACGCCAGTAATGTACCAACAGAAAACATAACACAATACTGGGATTTGCTAAAAGGAACAATCAAAGAAGTAACACAGTCTATTGCAACGTTCATACAAAAAAGTATTAAAAAACAAAAACAGATGTTAGAAAAAGCACTATTCCTAACCGAAACATTATACAGAAACGCCCCACAAATTTTTTCACTACAAGAAGAAATATCAAAGTATGACCAATACACATTTAACGGGGCTCAAGCAAGAACCAGATCATACGCTCCATTTCAAGAGACACCGATTAGACAATTTCTAGCAATAGAACAAAATATACAAAAAAGCAGACAAATACACAAAATTGCTGATAAAGAAAACAAAGAATTAACAACCACCCCGGAAATAACCCAAGCCTTTCACGAGTTTTATTCGCAATTATACACTCAGGACCCTACACAGTCACCAACAAAACAATTCTCCCCAGCCTACAGCTCCCGGTTGAATGACTACGAGAAAAACATTATGGATGAGCCTCTCACAATAAACAACCTACAGTCCGCCTTAAACACACTACAAAAACAAAAAACCCCTGGTCCTGACGGTCTATCAGTGGAATTCTACTTGAAATTTTTTCACCTACTCGGACCTCTCCTTTTAAAAACACTTCACGAAGCTTTTAAGAAAGAAGAACTCCCCGCTAGTTTAAACCAGTCCTACATAACATTAATACACAAAGTAAGTACAGACAAGAAATACATGCAAAATTACAGACCAATCTCTCTCCTTAATACAGATTACAAAATTCTTGCCAAGGCCTTAACATTAAAACTACAACCCTTTATGCATAAACTCATCCATCAGGATCAACAATGTGGAGTTAAAAACAGAAACGTAAACAAACATACACATTTCATTCGGGATATCATTCAATACACGCATGACAAAAAACACACCTGCAGCAATAATGTCCATAGATCAAGAAAAAGCCTTTGATAGGGTTTCACATGTATTCTTGCACAAAATTTTACAAGAAAATAATTTCGGCCAGTATTTCAGATCTTGGATAAAAATAATATACAAAGCACCGGAAAGCAGATTGCTGATAAATCACAATATATCTGAAACAATTCCTCTCACTCGATCAGTCAGACAAGGTTGCCCAATGTCTCCTTTACTATATGTTCTTGTGTTGGAACCTTTATTAGAGAGCATCAGGAAAAATACAAGTATTAAAGGCGTCCATGTGCCAGGTATAGGTGAAAAGAAACTAATAGCATACGCGGATGATACAATCTTCTTCCCATCAAGCAGATTATCAATAAAAAACATTTTAGATACTTTCGATAAATTTAGCATAACTAGCGGTTCAAAAATCAACATTAAAAAATTACAAATAATGGGCATAGGACATTGGGCTAACAAAACAGACTTTCCCCTACAGCTAACACAAACTAACAATATGAAAGTATATAGAGTAAATTTCATGTCTATACCATATAAAACAAACAAAGAAATGTGGAAAAACGTAATCTTAAAAACTGAAAAGAAATTAATATGTTACAAATATAAAGACGCTACAATATTCGATAGGGGCATCATAGTAAACACATATGTTATTCCTAAGCTACTATATATATCCAATATTTTTAACCCTCCGAAAAGAACTCTACTAAAAATAAACTCTTTAATCAGACATTTCATTTTCCGTCACACAATACATAACATAAAACATTAATACAGAACAAAGCAAGAGGAGGAATATCCCTACAAGATATATCCACCAAAATTCAAGCTATGAGAATCAAATTTATAAGTATTAATAAATGAACCACAGGGATATCCTTTAGCACACTACTATGTTGGACTACCATTAGCAAAATTATGTAAATTTAACAATACAGCACCGCACCATTCCGGAGTCTTACCTAATTTCTATAAACAATGCGTCGCATGCATACAAGGAAAAGAAACAATAATACACCGAACAACCAAGAGATATATCAAGATTTAGTGTTAGCACAGGAACCTCTGCTTTACCAAAGAATAAAAAGAGGATATAAATATGGCATATCAGACTACTCGCAGGCGTTCTTTCAGTTACATAAAACAAACACATCACCAAGGGTAAAAGAAATAACTTATAGATTATTATTTAATTCAACACCAATCATGTGTAGAGAAAAGAAAAAAATCACAGTACGAATAAAATGTAAACTCTGTAGATTAAACTTCATGGAGACAGAGGAACACATTTTCTTTTATTGCGACACAGTGACACAAACTGTGAACACTTTGAAACAGATATTACAAAAGTATGCAACAACAGAAGTAGATATGTATAAAGCCGTTATGCTCTGCATCCTTCCAAGGATGACTCCACACATTGAGTTACATTTACAAACATTTTTAGCAGAATATAGACATCTGGCATGGATTTGTAGAAATAAAGCCCTCTACGAGCAAAGGGTCTTTAATGCAAAACTTTTTCTACATATTTTCACCCAGAAAACAAAGAATTTAACCCAGCTGACGTAATCTTCAAAAAAAGACAAACACTATAGGCCTACTTTTTTTGCATATACTGCAATTGTATTTTAAGGGAAATGTATAAGTAGTGTACGTGTTAAAAAAACGGAAAGTAATTTCAACCCAGAATTGACTGTACATATGTTAAAAAATGATAGCCATTTATGGGTCAAATTTCCCATGTGTTTGTGAGCGAGTTTATATGGAAACTTTCTTTTAAGTGAGCCAGTGAGTGCGAGTACGAGTGAGTGGTTATATGTACTATAAAATTGTATTGGTTTTTAGTTTTAATTGAAAAAGAAATATAAATTAGGAATAAAACAGAACGAATGTATGTATATGTGTGTACGTATATATCGGTATATAGGTGCAGATTCCAGGCTTCTTCTCTTCTTCAGTTTCCTTCTTAAATGCTTTGGCTCTTTTTGGAGTGTCTAATCAGTAGTTCAAGTGTACATGTAAAATACAAGGAACTAAATAGGATTTTACTTAGCTCTAAACCAATTCAAATTTTCTTTCTTCTTTAAAATTAAATCAACTTTTTTTTATTCCACTTTACTCTTTAAGCCTATATAAAATCTATATTACTTAATATCTTAATTTGTTTTCTAAGTATTTGTTTTTTCAATTATTCTTTTATTTTTTTTATTTGTAACTTGTGTAAGTAAATAATGGAAGTGTGAGTGCACACGAGGTTTCATATGTAACAAGCAATGCTTTTGTTTTTTTGCATTTCTTTTGTACTTCATGCAAAATGTACCTTTATTGTATGTAAAGTGGAAAGAAAGATAAATAAAAGTTTAAAAAAAAAAAAAAAAAAAAAAAAAAAAAAAAAAAAAAAAGAACAACGACTCATCATCATTGGACGTGTACAGACTGGACAGTCACAAAGTGTAGTGGCGAGACAATTGAATGTAGTTAGAAGCACCATTAGTCGCCTTTGGAGGCGATTTCAAGAAACTGGCTCAATGGCAGACCGGCCGCGCAGTGGAAGACCCAGAGTCACAACTCCTGCCGAAGACCGCTTCATACGGCTGCGTCACCTCAGGAATTGACTTGCATCTGCGTCCTCCACAGTCCAGTCAATGTCAGCAGCTCGTCGAATTTCAGATCAAACGGTCAGGAACCGGCTGCACGACTCTGGTCTTTGGGCTAGAAGACCCTACAGAGGTCCTGTTCTTACGGACCGGCATCGCCAGAACCGACTGCAGTGGGCGAACCAGCATCGTCTACAGACCGTTGGGAATGACTAGAGACGGGTTTGGTTTAGTGATGAATCATTTTTTGTGCTCCAGCGACACGATTGACGGAGAAGAGTCTACCGCAGAGTCCATGAGCGTACGCCCAGAACAGCGTTGATGAGGCTCCTCCACATGGTGGTGGAGGTGTACTAATGTGGGGGGCGATCAACTTCATGGGAAGAAGTGACCTGGTGCAAATTGAAGGACGCCTGAATGCCCAACGATACGTCGCTGAAATTCTTCGTCCTCACGTCCTTCCACTTCTGGCTGCACGGGGGTCGATTTTTCAGCAGGATAACGCTCGACCTCATGTGGCACACCTCACCACCCAGTTCCTTGCTGACAACAACGTCCAGACCATTCCGTGGCCAGCCATGTCATCAGACATGAACCCCATAGAACACTTATGGGATGAACTCGACAGACGACTCCGCCAGCGAGACGTGGCTCCAGCCAATCTCCGACAGTTGTCTCTTGCACTGCGGGAAGAGTGGGCAGCCATCCCACAACAACAGATCCAACGGCTAATCGGATCCATGTCAAGGAGATGTCGTTCTCTGATAGAGGCCAGAGGAGGCCATACACCTTACTGAAACGGAGGCCTCAGTCGCAAAGAATAAAAGTCCACACCAAATTTCAAACTTGTACCAAAATTTTATTTTACGGAATTAATGTTTCAATCTTGGCATGAAGAAACTTTCAGACTTTAACAATGAAATGATGTTCATTAACCAAATTTAATTAACATCATTTCATTGTTAAAGTCTGAAAGTTTCTTCATGCCAAGATTGAAACATTAATTCCGTAAAATAAAATTTTGGTACAAGTTTGAAATTTGGTGTCCATTACCACTGCAATAATGTTGCGTTTCTTTTTTTGAACAGTATATATACTGATGCCGAGTAGCTGGGAAATAAAAGTGTGGGAATGGATTTTGCCCGTGTTTGTCATGCGATAGAGAGCGAATGTCTGCTGGAATGGAAAGTACATGATTCAACCGACGGGTTTGTGTACAGACTACATGAAAACAATGAAAGTTACACGTGCAACACGATTCCCAACAGCTATGACCCTGAAAATGTGTACGCGTTGTGGCAGTATACTCGGTATAAAAAGGCCGTTTAAACAAAACACCCAGTACATGTGGTTGAAATGCCACGACTATCTGAAAACGACCGCCAACGAGCCATTGGTATGTTGGAGACCGGAATGAGCTCGCTGGCCAATGCCAGAAGGATGAATTACCACCACAGCACTATTGTACGTCTCAATGAACGTTACGGAACCACTGGCAGTGCGCGGGATAGACTTCGGAGTGGCCAACCACGAGTTACTACCCCTGCGCAAGATCGTCATATTGTGCTGAGTCATCTAAGGAATCGTTTTCCCCCGGCAAGTCAAACAGCAAGAGCTAAAGTGGGTGGACGTGGACAAGTCTCTCGAATGACAGTCATACGACGACTCAGCGATACAGGCCTTACTGCAAGACGACCTTATGTTGGGTCAAACTTGACTCACAGACATCGTCAGCAGCGCCTGCAATGAGCAGATCAACATGTCAGATGGACTAGACTGCAGTCGAATGCTGTCCTATTCACAGACGAGAGCAGATTCAACATATCCTTTGCTGATGGACGTATGCGGATTTGGCGACAGTGTGGACAGCGCTTTGCAGATTGCTCTGTTCGTCAGCACAACCGATTTGGAGGTGGCAGTATTCATATTTGGAGAGGATTTAGTTTTCACCATCGCTTGCCTCTTCACGTCTTCCGTCGAAATGTTAATGCTGTGACATATCGATATGAGGTTCTGGTTGCATTGGTTGCTCCTGCGTTCACAAATTATCCAGACTTGCAGCTTCTCCAGCAGGATAACGCACGTGCGCACACCGCATGCATTACGCAGCAATATCTACAGCAGCAGAACATTGTGACGATTGATTGGCCTGCAGTATCACCAGACATGTCCCCTATAGAACATCTGTGGGACGAGCTTGGACGCAGAGTCTACAGGCAAGGTTCTCCAACTAATCTGCAACAGCTCGAAGCTGCTCTTACACGTGAATGGGACTTGATTCCCCGGAATTTCCTTCAGAGACTTGTGCGTTGCATGCGGACCCTCTGCCAAGCTTGTTTGCAAGCCCACGGTGGACATACCAGATACTGAGGATAGTGTGAATGAATTCTTTTATTGGTTGCATTTTTGGTTTTCTCCCTTGCCTGCACAGAATGCAATGAATTTCATAACAATCAAATGTACAAATTAATGACCAGCATAGATTCATAGGAAAATGAATAAAGATTCCAAATATGTAAACTTGTAAACACTTATATTTACATTTCACACTCTGTTCCTGGATTATACAGGTGGTGCGTTTTTAATGCGCTTCAGTATATAATAAATACAAAACACCTCTTTTCCATTCAAACACTACAGTATAACCAGGCCCGACCACGGCCTCAAGATGAAGGAGTTAAGACACATTAGATTAGAGCAAGGGCGCCTAGACACTGTGTAACACGAATCCTTGTTTTGCCATGTCACAGGACATGGTCTGCAAGATTCACAGACTTGCAAGGATGACGTGTCCAATGTCAGATATTTAAAAACTAAGATGGAAATTTCTTGTTTTTCGTGCAATGTATCTTTATGATTGTATTTCTGTATGCGTTCGAGTGGGCGTGGTTTTGTCACATTAAAATATGCCCAGGAACATAAACTTCAGCTCCCCACTACGCTTCACTGACCAAAAAAAAAAAAAGGAAAGTAAAGTCAGTGGAAAAATTTACAGTAATTTAATTACGGATGTTTTCGTTTCACATTATACCTTCATTATACCGTACGATCCTACAATTACATGAGTAATTACATAATTACATAATACTCGAGGATTAGCGCCAAGGAAACCAGCATCTACTCATTCATGCATATATGTACGTACACACACACACACATATATATTCATTTCCTCTTTAGCTCCTTTCGGAGCATAGACTCACCACTGCAACTGACCCTCCTTCAGAAAACCAGAGCTAAAATGTGTGCCCCATCTGCTGTTGTTTTGTGATAGTCCCATTCAGAACCTCACATTAATCTCATTTTACGATATGCTTGCGGTAGGAGTGGTTCGATTCTTTCTGTGTCACCTCCTAACCCCCCTCCCCAACCCCAGATCTTTATGGTGCAACATAAACAGATGCAAATAAATAAATGCATATAATACTACCATTAGACTCACATTCATAAATATATGTAGTCGTATAGAAAATACTCATGTGAGAGAGTGTAGTATTTGAGAATTCGCTATATTATGTCACGCTTTATAAAGTAGAGTGACCGATTTTCTTCCTCGATGCCTTTACCGTTTCTAAGTAAAGATAAGAGTGAGATACCCATTCACCCCTGGGTAAACTGGAGGGTGGTGTTACCAGTGTTTGAACTTGGAAACATTAGCGCGAGATTCAACGTCTAACCCCTTTGTCAACCCAACGCTCCATCTATATGTACATAACACATAAAAACATACAATTTACATACGTGCACATATATAGAAATGATAACCCCTAGCACAGAAGAGGTAACCAATGGTGGCAAAGATGGCATCCAGATGGAAGAACTGAAAGCAGCACTGGAGCAAAATAAAGATGGGCAAAGCTGCAGGGCATGATGGTATAATATCAGAAATGGTTAAGTACGAGTACATTGGAGCAGCAGGCCACCTATTACTCATAAAGGTCCTACAGGCAGCTTGGTGCAACAGGACCATACACAATGATTGGGAGATTGCCATCATAACTTGGGAGATTGTTGTTACGGAGGTTATTCCCGCAGTATAATGAGCTCCCAAATAGATGTCACGAGATAGATTTCGTAAGCATCTTACTGTATAATATTTGGTATATAAATTGGACTGACACTTAAGACAGTACGTACGCAAATGAATAACTTGACAGAAGTCTGGGTCACAGTTCCATACATATAATCTCAACAGCATAGTCCTGGACATCAGTAACAATAGTACAAAATACTTGCATTATTAGAATATGTAGTACAGTCATCCTAACGTACTGGTAGCAACTGCATTCAATGTAAGTGCGGCATTCACCCCATCGCACATATATCTCTGTGGTTTGAATTCAATGTAAGTGCGGCATTCACCCCTCGCACATATATCTCTATGGTCTGTATTCAATGTAAGTGCGGCATTCATACCTCGCACATATATCTCTATCTCTGTTCTAATCACCAGGCATCCAAGTTCCTCCGGAACTTCACAGCGCGGGAAAACCACGACGCGCTTATAGTGTCGATACACACGAGCTTTCTATCAAAGCTCCTATTAGGCTTCCAAACACTGGAACAGCCAGGGTCTTATAACGTAGACCTCCTATTGGCGCGGGAAAGCAAACAACGCGCCTTCAAACAATAACATATAATGGTCTTACCATAGACCTCCTTCTGACACGGGAAAACGACGTGCCTTTTCATCCATCCACTTCCAAGACCGGGACAGAACACAAAGCGCTGGTAAATAACAATACATAAAGGCCTTGTAAATACACCTTACGCGGAACATCATCGCGTCATTTCAAATATATCATAATCAAAATCACAGACACTATTTCACATACTCTAGAAAACACCGACCGTCTCCCACGACGGATGGCCACAGACTCTCCTTAACATCTAAGAATACTTCTCTGACAAGTATGCTAACTACATTCACTTCGCACGCTTTTCTCATGTGCCCATAAACCTCGATTCACACATGAACGCCCCTGAGTATTCTTCAACCATGCTCTACGTGCTTCTAACAGTGAACTTTTAAATGTAACATTCCAAATTTGCGCTCTTCAATAATAATACACTAACAGGTTACACCATTCTCTACCCACACACATGTATACACGTCATGTACCTTATGACATTATACTACTTACTAACAAACATCAGCCCCGTACATAAAAATCTCCAACACCTAACTCTAACTCAAAATATTACTTAACAGATCACACCGACCCCCGGGGAAAAAAATGTTAACATCATTTTTTTTTTTAAACATTACATCAAACTAAAGTTTGAGGTCGATGAAATTTTAAAATCTACAACAAAGAATTACACTATGTTAAGTCATATCAAACAACAAAAGAGGGATGAAACAAAAAGGCAATACATAAGTATATTAACCATATCATAAGTGGATTCACCATACAAAAATATATAAGTGAACCAAAAGGTACATCAACACTGTTCATTAAGTAATATATTTACATTAGAAATTAACACTTGCAACTTATCAAACTAAAACAAATGTGATTCATAAATATAAAACAATCTATACTAAATGCTAAATTTCATCTGTAAATCATGTCTCAATTGCTCCAAAACCAGACTAAAGGACTGATGTCTCACTGAGAAGATGTATCGATGAGCAAGCCTGCTGATGACCACCAATTAGCTGCTGTAATGATAGACATTTCCACCAACAACACCGGTATCTCATGGCATAGCATACTTTCCTATGGATAAACAAAATTAGGCAAGAATAAAATCATTTGCCTTGGAAAATTTGTA
This sequence comes from Oreohelix idahoensis, assembly GCA_024509875.1. Lineage (NCBI taxonomy): Eukaryota > Metazoa > Mollusca > Gastropoda > Stylommatophora > Oreohelicidae > Oreohelix > Oreohelix idahoensis. Next base: position 11,821 of record JAMPIV010014091.1, read on the forward strand.
TCACATTATGCCACATCACATACCCTTCTATGTCCACCCCATTCCACTAAACATTCCCAGTGGGGTGACAAAATAATCAATTAAGGGATGATATACCCATTTCACCTGTCTTCGTGATCAGCGGCCTTAGATACTACACCCTGTACCTCCCAAGTAATCTTTATTACTTTAGTTAATAAAATAAGGCAATCTACGAGGGGCGTTCAGAAAGTAATGCACCACATCGTTTTTCTCAGCTAATAATGGAAATAGAAACATGAAATTTTGCACACTTCAAATATAGCGTGTGCCAATTGTGTGCACTAAATTGCACCGCACTCGGCCAAATAGTACGGCTGCACTAATCCGTTGAAATGGAGCGTGTTAGCAACTAGCGTTATAAACAGCGAATTGTGATAGAATTTCTCGTTGCAGAGAAAAAAACTGTTGTGAATATTCACAAGCGTCTATGTGATGTGTATGGAAGTTTTGCAGTCGACAGAAGTACAGTCAGTCGCTGGGTTCAGAGAATCAAAGAATCAGGAAGTGGAGATACGGAGCTGCTTGATCGGCCGCGCTGTGGACGTCCTGCCACAGCCACCAACGCAGAAATGTTGAAATGCGCTGAGGGCATTATTCTTACTGATAAGCAATCACTACTCAACAATTGGCCTTACAGCTGTCAGTCAGCACTGGTAGTGCAAATGCAGTTATAAAAACTCTTGGATTTTCTAAGGTTTGCGCAAGAATTCTCACAAATGACCACCGATTGCAAAGGAAGCAATTTCTTCTGAATTGTTGGAGCGTTTCAATGCTGATGGAGAGAACTTTTTGGCTAAGATCGTTACAGGTGACGAAACCTGGGCACATTTTTTTTGAACCTGTGACAAAAAGACAGTCAATGGAGTGGGATCATCCGCAATCACCAAGAAAAAAGAAATTCAAGACAATTCCTTCAGCTGGAAAGGTCATGATCACTGTCTTTTTGGGACATTGAAGGTGTGATTCTTGTGGACGTTATGCCAAGAGAAGAGACAATCAATTCGCAAGCAACGTTTTTGCAGAGTTCGGCCGTACAGGAATCCAGCAGACCTGCTTCTCCTTCACGACAATGCGCGCCCTCTCACAAGTCTGGCAACACGGGAAGCAATCACTAAATTGGGTTGGACTGTACTACCCCATCCACTCTATAGTCCCGATTTGGTACCCTCTGATTTTCATCTATTTCGTCCACTTAAAGATTCACTCCGTGGGACAAGGTTTGAAGATGATGAAGGAGTGATTCATGCAGTGAAGAAATGGCTACATTATCAAGACAAAATCTGGTACGGGCTAGGAATACATGCACTTGTTTCGCGCTGGCATGAAGCCGTACATGTTGGTGGGGATTATGTTGAATAATACCGATGTTTACATGACATATCCATGTATATTGTGTATAAATTTCATGCTTTTTAAATTAACAGCTCCTGTGAAAAACGACGTGGTTCATTACTTTCTGAACGCCCCTCGTAAAACACCTAGTTATACTGACTTGTACTGTACACCTGTTCACTATTTGTTGTTTATATACACTCTGTCAAATTTCCATTCTTGAAAAATATTAAGTCTCTCTAGACACCCGTCTCTTGGAAAGTTATAGCTTTCAGCCTTGTGTTATATACAGTAACAATTAACCTCTCATGCTGAGTCGTAACAAGTACCAATCTCTTCCAACTAACATCAAAACTATTTTCAATCTAGAATCCATCATCATCATTACCACGATCAGAAAAGTATTTCCAAATAGCACAGTATCTTTAGTAAAGTAAACAGATCTCTTATGTCCCACTTATCAGGTGGTAACTTTTTGATGGCGTTGAACATTAACAACTTCAATGGTTCTTTACCTATATCCACGTATCTGTTTTTGAAATTGAAAGATAATATTAACTTTAACTGGTCTGTAACTCCAGCACAATTCTCTTTCAGACCATCCATCACAGTTTTCCACACTTCCTTCCTTGAAGCTTCAGTCTCATCCAGTACTGCTTTCTTGGCAACAGATGCAGCATCCTTCGTCTTCGCCCTCCTATACTGCATTTGAGCATCAAAGGGTTCCTTCTTCCAATCTGATGGATCTGTATCAAGTGCAGTCTTTTGTCGCTCCTCCGTAGACTTAGCTTGATCTTTCAATGCTTCAGCTTGCTGCTCTAATCTTTGTTTAGCAGCCTTAAATTGCTCTTCTAGTGCTTGAACTTTAACAAAGTAACTCTTTTCCACAGCATTACATTTCTCCTTCCAACGATCCAACAGGACCCTGCAATGTTGCTCTTTAACTTGAGTATTACCTGTGGCCGGGGCAGGGACTTGGGGGTTGCTGTTTGTACAGAGAGTGTTAGATTTCTAAACTAGCTTGTCCGCTAGAGCTTGGAATTGCTCTCCGACAGTCTTACAGGAGTTTTTCAGGTTCTGGGATGATCCTCTACGGTGTATTTGGTTAGAGCAGTATTGGTTCATTAATATTATTTACCAGCAAAACATTCCCCTTCTTTCTCTCATAAATATGTGGCAAAGTAAATGAGAGACGACCTGCTTTTGGTATCAACGTAAACTTTTATTTACAGCATCTTTTTACAGGTAAACGTATAGAGTAATAGCATGCATGCTTCATGTATCCATCAATGCATTTCTGTTCTCTTAATAATACAGCAGAGGCTTCTGTCTTCAGATGAGCCACTCTGATTCAACTCATAATAATTTCTTTCCTTACAAGACCATTTTGCGAATAAATGCATGATCACAAGTTTCAATGAATCAATCCAGTTTCTCATTTTATCAAATAGGTTAATGTCCAAATAAATTTCAATTGCCTCTGCATGACCGTTCAAACTCTTTAAATTCTCGTCTACAGGAAAAACCTACAGCCATTTTCTTTGCTTTTCAATCTGCGAAAAGCCATCTTGTCTTAGCATGTCATTTCAAATATAACATTTGAGTCACTCTACTTACTGTTCTCCTGGTTAGAAATAATGCACATATTAAACACTAGAACTGGGAAAAATACTAAATGAAAACTTCATGTAGTTTTTTTGAAAAATCCTCAAAAATCTGCAGCATAAAAAGTGCGTCTGACACTTTCGACCTTTTGTCTGCAACTAACTTTTTGCTGGGTAAGCCCGGTGGGTTCAGCTCAAACTAGGTCAGCGTTGCTTCATCTTTATTCATCTCACGATTGGACAATAATTAATCTACGCTGTTACTAATTATACCAACGGGCTGATCACCCGTTTGCCAGTCACTTCGATTACGGAAACAACAGCAGATGGATTGATTTGCCGTTGCCCTAAAGACGCCAATAGGCGTGATGGGAAACAATGGCAAAGAAAACTTATCTGCTGTTGCCCTAAGACGCTACTAGGCGTAATGGCCACTGACTGCTTTGTTGGTCGGTGGCTAAGGACGGAAGAAGAAGAAGAAGAAGTTACTAATTATGATCTGTTCCAAACATAAATTTACTGTTTAATTTTAACAAATTTCTATCAACCAAGCTATAGTCTGTTTGGTAGAAATGATAGTTCCTAAAATGACGCATTCACTGTCACATATAGATCCCGGGGCTCCGCAAATGTATCCCGTAGGGAGACATTTGAGTACTATTAATAACAAAAAATCATCCCAAGAATCTCTAAGTCTAAAAAATTTTCCAAAAAACATTTTCAAGTTCAAAAAAATTTCTAAGTCCAAAAATATTTCGAGAAAATTTAACGAAATTCCCACATCTGAGCTCCTATGTCTATATGGGACTGTCGTCTATAAAGGGGCCTTATTGATGGACATCATCTCCAAAAATTTTATATCATCTTTCTTATCACAACCTTTTTTCATCAAATTTACCAATTGGCAACAATGGCCAACAAAATCTTTAAAACAATCATAAGGTCATCACTCAAAAAAATGTGATGAGTGGCAACATTGGGAAACATGAACAACACAAATTCCGTTCAAAAATATAGTTGACTACATTCTCTTAGATATGGTGGGGGGTGTTATCTCTTCTCTGTTCCTGTTATTGGCTCCATATTATAAGTCTGCAAGTACTTAAAAAAAGTTTTTTCTTCCTGGCGTACTTGTTTATTTTAGTTTCCAAGTACTCTGCAATATTCCAAGAAATGTCCAAAATATCCAAATCCTTATGGTAATGGTAATCCACTTTCATAAAATAGCCAATGTTCTCATGGGTACTCATCATCTTCTTTTTTTTCTCTAGTGAATGAGCTACTTGCTCATTATTACATGTGGAAAACATCTCTAGACATAATGTGCATATATTTTCAAACGATAATATAACAAACATCATTTTATATGCAATCATATTTTACACAATAAAAGCATTATAACCTCATGGCTTATCCTTATTTATTTGTGTCTGAATGTTTCCTGTATTTGACATTTTCCAAATGGTAAGTGTATAAATTCGTTCCAAGTCCGTCACTGTAGAGAATGTTCTATATTACATTTTTTTTTTCTTCAAATATGTGATGTTTGTCTCCAATATCCATACAGGTAATACGTCTGGTGGTGATCCTGTCCATTTATGATTTAGCCATTTCTAATTGTTTGAAATCTTTTTTTTTTCTTTCTTGTTTTCTGTCATTGTTATTCTCTTATGTGAGCCATAGCTTAAAATTATTTATTATTACTAGTCTTTTTTTTTCAAGAAAAATCAACTTTGCACTAACTTTGTTGCAATTATCATACATCAACTTATTCAATGAATCATCAACACAATATGTTTACTAAAATGTCATTGAAATTTAATATTCCCATTTAAGACAAGGTTCTTGGCACTCTGGTTACTATGTATCCCTGTTATCTTTGGTTCCATGTATATAGTGTAACATTTTTCTTCTTTTGTTCTTTTAAGTTCAGTATATCATTTATGGCGTTCCAAAATTCCATGCCATGGGGATCCTGTTTTGTTCTCCTGTTATCACTAATAATACATCCTTAGTGAACCTTATGGGCTGTATATGTCAATATTTCTCAACGACACATCATACAATCATTATAGAAAATCAAGTCGAATATCTTTATTCAGTAACAATAATACAACAACATATTTTATATAATATTTGCATTGTCAACACCAGTTCTGCCTTCGCAGGTCGAAGGTTTGTCAGAACTATATGGTGTTTATAACATCTGCTGCTACAGCCAGATGATCAATTTATATTTCTTAAATTCATAACAATTTAAGTTAATTCCTATGGGGCATGAGGGTACATGTATTCCAATGGTAATCCGTGATTCAGCAATATGGATATCCAATCTAGGTAGTCTTTCATAATTTTATATCCATCCATTGTATATGGATCCATGACACGTCAGTCCATGGGGTTACATTGTTCATGATCCATATATCGTAAAGGGCGACCCAAGCTCAGTATTGTTACAATGTCTCAATCATATTTCAATCCTCTGGTTTGTTTTATTATTTAATTAAAATACCATAACCGTTTCAATATAACCATTAGTAAGCAATAGTCATGTGCTATTATAATCAGGTTCACAATATAAGGCAAGTGGCAAAAATATCAAAAATTTATCTTCTCCCAAATTGTGGAGATATTACACAATCTCTTGTCTCTTGTATATAATATATAATCATTTCATTCCATTATTATATTATTTTGTCTATAACCTCTATGGTTCCATGGGATATGCATACTCCATTTGTATATCCTTTGTCTATGGGTGATCCAAATCTCGTATAGTTCCATTATTTTCTGGGTGCATCAGCATTCAATCTATTTTTCCGTTTAATCTCCATTGTGTCCTTAACACCTTTGGTTCTATAGGATTATCATAATTCATTTGTGTCTCTTGTCCAATGATAATCCTTACATTTATGGTTCTCTTATGCAGCAATCATATTCCTCTGATTTGTTCTATGTTCATAGATTCCAGAAAATTTCAATTATTTTCTCTTTTATTTCGTAACAACTTAAAATTATTCATTATCCCATCCCAATGTGGGAATTAGTGCATAAACCGCACAACAAAACATTAGTTGTGTCAACATAAAGTTTCACCATAATAGAAAATGGCATCTTCATCATCACTAAACAGTTGCTTCTTCCTCTCATGTGCCATTAGTGGTTATCATCCGGTAATGGGGTTGTTCAAATCTGGGGTCAGCATACATAAATGCTAGAGAAGGGTATTTCATTTGCTATGTCAGCATGTGCAAATGCTATTTTTAACATGGGCAAAGGCAGCATCAACAAATAGTTGCAATTTATTCAATCTGGGGTCAGCATATATAAATGCTCTCATAGGATATTTCCATTTGCAAAAAAAATCAGCATGCGCAAATGTCATTGGGGTACTTGTCATAGGCAGTATCAACAAAATACTGCTGGAGTATCAGAGATCATGCTGGTAGGGGGTATGACTGGCATAGGCAGTATGAGCAAAAACTAGTTGCTCACTCTGATGTGATGATTTATTTTTCTCTTTTCTTCTATGTCAGCTGCTAATCTCAGGGCAGTCAATGTTATATGGCATTGGCCTATCATCATGTCATTATTCATGTGCATAACAAATTTTGTAATAAACTGTCAATCAGTATCATTAAGATGTGCGATGGTGGCATATAAACATATAACACATCCTATAAAAACATTCAAAATGTGTTCTCCTTTTATTTTAATTTTTTTTTTCATTATTCAGTTTCATTTTTTGTTTCTGTTTGATTTCTTTTCTTTGCATTTTCTGTTTTGTTCATCTTTTCTGGTTTGCAAATTTTTTTCTTTCTTTTCAATATATCAAAATTTCAATTCTTTTCTGTCAATGTATCACAATTACAGGAGAATGATAATAATCAGTTTACTAAACACTAAAGATACTACCAATTCTAAACAATAGGGATGCAAGCAATAGTTTAGGTCAGAAAAGAATTAACATAGTAGTATCTGTTGTCAATAAGGAGTGAGGAGAGCATACTGTAAGTTCTTGATAGATAGGGGAAAATTTAAGATCTCCTGATTACAAGATTATTGTAATTCGAAGGGATGGAAAATGATTTGGATAGAAAAGCTCATAAGTCTAGAATGTCGTCTCAAAATAGTGGAAAGGAAATTAGTAAGTTAAGGAGGTGTGATAGTGGAGTGAGGAAAATCTTACAATAGTGAATTAAAGGTTGGATATACAATTTCTTGTGCAAAGTGTAATAATTTCAAACAAATTTTTGTGAACATGCTAAGATAATTAAACCTGTGGAGAAAATAGCATGACGAGTATGGGTATGAATTTGTTATAATGTGACTAAATATGCTACATATGCTGTTAAACAGATATCATAGTGGTATCAGTGCGATGAGTCGAAGTGATAGATAATAGATGAGTTAAGATAATTGGGAACAAAGATATTAGTAACAGGTAAGAGGAAAATTACTCGTGCAAGGTGCCTGCGTGAATGTGCGCTAAGATGCACGGAAAATGAATCACTAGTTCTGGAATAGCAAGTCAAGGAGAAAGTGAAAAATGGCAAAATGATGAAGTCACAAGGTATAAATTATCAGTATGACAACCATCTGTGTGCAATTTATGTGAGATGACTAAACATCAAACCGTCTGTAATAAACGTGATTGTGATTGTAGAACACCCTAACTTCTTGTGTCAACTTTTATTGAACATTTACAAAATGTGTGGGAGCAATTGTTAAGACTACACAACAACAAATCCAAGAATAACATCACAATTGGGCTGGTGCTGTGGGGTAATCTGGTCATCAGCAGTTGCTTGTCCGTAAGTTCAGGTTCATCAAATGGGGCGTTAACATTTCAGTCTGCACCTAGTTCATCTGGTTTGGGATAGTTATTGTGAACTCAGTCTGAAAAGAAAGTACATGAGATAGTTAAAACATTAATTTTACTTTTGCGTAGACCGTACATGGGATGGCATGTACATGAACACTTGGGCGTGTTTCAGTAAAGCTTTAGTAGTTCCTTCAGTTTCTCTGCCATCTCTAACCTTGCAATGTCCCGACAGGTTAGGCGAGCATCATATTGAGCAACCGTGGGTACAGTAGGTGATACAACATTGACTGAGTGTTGGGGCGCTGAGGACATCAACGAATTCGGTGATGGTTTAACATCTTTTGATTTGGAAGTAGGTGTATGTTTCGACTTGATTTTTCGTCTGACCTGGTTCTCCGGTATGTTAACACCGTTTACAGTGGGCACAGTAATTTGCACACTGTTGCTTTTGACAGGTTGGTGGTACGCTGAAGAAAGTAGTACCGACTGTGATATGGCCTGGGGATGTATTGTTATTACCTCTCGGCTTGGTTTCGAACCATGATGGCGTTTCGCCTTGACTATTCGCCTGACATCGTTCTGTTGTAATTCTATGCACTTGGTGACAGGAGGCGATGTCTCAGATTTTGGGAGATACGGGCTTTTGACACTGGAACTGACCGTCGGTACAGTATTTGACTCACTGTTAATGGTGACAGGTTGGTGGTAAACTGGAGAAGACGTCAATTGCTGTACTGTAGCTGGAAGTGACATGACTGGCGGGTGTGGTAGTTTCACAAACGTGGCAACAGGAGGCACAGGAAAAGAGGACTCAACCGTGGTGTGGACTTCTGAAAGTGGGGCGCTGTCTACAAGTGGGGCGCTGAATATTGATTCGATACCGCTATCCGAGTCTGATACACAGGACATTGTGTCGTCTACATGTTCACTGGAGTTTTGGACTACTGTGTCAGGGATCGAAGTGTTGTTCTATTATTTTCAGTTCAGTTTTATCTTCATTCAGTATTTCGATTACAAGGTTGTGAAATTGTTGTTGCCTGTCTGATAAGTCTGTATCAAACTTTGCCTCTAGCAATTCTCGCACCTTCTGTGATATTAGGGTGTGAAGCGCGGCATCTCTTAGGGTATCTTTTATTGCTTTCTGTATTTCATGTGTACTTGGTTCAACCGTTTTACTCATGCTCTGTGTCTTGACCAGACCATTTTCATTTGTTTTCTTGTTTCTCTTGACGTCTTTGTTATTTCGTGTTGGCTCTGTCAGTGTTCTGGTACGAATCATTTTGGTGTTGTTTGCCGCTGGTACTTGTTTTTTTCCGTTTGAATGGCTACTGTCGTTCGATTGTTTGTAAATGATAAATGTGCTTGACTTGACTTGACGATTTCTGTTTGTGTGCCTACACAAATCATGTTCGTTTCACGCACTTGGTTACAGAATTTGCTGGGTCTAACATTGGTAATGAGGGCTCTTTTCGTCTGATCTGATGTCTCAAGATCAACTCTGTGATGTCTGTGAGATGGTTTGTTCCATTGTGCGGGTGGTTTGATGTAAGCACGAAAGCCATCCTCTGTCGTTAGGTGACAACCTTGACTGTTGTTTGATGTTATGTTTTTAAATTCCCAGATTTTCCTGGATTTTACTTCATTTATGAAATTTCTGACCTTCATCCTTTGAGCTCCGTCACTTAAGGTGGCCCAATGTTTGTTTCGTGGTCTTCTCTCTCTTTCATTGTAGGGATAATGTGGTGGCTTTCTCGTTGGCTGAAAACTGGGGTTTGAACTAGGGTCTGTCTTGATCGGGTACCTTCGTTTCTGCAATGTGTCTCGTGGGTATCGTGGCACATTTCTCACAGTGTTCATTTTGTAACTTTTCGCATCCGCGTATGTTACTTGATTTGCCTTGATATAATAAGTGTGATCATATCATCCTGGACGTAAATAATTCATATATTCCCCATAAGCAGTGGGACGTATCATCAAGGTCTGTTGTTTGGGATAACCTCCCGTCAAAAAACGATTTTTCCACTTGTCGGAGTCAGAGGGGCGGCGTGGGTTGGAGAAACTTGAGGAGGGGAACTGATGGGTAAAGCTCTGACACAGTGATGACTCATGCTGCATAGGGTAACTTCCCGTCAGTAAATATTTCTTAGACATGTCAATCGGGGGGCTGTTATGGTTGTGCATGCGTTTGCTGCTGTTGTTGTACTCTTGGTGTGGGTATTTTCTCGTGAGGTCCATGTTTCGTTAATGCTTATGCTTATTTTCCTGCTCTTTATAGAGGACTGGTCACTAGGCACCATATAGCGACATACGTGGCCGGGGCAGGGACTTGGGGGTTGCTGTTTGTACAGAGAGTGTTAGATTTCTAAACTAGCTTGTCCGCTAGAGCTTGGAATTGCTCTCCTACAGTCTTACAGGAGTTTTTTTTTAGGTTCTGGGATGATCCTCTATGGTGTATTTGGTTAGAGCAGTATTGGTTCATTAATATTATTTACCAGCAAAACATTCCCCTTCTTTCTCTCATAATATGTGGCAAAGTAAATGAGAGACGACCTGCTTTTGGTATCAACGTAAACTTATATTTACAGCATCTTTTTACAGGTAAACGTATAGAGTAATAGCATGCATGCTTCATGTATCCATCAATGCATTTCTGTTCTCTTAATAATACAGCAGAGGCTTCTGTCTTCAGATGAGCCACTCTGATTCAACTCATAATAATTTCTTTCCTTACAAGACCATTTTGCGAATAAATGCATGATCACAAGTTTCAATGAATCAATCCAGTTTCTCATTTTATCAAATAGGTTAATGTCCAACTAAATTTCAATTGCCTCTGCATGACCGTTCAAAATCTTTAAATTCTCGTCTACAGGAAAAACCTACAGCCATTTTCTTTGCTTTTCAATCTGCGAAAAGCCATCTTGTCTTAGCATGTCATTTCAAATATAACATTTGAGTCATTCTACTTACTGTTCTCCTGGTTAGAAATAATGCACATATTAAACAGTAGAACTGGGAAAAATACTAAATGAAAACTTCATGTAGTTTTATTTGAAAAATCCTCAAAAATCTGCAGCATAAAAAGTGCGTCTGACACTTTCGACCTTTTGTCTGCAACTAACTTTTTGCTGGGTAAGCCCGGTGGGTTCAGCTCAAACTAGGTCAGCGTTGCTTCATCTTTATTCATCTCACGACTGGACAATAATTAATCTACGCTGTTACTAATTATGATCTGTTCCAAACATAAATTTACTGTTTAAATTTAACAAATTTCTATCAACCAAGCTATAGTCTGTTTGGTAGAAATGATAGTTCCTAAAATGACGCATTCACTGTCACATACCCTTACACTCAGTTAATATCCTGTTCCCATCCACCTTGAATTTATCATCTAATTTTTGAATACCATCTTTGTATTCCTTTACTAATCTCTGCTTAACAATCTTAAATTTTCCTTCTAATATTGTACACTTTTACTCGAAGGTTCCCTCTTCCTGAATCAATTTGTCTATCTTTAACTGATCTTTGTCACACCAAAAACCCATTTTTGCTAAAAACACTTCTTGGGATGCATGGTATGTTTCATCATGCACCGGCCTTGTCACTCCCTTTGTTGTCTCATAGGCTTTTGTAGACACTGCATTCTTACTAACACTTATTGATCTTCCTTCCATAGAATATAAGTAACTTTACTTCTCACTGACTCATCACTGACGATAGTCTTTTGTGGTTCATCCACATTCAGTTTGGACATTTTCCCAACTGAGACTGAACAGTCTTCACAACAGTTATCTGTTTGTACAGTGATCTCTTTACTCTCAGTTTGGACAGCAACATTACTGGTTTCAGTTTTAAACATGTCATCTGCTATATGAGCTTTCCTCTTTAGATTCAGTTTTGGTCTCTTGCTCTCATCTAATACTGATAACGCAATCCCAGTTATAACTTCTCTTATTTCCTTAATCTCTATCAGATATACCTTTGCTCTATGTGGTTTGTATTTATCATCCACGTTTACCATAGTGTTAAACAATTCGTAAGACTCACAATCTCTGATAGCCAAAATAAAGTCTCTTAAGGCTATTCTTTTCTTTCTGTTTCTAATTGTTCTTGAACAATCTGCCATGACTATAGATTTACAGACTAGATTCCCAAATAAGAAAGTATATTCTCTATAATACTAAATTATCAGTATTGATATACCTCTACATAGGTACTACAATAACACAGTAACAAATCACCAATAATTCTACAGATAATACAAACTAGTAATCCTAGAATCAATTACTTATTACATCAGATCCACCTATGTCTAGACTAAGACTTGTGTAGCTGAACACACTAATCCTCAATATACTTTGACCCTTATACCTACAATGCTTAGATTTTAACACAGTAATCATACAAACTATTTGTAACTAATAACCAGGACCAAAACACAGTGAATGATGATAATAATGAAGTACACAGGTGACACTAAAATCATAAACAAACGAACAACAATCCACAGGTGGGGGGATAATAAACACCTGCAATACAAACAACAACAATATAACTGTGAAATGAACTTATTTACACGATAGTAGAAAATTAACGCAAGAAAACAACAAGTAAACACGACAAAAGAGACTAAATTATGCAACAATGATTACACAAACAAAACTGAAACAGCTAACACCAATAAATGTTCAAAGAATTCCACGGGGCACTAGACACCGAGTCGCTCCAAGACCGGGCTTCCCATACACTGGAATTAATTTTACAAAACAAAAAAACCTACAGAATAGATTAATACCAATTCCTTCTAATGAAGAAAAAAATAATTAATAATATATAAACAAGTAACACAAATATATAACGCTAATACAACAATGAATACAAATGAATGACAATCAGGAATGTCAGTAGAATGGTATTTGAATAAAGAAGTGCAACAATGGCATAAACTGTGACTTATCTTAAGTGTGTCTTGATTACAGTCTATGGTCCCACCAAGATAATGCAGATCTACAACTGAAGGATAGCTGTGTTGATATGACTGGCACTACAACAAGCTTGCCTCGCTATGTTCAACCTCGCTTATTCTGTACAAGATACAAAACAATGTAAATAACTACTCAATAGTATTGCCATAAACATTGAACTAATAACCACATTTAGAAACACTTAAATATGATGTAGACCAACAATAATCCTAATAGAAACTTACAAGAAATAAATACCCATAAAATATCTAAGTCGATACTTAAGAGAAATGTAGAAGGATGAAAGGGAAAAAGAATAAATATAAGCTTCTATAGTCTCTACCAGATGAAAGAAGGATTGTACAGATAGTAGTATAACACCGAATAATTACGAAGGCTTAACAAAGAGTCGAATATAATAAATCAATAAACTGTAACAGATGAGGGAAAAGACTTAGCAAATAAGCTTAACGATTAATAAACAAATAAAACTAATACAGTATACGCTTATTTATAATAAAATCCCTATACTTATCTACTAAACTTAAAGAAAACGCTTACGATTGTAATTAACTAGGCTACTTAATCTATAATAATACCTTAATATACTATACACAGTACCAAATACAAAGCAAAAACTAACACGAAGAACTTACACATGCACGAGAACACACAATACAGTAGAAGAGGTCAGTTATACGAAAACTACTGATGAGTATTAATGAAACAAAACGAAACAGGACAAATTGCAGCACACACAAAATACTAAGCACAAAAATACACAAATCAAACAGTTCAGTTTCTAATACAAATTAACAACAAGTAATACGTATCTTTAATACAGATAGGCTAGTCTCGTTGATCTCGACTGTAGACTGATGTTCAAGATGTGTTGTTTATTCCACTTCTCATTTCCTATGGCTTGATGATGAAAATAACAGCACAACACACGTGACGTACAAACATGTCCTCTGATAAGTTTGGACGGGCGAGTACACACCGTCAAAGACGTCGCTTGCAAATACTGCAACGTTGAAAAAGCAGGCTACTTCATGCAGATTCCACTGCGATGACGTGTCCGGGTACACACATTAGCAAAGTTGTATTTGGAAACACCGAGGTCTGTCAGTAAACAAAACCAGCTGGACCGTGTAAATTAGACGATAATTGGGTCACAACATGACCGCAGTACGCTGATTAGCCGAAAGTTACGCACTTCGTGTATACTTTTCTGGCTTGAATCAGGACCGTAGAGGACCAGCTCTGTATAGAAATTACTATCTGCCTTTTATAACTCAATTACGTTGACTCCAAAATAGACATCAGATGTAGGGGTGTTGATATCTGACGTGAGCATATTATGTCAATTGGCTGCGTGCAGACAAATCTTTTAGATGAATTTCACAAGTGTCAAAACACTTCATTTACCGTCCAAAGAATTTCTGAAGTTGTACAGTACTTCAACGTTCCGGGGTGGGTTGGTTGATTCTCCCCAATATTCCTGGGTTCAGAAAATTCCTTATGCGAGTCCCCTAAATCACTGGCGACCACTTATGTTAAAGGTGATTGTTTAGTTTAAACTTGAACAACATCAGCAGGCCCAAATGTTACGGGATTTGTTACGTACTGTTCCCCAGTATAATGAGCTCCCAAATAGATGTCACGAGATAGATTTCGTAAGCATCTTACTGTATAATATTTATTATATAAATTGGACTGACACTTAAGACAGTACATACGCAAATGAATAACTTGACAGAAGTCTGGGTCACAGTTCCATACATATAATCTCAACAGCATAGTCCTGGACATCAGTAATAATAGTACAAAATACTTGCATTATTAGAATATGTAGTACAGTCATCCTAACGTACTGATAGCAACTGCATTCAATGTAAGTGCGGCATTCACCCCCTCGCACATATATCTCTGTGGTCTAAATTCAATGTAAGTGTGGCATTCACCCCTCGCACATATATCTCTATGGTCTGTATTCAATGTAAGTGCGGCATTCACTCCTCGCACATATATCTCTATCTCTGGTCCAATCACCAGGCATCCAAGTTCCTCCTGAACTTCACAGCGCGGGAAAACCACGACGCGCTTATAGTGTCGATACACACGAGCTTTCTATCAAAGCTCCTATTAGGCTTCCAAACACTGGAACAGCCAGGGTCTTATAACGTAGACCTCCTATTGGCGCGGGAAAGCAAACAACGCGCCTTCAAACAATAACATATAATGGTCTTACCATAGACCTCCTTCTGACACGGGAAAACGACGTGCGTTTTAATCCATCCACTTCCAAGCGCGGGACAGAACACAAAGCGCTGGTAAATAACAATACATAAAGGCCTTGTAAATACACCTTACGCGGAACATCATCGCGTCACTTCAAATATATCATAATCAAAATCACAGACACTATTTCACATACTCTAGAAAACACCGACCGTCTCCCACGACGGATGGCCACAGACTCTCCTTAACATCTCAGTATACTTCTCTGAAAAGAATGCTAACTACATTCACTTCGCACGCTTTTCTCATGTGGCCATAAACCTCGATTCACACAGGAACGCCCCTGAGTATTCTTCAACCATGCTCTACGTGCTTCTAACAGTTAACTTTTAAATGTAACATTCCAAACTTGCATACTTCAATAATAATACACTAACAGGTTACACCATTCTCTACCCACACACGTGTATACACGTCGTGTATCTCATGACATTAAACTACTTACTAACAAACATCAGCCCCGTACATAAAAATCCTCAACACCTAACTCTAACTCAAAATGTGACTTAACAATTGCCATCATAACTTGGGAGATTGCCATCATAACTTGCGAGATTGCCATCATAACTTGGGAGAATGCCATCATAACTTGGGAGATTGCCATCATAACTTAGGAGATTGCAATCATTACACGAGATATGGCATTCACAGTAAACAGCAGGGAAAACATATGATTGCTAAAACTGTTAATTATTATGATGATTATACTCCTATCGGCTTTCTCTGGAGTGAGTACCGATTATGAAACAGCATATTCTCCTGGATAAAATCCACTTGGGTAAATGACTGTCAGAAGTCGGGAAAAATCTAATGTATATTGCCACAGCAGGATGATAAAATTGAATGGAAAAATCTGGGTATTTTGTAAGTCCCGTTACTCAAATTTACAGTTAAAAAATGTCAGTGCGTCGCCCTGGCAATTCCTGTTCACACCGGTACGGGGACGAACGCCAAGGAAAAACGACAACTATTTTTTCTTCAGTAACTGAGGAAAAGACCACAATAGAAAACCGCTGGACGCTGGGTTTTGATCAAGCACTGTATTAGGAAGAAAACAAAACATTTAACCGAACTGACAATATCCTATCCTATCACGCGTAAGGTATGATCTCTTATCCTCTCCATCACCTAATAAAATTAAAAGGCACACGGGGTCTTAGCCTATACTATCGCGCGTCGCTTAACAAGTACGGGTTTGGTAAAAGCATGCAGCATTTCCCCTGTCCGACCCGGTAAAACACTCAGCGCACAATGTCAGTTATAATTTAATTATGACTACGCTCCCTTAACAAATATCTCCTGTCATTACTAGCTAGTTGATTGTCGGCGTCTATCTATTTTACACATGATATTACACAGTAGTCATTATATAATTACACACAATGCAAATATAATGCGCATTCTACTCCGTCACTTTATCAGTCACTCATAGCATTTTACTTTATCCGCTAAACCGTATCTTCTGGTGTAAAAAAAATGGTTGAAGGATTTTTACAGTAAGCTGAACAACTGGTAAGAAAATGTCTACGCGTTTGCTTTGTCACTAGTCTTAACGCTAGGGACTCACAGTGAATAAAAGGGTAAACCTCTAACACATTTAACACTTAAGCACAACTTATATTCTTACCAGAAAAACAGAATAATCCCTACGAAGGCTATTAATGCACTATTTCGCATAGGTTCTATCGTTAGCGTTTAGAATATCCAAAATTTCTTGAGAGACTTGATAACTGACTTGGAGAGAACGCAGTAAATATACAGATTTTGTGCAATATCTCTACAAGATGTGACAATTCACACCTTCGTCGTATCAGGGAAAATCTACGAGCTTGGCTTCCGAGATAAAAGATTCTACGGTTTGCTCACTCGCGATGCAGAACGATATCAGAAGACCTGCCGTGCGAACGGGCCTTCTTAGATTCCCGCCTCCCCTGCCGTAGATCAAATACTTAAGTCCCCTGAAAATGTCGGACATCAAAGGTGGTCGGAAGTATTATTATCGCCCTTGAATTTGCAAACGAGTCTGGTCTTTTTTTCACACGTGCTTTCTGTCACTATCCGATGATTAACAGATCAGCTTGCGGGAGAACTCAGGTAAACAGACTGGTTCGCTCTCCTGTTATCTGGCATGTTGCGGAAATAGGTAAACAACTCGTAGCGCAAGAAATACAGGAAAAATAGGCGTGGCTTCAAAAGTGAGTCAACAGGCAGCGAATTGTGTGGTTTTGCCGTCGCAAAACGTAAACACTAACTGAGGAAGCGAAGGTCGTCGGATATCTGTAGGATTACTGAGGCTATATTTACATACGTCCCGGGGGGGGGGGATGTCATGGATGGCGCAGGCACCGGAGACTATTAGACAGGTGACCCCATTTGACAATATATTCAAGGGAGAAGAGTGGAGTAAGTCCGATGAAAGCTGAATGAACTACCAGCAAGTAATCATCAGCATTGGTAGAGAATGTAGAACTTGGGCCAATGGGAAAGCAGAGCTAGAAATTGACCGGCTTATAAATGATAATGCTGGGGATGATGATGCCATTGTCTTCACTGATGGGTCTGTAATCTGTTGTAATAAATCTGGGTGGGGCTACTCTGCTAGAGTAAAGGGCAGAACCGTCGCTGAACACAGCGTGGCTTACATGATAACAACCTTCAGCATGAGAATGGAGGTAGAGGCAGTTACTGCTGCCTTAAGATGGCTGTCTGAGACTTTATTAGCAAAGGCAGTTATTGTATCAGACTCACAATTCATTCTTCGAAGGGTCCAAAATGGCTGGCTTCGACATGAATGGAAAATCTCCATTGAATCATCGATATGGATCTACAGCCCTGGACATGCCGGGGTACGTGGCAATGACAGAGCTGACAGACTAGCTTCAAGAACATCCGTAAAAGGTGCATTGACCATTGGGAAAGAAGAAATACTGAAGGCAATTCATGTTTGTCTATTAGAAAATGACACTAAAATCAATGAATCATCAAGGCTAAGACTGCTGGAATTTGGCATCAAACGTAAGACCAGCAGGGATGGACGTATGAGAGGACGCATCCAAAGTGTGTACAACCAGTGCGCAACATGAACAATTAGCATTCATACCGACATTTGCTGAGGGAGACTGTGCACCTATGGGTTTGCCCAGAGTGCAATGGCGTCGATTCTGATTAACATTAATATTAACATGAACAAAACTTTTCTGTAGAAGCGCTATTGTTCTATTTGTAATTTCCACAGTTCCAAAACTCTAAAAAATATCTGGCATGTATTTGTTTCCGAACTGGACAAACAAACTAAAGGCTGTATTAAAATTGTTTTCACCTGAAAGTGTCAAAAGACTGTTTAAATTGCTTGCAACAATAATGTGAACACCAAAGACCGAGTTTCCATCCTAAAGGATAACAATACATAACTACAAACACATAGACATTAAACAAATAGAAAACAATACAAGAACATAATTCGGTCATGTCGACTTTATTCCGGCAAAGACGCTGTTGAGGCTGCTTCATGGTGCGATTTTTATCACGGCAACTTATTATTAGTGCCAGGTTTTGTCACACCATGTCGTACCTCAACTGAACGCAAGAAATTCATGAAAGCGGTCGCTGTGAGATGAGTATCTAGGTATGATGTAGGCAGATTGGGATGTGACGTCATAGCGTCAAGATGTGTTTCTAAAGGCTTGTGTATCAGCCAGTATATTGGATTGTGTATTCAATAAATATTTCTGAGGAAAAGGGTAAGCTATAAAAGTATCAACTATGGAAAAGTTGAGTGACATTGTGTAAAAAGCGAACCAAGATAATGTTAGACTGAAAATTAGAGAGGGAGTATTCATGCCATGTTCATGATTGTGACGTTTTGTGAATTCTTACTTACTGGGTATTAAACTGTTGCCAAATCGTCTAAGTCGAGAGGTTTATTCAATCATTCATAGTTTATTTAAACAGTTGATAGCCTTATTCAGTACCACATTTGAAGATTGACCGAAAGGGATATCCAAGAAGATTGACTTCCAGAATATTTGTCAATACAAACCAAATCAAAATAAAAGAACTTCCACATCTTTAGTAAAATGAATGGACCCTAGACAACACACGAATTCTGGCAATTTCTCCATCCCTTAACAATAACATTTAGCAGCCAGCATGATCTTTAATTTACACAAGACACCTCTACATTGATTGCAATTACTTGCTACCCACTATCACATGTAAACACTTCACTACAGAACGCTCCTGTCCTTACCAGAACATTAAAACCTGGACAGGGCTTCTGCTACTACATTATGAACTCATTTAATTAGTATAACATTACTGGTGGAGTGGATCAGACTCTACAGTCCGGTTCGCGTTCACCAACACACCATAACTGAACGTGAAACCGACGCCTCTCCCTTGCTATTGCTGGACTATCACCATGTGGTTATGAAGCAACGACATGTGCTTCCACTTGACTGAATCACGCGCACCCAACCTATTCACGAAAGTAACTCGTGCAACCTTGATATTGTCTCGCAACGACAATACCTCAACAAACCTAACCGGCGCGACCTCTTTAAACGCACGTCTGAGTGTGCGCCAGCAAGCAATCGGGGGGACATTGCGGACCCATACCTTGCGGTCACTAGCTATCAGGCCCTGAGATATGCCTCTACTGTTCGATTCTTGTCCCTCGGCATCGGACTGTGAGTATTAGTGGATGCCTGCAGCGAACTCCGTCTAAGATGTATATTCTTCTCAGGTGGTGATACCTCGACCACCTGATCGTCCGCCTCGGGACATCGATGTTGCTGAGCCTCTGCTCCAGCCCCTCCCATGGCGTTATGCACTCCTCGTACATTGCCGACGATCAAATTAGCGACCGGGTTCTCGAAGACAAACGCGTTCACTCTACCTGATAGGAACCGGGTGTCCATCATCTGCCCTCAGCGATTGTGTGCATGTGTAGCCGGGGCAGGTGTTCCTTAGGATTGGAACGGCACCATATTACCTTCATGTGGCAGTGCCGGTATATGCAGTATTTTCAGTCTACTTTACAGAGAGCAGATGTTTAACTGGCCTAATCACCAGAGATTTAGATTTCTCTCTTAAATTTGTGTTACCAGGTTCGATTTTCTTCTCTTAGGTGTTGATGTAGCGAATTTAATTGAAATGGATAGATTTCTTATCTAGATCTCAAAACTGTAGTAATTCACCTTTTCAACAGCGTTCGATTTCATGCAAAACTTTTAATATCTTTCAGCATGAAACTTAAAATTTCAACAAAGTCTGGAATTCAGAACATTTTTACAATAATAAGTATAATAAAATTCTATCATCTCATCAGATGCTTTCATCGATGCAAAAATCCCTTTTTGCATCCTTGTCTCGTAGGCCTACTCAATTGTCAAATATGGCGAACCTTCTCATTCCACCGTGTTCCTTCTTTTAAGTTACAGTCTTATTTTAGGTTCGACGACATTTACCCATCTCCTCAGATTTGTCCTTGATTTCTTTATAATCATAAGCATTCCTTGAGTTAAATGCTTTCCAACACAAGAATATTTTCTACTCTACATGGTTTGAGGTGTAAGACTATTTTTTGCAAATTGACTCAAATCCTCGAACCTAGTTCTGCTGCGACTAGGGTTGGGAGCTCTATTCAAAATACATATTTAACGATTGTCACTACTTACGCCAGTAAGAAATATATATATATAACCACTCAATGTCCTGAAATACACATTTTATAAGAAATGTTGAAGTTTGATTTTCTCAAACTAAGAAATATGTAGAGCTGGACCAGATACGACCTCTTGAGTTGCGCTCTTTCATTCTACTGCCAAATGGCGTCGTTGTTCCACTTTCCCCGGGGTAAATCTGAGCTATCCGATTGGTCAGGGGAAATCACCCAATTATTAGAAATGGCGTGTAGAAGCGACTCTACCCTAAATATGTGACACTATTTATTATTTTCTGTTTCTCATAAAATATAAAATTATGGGGTGGTCTGTGCTTCCTCTGTCTTGTAAGAATATAGTCTGTTTCCAAAGGAACAACTATGTACACGGCCACATATAGATCCCGGGGCTCCGCAAATGTATCCCGTAGGGAGACATTTGAGTACTATCAATAACAAAAATCCATCCCCAAAAATTTCTAAGTTCAAAAAAAATTTTTCAGAAAAATTTAAAGTTCAAAAATTTTTCTAAGTCCAAAAATATTTCCAAAAAATTTAATCTAATTCCTATACTGGGGTCCTATGTCTATATGAGGTCGTCTGCTATGTAAAAAAAAACTAGTAGTGGACATCAACTTCAAAAAGTGTAACTTATTCATCACATCATAATATTTTTCACCAGATTTACAAATTGGCAACACTGCCCAACAAAATCTGCA
Source organism: Oreohelix idahoensis (assembly GCA_024509875.1). Taxonomy (NCBI): domain Eukaryota; kingdom Metazoa; phylum Mollusca; class Gastropoda; order Stylommatophora; family Oreohelicidae; genus Oreohelix; species Oreohelix idahoensis. Next base: position 33,249 of record JAMPIV010014091.1, read on the forward strand.
AAACACTCATAAGGTCATCACTAAAAAAAATGTGACGAGTGGCAACACTGGGGAATGAACAATAAACTATCTTATTTGCAGAACTTGGCTGGATTATCATAATCTATTACATTTCATTCAAAAATATAGTTGATTACATTCTCTTGGATGTGGTAGGGGTGTTATCTCTTTTCTGTACTGTTATTTGCTCCATATTAAAAGCCTGCAAGTACTAAAAAAAATCTTTTTTTTTCTGGCGTACTTATTTATTCTATTTCCCAAGTACTCTGCAATATTCCAAGAAATGTCCAAAATCTCTAATTCCTATGGTAATGGCAATCCACTTTCATAAAATAGCCAATGTTTTCATGGGTACTCATCATTTGAATGAGCCACTTGCTCATTATTACATGTAGAAAACATCTCTAGACATAATATGCATATTTATCAGATGATAATATAACTAGCATCATTTTTATAAGTAATCATTTTTTACAATAAAAGCATTAAAACCTCATGGCTTATCCTTATTTATTTATTTGTATGTTCCCTGTTATTCATATTTTCTAAATGGTAAGTGTATAAATTCGTTCTAAGTCCGTCACTGTAGAAAATGTTCTATATTACATTTTTTTTTTTTTTTTTTTTTTTTTTTTTTTAAAATATGTGATGTTTGTCTCCAATATCCGTACGTCTGGTGGTGATCCTGTCCATTAGTCAGTTATTTCTAATCATTCCTTCTTTTCTGTCAATACAGTATTTTTTTTTTTTGAACTCTTCCCTAGAAATATTATTTTATATATATATTTATTCTTCAAAGATCTTCTTTGACTTCCCATACATCAATTTTCAAACATCACATTATTCAGCAACCAACAGACGAATGTGTTACTATCATATTATGAAATATAAGGGAAAAGAAAAATATAGTTTCCAAATCATCATGAATTTTCTACATTGGGTTCCGTATTACTTTATTTTCTCTTTTAAGACAACTGCTTATACTCTTGACAATATGTATCCATGTTGTCACTCTCGAGGCATCCTTGTATACAATTTATATTTGTCTCCTTTTTTTTTTCATAACACCAATGTATCATTTATGGTGTTCCAATATCATTGTATCTATTCTAGTCCTCCTGTTATCTTGAGAATTCATCCTTAGTAACTCCCTATGTACCTTATCTAGCAATACCTTTATGCAAAACACATCAAACAATTATTTATGGAACTATCAACTGAGATGTAAGAACTTTTGACAATATGAGATGAAAAAAAAATTTTGGGGTCATCACTCAAAAAAAAATGTGACATAGAAAGGAAGAAAATAATCAATTGATCGTGAGGAATCTACAATATTCTCGTAAGACAAAGTTCCTGGCACTCTGACTACTATTTATCCATATTATTTCTGGTTATCCTTGCATACAGTGTACCATTTCCATTTTCTTTATAAGTCCAATTCCTCGCTCATGGTGCTCCAATATTTAAAATGTGGATCCTTCCTATTCCTCTTATTCTGTACTGGAAATATATCCTTATTAATTGTCCATGTACTATATTTGCGAATATTTATCATCAATATATCAACTAATCATTTATAGAATTATTAACATAAATGTCTAGACTTTACCAAAACATGAACAAAAACATGTCTTTTTACATATGTGCAAAATTTCGACACCAACTCTGCCTTCGCTGGTCGAGGGTTAGTCAGAGTTATGTGGTGCCTGTAACATCCGCTGACTACAGCCAGATGGGTGACTTATGGTACTTATAATTCAAAAATCTCATCCGTCAGTTATCTTAAGTGTGGGGCGGGGGTCTATTTCATGGTGTCCTTGACCAAGTTTGCTGCATTTCTAATCTAGATATTCTTTTTTTTTTTTTTCTAGTATCTCCATGATATATCTGTGACATGTCTGTCCTTGGGATAACATTTTTTTTTTTTTTATCCAATATCCTCGGGGTGAGCAAATCTCAGTGTGTCCACTTTCATCAATCATTTATTTATTTTCTCTCCTGTAATTCTGGGTATGTTATGAGTATTTTAAATTGTCAATTTATTCCAACTATCTTACAACATTCTGTAATTCGTGATAAGGAATAGTCATTTGTTATACAACAATGTTCATATTACAAAGGCAATAAGCAAAAATCAAAGAGATATCTTCTCCAAAATGCGGATGCATCTCTATTTCCTTTACCTCTGGGCGTAGCAATTATTCAGTCATTATTTTTTTTCTCCATTATTTAATCTCCATTTTGTGTCCTTAGTACCTGTGGTTCCATGGGATTATCATAATTCATTTGTGTCTCTTGTCTACTGATAATCCTTCAATAATGACTTCAAATATGGTCCTCATATGTGCAACAATCATCTGCTCTGATTTGTTCCATGGTATTCATCAAATATTCTATTATATCCTTGTCTAATCTCGTAACCACGAAAGACTAAGATTATTCCTCCTCCAATGTTAATGTGGGGGGTTTTGTGCATAAACATTACAACAAAATCTCAGCTGTGACAACAAAAAGTTTCACCTTAATATAAAATGTCATCTTCATCATACATAACCTGTTGCTTCTTCATCTCATGTGTCATTAGTGGTTATCATGCGGTAATGGGGTATTTCATTTGCTAGGTCAGCATGTGCAAATGCTATTTCTTTAACATGGGCAAAGGCATCATCAACAAATAGGTGCAATTTGTTCAATCTGGGGTTAGCATATACTAATGCTCTTAAGGGATTGTTCATTTGCAGAAAATCAGCATGCACAAATGTCATTGGGGTACTTGTGATATCAACAAAATATTGTTGGAATATCAGGGATCAAGCTGGTGGGGGTATGAGTGGCATAGGGTGATTTATTTATTTTCTTCTTCATCTGCTAACCTCAGGGCAGTCAATGTTTTACAATATTGTCTCATCATCATCAAAATGTGTGTGGGTGGCATATAAACATATAGCATCTTATATAAAAAAAAACATTCTAATTGTTTTTTTTCTTTTATGTCTTTTCTGTTTTCTTGGAATTCCTTTTTTTTGTTTTTGTTTTTGTTTTACATTTCATTTTCTTTTTTTCCATTTCTTTTTTTTTGTGATTTCTTTTCTGTTTGTATCACAAGTACTAAAGAATGATAAAAATCAATTCACTAAACACTAGATATTCTAATAGTAAATCCTAACCAATAGGGTTGCAAGTAATAGTTTAGGTTAGAATAGAAGGAATGTTGTAGCAGTGTCTGTTGTCAATAAGTGGCGAGGAAAGGGTACATCAAGGATCTCCTGATTACAACATGATTGTAATTCCAAGGAATGAATATGATTGGGATTTAAAAAAATCACAAGTCTAGAATGTCGTCTCAATATAGTGGAAAGGAAAAATAGTAAGTTAAAGATGTTGTAACAGTGGAGTGAAGAAAATCTTACTATAGAGAGTCAAGGTTGGGATATGGAATCTCTTTAGGAGAATGTTTAAAATTCTTGACAGTACTAATATACATCTGGGTCTAAAATAATAATGTACATTTGAAAATAAATAATCCTGTGGAGAAAAATAGCATAACCTACAATACTAGTTTTGGGTATGAATTATGTGCTGTTAAGAGATGTCATAGTAGGAACAGTATGATTGATCAAGGTGGCAGATATCAAGGAGTTTAGCATAATATAGATCAAAGAAATATTAGTATGAGGTAAGAAAAAAAAACTACTGGTGTAAAGTGTCTGCATGAAAATGCTGGTGAATGGAGCGTGGAATATGATCAGTTACAAAAGTGGAGATGAATGTTACAACAGAATAGTGTGACACATGTGTTATAGGTAAAGTTGTGTAGCATTCTAAATATTAAGAAAATGTATGTAACTAAATAAGGGTGTCTGTAAACTCGTAACACCGTGTGTTATCAATTGTTTTAACATTTTTATTTCACAATTATGCTATCTAAAGAAAATCCTCCGTGTGCTGGTCTTGATTTCTTTCTGGGCATCAGTATTCTAAGGCTGGAAAAAATAACTTTCTCAGTGAGGCTTTGACATCTTAGTCTGTAAGCAAGTCATTTGAACTGTCAAAAACTGAAAATAGAGTACATGGGGAGAGTTAGTACATTGTTAAAAAGGTTTGTTCACATATGCGTTGACCGTGTTCGGATTTGCGAACATATAAAACACCTGGGCGTGTTTTTCAGAACAGCTTCGCTAGTTCCTTCACCATCTCTAACCTTGCAATGTCCCGACTGCTTAGGCGAGCATCATACTGAGTAGCAGTGGTGACGGGTGTGATAGGCGACGACACTGCATTTGCTGATTGTTGGGACACTGAGGACATTGACGAATGCGGTGATGGCTTAACATCATTTGATTGCGGTGATGGTTTTACTGTGGTTAGGGTTTGTATGGCTGGAACATCTGTTGGTTTTGAGGCAGGTATATGTTTCGCCTTGATTTTTCTTCTGACCTGGTTGTGCTGAACGTTAGCACTGGTTACAATGGGCACAGTAATTTGCACACTGTTGTTTTTGACTAGTTGAGATGAGGCTAACACTTCTCGGCTTGGTTTGGGAACATGATAGCGTTTCGCCTTGACTATTCGTCTGATCTCATTTTGTGGCAATTTCATGCATTTAATGACAGGAGATGATGCGTCTGATGAAGAAAAACAGGTACGTTTGCCAGCTGCTTGAATCTCCGGGGATGACGTACTAGCGAATGATGTATCAGTTGTGCAACTAGGACCAGGCGAATCTATACCAGAGTCTCTTTCATACTTGTTGGTTACTATCTCACCGTATGTTTGAACAGGGCAGATATTGGATATTTCGTCGGTGTGAAAACTTTGGTCTATTGGTTCTTGTGTGTCCATGTCAGAATCTGTGTCGTTAAAGGGGACCGAACATGTGGAGCGATAACAATATTTTGCCCTTCTAATGGGTCGGATGGATACTTCTGTAGAATTCTTCTCTTGTAGGGTAATCTTGCTTTCATCCCGATCTAACGTGCTGTTATAGTGTTCAAGAGTGCCATCATCCTGTTGAACCGTGTTTATTACTAAACAACGTATCTCATCTTGTTTGGCAGACAAGTTCACAGCAAATTTATCCTCTAGTAATTCATACACCAATTTGACCGTGAGAACGCTGAAATCACCCTTCCTCAAGATGTCATTTATTTCTTCCTGCAGCCTCTCTGTGCTCAGTGCAGTAACTGGGATAGCATTGAAGGATTTCTGTTGGGCGAACTGTTTTACTGGTGCTACGGGGTCGCAAACTTGACTTGGTGTGTCAGTGTCTGTCTGTGTTGCTGAAACTGCAGCTCTATTCTCTGTTTGTGTCGCGACAGAGGTCGTCTTTGGTTCATTCATAAATTCTTCTTGTTTGTGCACGATTCGGGTTAGTCTATTATGAGGGGGGGTATGTAGCGTCGTGTTTACTTTCACCGAACTGACCTGTCTTCGCCATGGATGTAGTGGTTTTATAACAGCACGAAAACCTTCATCTGTGGTGACAATGCATGCCCTGTCAGATGCATGGAGATTCTTTATTTCGTAGGTCCTATGACTTTTGACATTGGTGAATAGGCTTCGGACTGCATTGCGGCAATCTCTTCTATTTAAACTCGTCCAGTGATTCTTAGCACGTCTGTTAAAATGATACAGCGTAGGCCTACTATCTGTGTCCTCGGTATGATGTGTTGGTAGACATGGGTATCGTAGGTTTCTTAAATTTTCGACAGAGTAACTTTCCGCATCCGCGTGTGTTGTTACTGCATTCCTCCTGATAGAGGTGTGATTACAATACTTCATATCTGCCCCATGAATAATGGGATGTAAGCTCAAGGATTTACGTTTGGGATAACCTCCCGTCAGAAAACGATTTTTTTCCTTGTCAGAGTCAGAGGGGCGGCGTGGGTTGGAGAAACTTGGGGAGGGGAACTGATGGGCAAAGCTCTGACACAGTGATGGCTCATGCTGCATAGGGTAACTTCCCGTCAGCAAATATTTCTTAGCCATGTCAATCGGTGGGCTGTAATGGTTGTGCATTTACGGGTTGGTTCTGTGGTTGTTGTTGTTGTTGTTCCACACCCAGCTGTTGAAAATTTTGTAGTAAATCGTCCATGGTCTATGATCGCTAGTTATTCGCTTTATCAACGAGAAGTGGTCACGGGCACCATATTACCTTACGTTTTCCACCGTGTTCCTTCTTTTAGGTTAGGCCTAACGTCTTATTTTAGGTTCGACGACATTTACCCATCTCCTCAGATTTGTCCTTGATTTCTTTATAATCATAAGCATTCCTTGAGTTAAATGCTTTCCAACACAAGAATATTTTCTACTCTACATGGTTTGAGGTGTAAGACTATTTTTTGCAAATTGACTCAAATCCTCGAACCTAGTTCTGCTGCGACTAGGGTTGGGAGCTCTATTCAAAATACATATTTAACGATTGTCACTACTTAAGCCAGTAAGAAATATATATATATAACCACTCAATTTCCTGAAATACACATTTTATAAGAAATGTTGAAGTTTGATTTTCTCAAACTAAGAAATATGTAGAGCTGGACCAGATACGACCTCTTGAGTTGCGCTCTTTCATTCTACTGCCAAATGGCGTCGTTGTTCCACTTTCCCCGGGGTAAATCTGAGCTATCGGATTTGTCAGGGGAAATCACCCAATTATTAGAAATGGCGTGTAGAAGCGACTCTACCCTAAATATGTGACACTATTTATTATTTTCTGTTTCTCATAAAATATAAAATTATGGGGTGGTCTGTGCTTCCTCTGTCTTGTAAGAATATAGTCTGTTTCCAAAGGAACAACTATGTACACGGCCACACATGCCTTAATGACTGAACCGTGTAAGCAGTTCCTGACTGGAGATAAAAACGTCGAAGATTTTTCCAAAGGCAGGTTGTGTAGAAAAAAGATAATTAGGACATTTCATTTTCTGTTTCTCTCCATCACTCCACGCCACACAAAAGTACAGAAAGTATGCAACTTTCGTATAAACTTAATTTGATGTTTATGCTGTACTGAGAAGATTTCCAAATGTTGATCAGATTTGCAAAGGCTGTTCTGGCTTTGTTCATCCTGTCACTGGTGTCTTGGCTTCTTCCACTGTCTGGTGTTACTATGCTTCCTAGATACGTAAATGTATTTGTTTGTTCCAGCTTTTGGATCCTTAATTTTATGGGAGCATGATTCATTACGTTGAGTGTCATGACCTCTGTCTTCTTCAGGTTGATGTTCAGTCCCAATGGGAATCCTGATGTTGGGCCACTTTGGCGTGACTATTCACTGATATAATGAACAAGCCCCAATTGCATAGCTATGAACTATAAAGAACAACAAAAAGATCAGAAAGATAAAGGCGTTTATGAATGAGTACTTGTGCCGAATATAATAAGTGAATTGGTATGACACGAACACTAATGTGGAACTGATGGTAAGAACTAGACACACCAGTGGAACAAAATGTGGGGAGAAGAGGCTGGCGTTGGATAATACACTCACTAAGAAATATCACGTGATAGCATTAAAAGATTGTTCTTATTCTAGAGATCCCCGTGAAAAAAGCGTGGGGCGCTTGAGCGCTTATCATATATTTTATCCATAAGTGTCTAGTGAAGTATAAAGCAGAAGTTAATTTCATGCAGAATCAGCGCCACACCCTTTTTGTCAATTTAATGTTACATGTTTTGACAGCCAGATATAAACTCCTTGAAATAATTATTTTAGTGGTTTTAGTGCATTAAAAGCGTGTGCTTAAAATATTTTTTTATATTTTTTATTGTCTTCTCTTTAGTGTTAGAAAAATTATGACCTGCTAAAACATAAATATTATTTTTACTTATTGTAAATCTGGTCTAAAATTTCTTAACCGTCCTATTTCTTTTAGAGAGGTAATATTACATGGCTTTGTGCCTGTTAATTTGGTGCAATCAATTTCTTCAATTTGAAGGCCATCTAGAGATCTAACTCGACTTTCCCTTGATTCATAATTTTATAACTTGGATTGTTTCCCTTGATTTAGCTAGACACTCGTTTGAATACTGCCCTGTTTTACACATAGAAAATAACAAAGCACACCACGTATTCTTGAATTTTGAATTAACTTGATAATGGCCCTTGATTTGTTTACAATTCTTTACGAAACACATTAATTACTCATAATGTCATAATTACAATATTAAATTATCAATAATTGACTGATTATTATATTATCACCGGGAATACACAACTACGCAAATTTTCAGAGATACTGCTCATCTGGAAGTGATTGAAAAATGGATTGCAAGATTTGAAAGTGACATGAAATTGACATGAAAGTGACACCTAAGTGAAGTTAAATAAAAGCGTGTAAAATAGGGTGATCCCATAGTAGATACTGCCGGAGGGGTCTCCATCCTTCCTTTAACGTTTCCACCATTATATATCTGAGTAACAGATAGATATTGGCAGCAGATGCGGAGATAAAGATACATTGGAAATAAAATATTATCAAAAGAAATTCTGAATATCTTATATGAATCTATTCTTTTTGTTGTTGTTGTTGTCCTGCTGGAGTATGGATCCGTCATTGCAGATGGTCCCCTATGGGGATTACTACAACAGGGCGAGACATCTTACAGTGGTGATATATGTATCTATTTGTTTAATGAGATGAGATTGCCAGCTCCAGTGTACAACTAATACTAGTTGTCTTTTACCTTAGAGAGTAGCAATCTTATACTTTCTGCGTTCCCTCAGAGACCCTGGGGAAGTACATAGAACTCAACATGTTGTCTCATAACGGATACCACCGTATGGGAGTGAAGAGTTAGAGACTTCACTATACTAAGTCCAGCTGTATGAGGCGAGGCGATCATAACCCTTCCGGGCTGCCTGTGCCTTCCCCAACTAAAAAAAAATGTCATGTGCCAATTTACAGCTGGATAGACTGGTATGACACTACCACGTTTAGATCCCAACTTCCAGTAACTTTGCTTCAGGATAATTGTGTTTACAGAAAAAATCTGTGTTCGTTATTCATTGTCAAGATTAAACGAACGATACAAAAATATTTAAGTGATATACGTGTACCAAATTAGAAATTACAATTTATAAGAACGTTATTGTTATTGGAAGTTATAAAAATATCCGTTTTATTGTAAACATTTTTTTCTAAAAAAATGTCTAGCATCTAGTAAAAAAAAAATAATTAAATAACGATTAAAATTGAAAAGAAAATACAATAAAATTAAAATGATAAATTTGTGTGTGAGTGTGTGTGTATTTTTTTTTTAGTTGTGCAATATGCTGAATGATTTTAGTATAGATGTATGTGTTAGATTTTATTAGTTCGTTATAGGTCAAAACTATCAACATAACATTAAGCCCTTCTTCGCTATTTGTAAGTTTTCACATACGTCAGTCTGAGAAAACACATCTGTCATATCCAGATGTTGTATGGGTTTTCGTGATAATTATTGCAAAGGAAATTGTTCTTTTCGATAATAACATCACCAAGTGCCAAGAATGAACAACTTTAGATATTTAGGGAACAGACAACAATATCCCCACCTGGCTATTCAGAGCATACACATTCAATACCATAATACCCACCGTAAGCACTTCGGTCGGTCGGTCAGTCTCATTTTTCACACCGTCATTTGCGCACTTTTTCTTTTTTCGAGAGAGTGCATTAACTTTCAACCACAGCTAAGGGGGTGCAACTGTGGTTGAAAGTTAGACAATAATTGTATTGTTTTTCTTTATATGTACTCTCCCAAAAATAGAAAAAGTTCGCAAATGAAGGTTTGCATGAACCGTTTGATTATGGAAAGAAGCCAATAACACGATTGACAAGCAGTACATGAACTGGAGTTTCGTCAAACTTCAAACGTTTTTCTCGGGGGCAGTACGTCGAACAGGGCAAGTTATTAATAGATGCGTGAACAATTACGAGACATGTTATCATAAAAGAAATGTTAGTTTTTTAGTAAATTTACGGACCAGTAGATCATCATAGGTAAGGTTACTACACGTCTTCATATTTAATACATCTTATAATTGTCAATACAAATATCTAATGACGGTCGCCTGCAATGAAATGACCACAGTAGTGGTAGTACCGTCTGTAATACATGTAACAGAAACAACATACTCTAATTAATAACATGTCAATGTTGACGGGTTATTGCTAGTTTAAACATAGTCTCCCTGCTTTGTGACGTCTGGATTTGTGAACCAGAAACTATTCAAACAATTCTTTTGCATTCGTGGGGATGGCCTTCAGATATGCCCCAAGCTGGGAAAGGATCGGAATATGAAGCGCGCGCGCAAATAAAGTTGGAATGGGAGGGAGTAACAGTGAGGCATGGAGCGAAAGATAGGTAGAGAGAGAGAGAGAGAGAGAGCAATAGAGAGAGAGAGGGATAGAGAGAAAGAGAGAACGAGAAATTGGCGATTGCTCAACGGTGAATAATAGTGGTTTTAAAATATTTACGGAAAATTGGTATATGTGACTATGTGATAAACGAGCGCCAAGTCTTTCGCTCTCTTTTCCATCAAGTTCCGTCATTGCATTTTCAATAACATTTCGCTCTTTCATCGCTGGTAAAGTTAATCTTTTAATCACCACTGGACTTTAAAACACTTTTGACTTTTTCTGACAACTGGCGTGATCGTGCCGATCCCAGATTTCTTTGTTAGAAAACTGGGGAAACACACATGGGCATGGTAGAACTTCTTTGGAGTAGTCCGTGTGCAATGAAGATAATCTTTTAAACCACACCAAACTAATCAACTTCTTTGAAATCTCTTTCCCACTGTAAATATTGTAAGAGGGTATTTTGATTATCGTTGAAGGAGTCGGCTAGACAGTAGAGTTTAGCCTTTTCGTGGGTAGTCTGCGGTTCAAACAGACGACGTGTCACCACATTGGGGAAAAATGGACGCACGCAAACAATATACTCCGGACACGGACAATCTTTGTCTCCAGATCGTAGCCGACGGTAGAAGGATGGGAATCTTAGATATGAAAAAAGGATAAAGGAAGCCGCAGGCAATGCAATGAAGTAAAATTGACACGCAAAGCGATAAACAGACAGATAGGTTTGTGATGGTTATAACGCGGGGGATTTTTTTTTTTTTGCATTAGCCAACCGATCAACAAACTCCTGCTTATCTTGCAGCACTGCATTGACAGTTTGTGTCGAATAGCCCATTCCACTTTAGCCAGTGACAGGGGGCAAAAGAGATCCAAGGCCTGGAGACAACATGGGCTCTTGGCAATTGGTTGATGGGCGGAGTTATACGTCACCGGCCCAATGGAGCCATCTAGGACGTTTTAGAAATATAATGTAGCGTAATGTTCCCTTAGTCTTTAGTTAAGGTCACTTTTGCCCTTAGCATCATAGCAAAATGTGCAGAAGACAGTTTTTCAATTAATCATTCTCATAATTGATTAATTAAATCAAAAGATTTTCCTCGAAGAAGATAGGAGGTAATTGATAGTTCATTCTTCACTTCATCTATATTGGTAGATCATCCTTACAGATTTGCATGTGCACACACTCTAATGCGCAATATATTTAACACTTATAAGGTGCATCTCATATCATACATAATTACTAGATAAATGAAATCATCATTATTTAGGAATAGTATAAAAGAAAATCAACCATTGATATTAAGTGTGAAAACTTACGAAGACTTTTGTGTCTTCAGTCCAACAGAGATCTAAGTCTACCCCTTACGTGTTTGACATCTAACCAGAAAGACGCTGGTGGCAAACCTGTAGATGCCTGTGGGACTTCCCTGTAAGCGAATAAGGCTGCAGGGATGAAAAGGTCCCAATCTTCCGGTTTCTTTTGTCCCAGCTTACGTAATATCATGGTGAGGCTTCCGTTGACACGATCTACTAACCCACTTTTGGCCGGATTATAGAAGCTGGGGTAGATGTGCTGGTCCCTCAAGATCTTAAAGATATCCTCCATTAACAGCTACGGTTTTGGGATCCGTTATCCGTCAAAACTTGTTGAGGGAATCATAACCGAGTAAAAATAGGCACTAGGGCTTCTGCGACATGCTTGGAATCCATGCATTTTAGCGGTATAGCTTCTGCCCACAAAGTGCATGTGTCGACTAAGGTCAGGATAAACCTGTTCCTTCTTATAGTCCTTTCTATGGGTCCTACAATGTCGACTGCAACCCGTTCAAATTGTGTCCCCACTATTGGTATATCTCCCATGGGAACTGGAGGTGTCCAATGCTTGGGTGCCACACATTGGCACTTGGCGCAGAATTTCACGTATCGGATAATATCAGGTTTCATTCCTGGCCACCAATAGGGAGTCGATATTCGCTGAATAGTGGCGTTTTGTCCCATATGTCCGCTAAAGGGAAGAAAGTGCCACATTTCTAAGATTTGGTCTCTGTACTGCGTCGGAACTAGGAGCTGGTTATGTCCCTGTTCAGTTTCGCCAGTTCTACGATACAATACTCCATCCTTTGAAAAGATGTCTCCGTTGTGTCTGGGGTCCTTGGCCATGGGCAGTTTTCTAAAGCAGGGCTCCAAGGTAGGGTCCTTTAGTTGCGCCTCTTTTAGTTCCTTAGGTAACATGTTAGGCGCAGGCTCCCGTTCCTTCTTGGTTTGCCCTCTTGTGGTTACTGCTGCCACTATCGGCTCTTTCGGTCTCCCAATAAACACATATCTACAACCAGGTATGACTGAGTGGATCGGATCATTAATTATAGCCGCTTTGATAACACCTCTGACGAAATCAGAGTGTATCTCCACCAGTGCGATGGAAAGCGTTATGGGTGCATCACCTTTCAAAACTCCACACAGTTTGACGGTTTCTTCTGTCTCTTGACCAACTTTGACCAAATGCATTGCGACAATACAATCAGAGGACAAAAATGTAAAAATATATAATATATAAACGACACCTCTTGTCCATTCAAATAGTACAGTATAACCAGGCCAGATCACGGCTCAAGATAAAGGAGGTAAGACACATTAGATTAAACCATGAGCACATAGACACAGCCGGCAAGATTCACAGACTTGCAGGGATGACGTGTCCAATGTCAGATATTTAAAAACTAAGATGAAAATTACTTGTTTTTCGTGCAATGTATCTTTATGATAGTTTTTCTGTATGCGTTCAAGCGGATGTTGTTTTGTCACGTTAAAAAGGCTCAGTAACGTAAAATTCAGCTCCCCACTACGCTTCACTGACCGAAAAAAATAAGAAAGTAAAGTAAGTGGACAAATCTACAGTAATTTAAGTACGGATGTTTTCGCTTCACATAAATCCTTCATTATACCGTACGATCCTACAATTACACGGGTAATTACACAATACTCCGGCTTCAAGTCGCATTAGCGCCAAGGACATCAGCCTCTCCTCATTCGTGTATATATGTACACACACACACACACATATATATACTCATGTCCTCTTTAGCTTCTTTCGGAGCATAGACTCACCACCGCAACTGACCCTACTTGCAGGAAGCCAGAGCTAAAACTCGTGCCCCATCTGCTGTTGTTTTGTGATAGTCCCATTCAGAAACTCACATTAATCTCATTTTACGATATGTTTGGGGTAACAGTGGTTCAATTCTTTCTGTGTCACCTGCTAACCCCCCTCTCCCACCCCGGATCTTTATGGTGCAACATAAACAGATACAAACATATAAATGCGTATAATACTACCATTAGATAAACATTCGTAAATTTGTGTAGTCGTATAGAAAATACTCATGTAGGAGAGTGTAGTATTTGAGAATTCGCTATATTATGTCAAGCTTTATAAAGTAGGGTGACCGATTCCCTTCCTCGATGCCTTTACCGTTTCTAATTAAAGATAAGAGTGAGATACCCATTTACACTTGAGTAAACTAGAGCGTGCCGTTACCAGTGTTTGAACTTGGAAACTTTAGCTCGAGAGGCAACGTTCTAACCCATTTGTCAACCCAACGCTAAATCTATATGTACATATCACATAAAACATTCAGTTTAGTTACGTGCACATATATAGAAATGACAACTACTAGCACAGAAGAGGAACCAATGATGGCGAAGATGGCATAAAGATGAAAGAACTGAAAGCAGCACTGGAGAAAATCAAGATGGGCAAAGCAGCAGGGCATGATGGTATAACACCATAAATGGTTAAGTATATGAGAGCAGCAGGCGACCTATTACTCTTAAGGATCCTACAGGCAGCATGCTGGAACAAGACCATACTAAAGGATTGGGAGATTGATATCATAACACCCATATTCAAAAAGGGTGACAGCCGACAATGCTGAAATCGTAGAGGTATATCCCTTCTCAGTGTCCCTGGTAAAATCGACTCTAGAATCCTGGAACAGAGACTCAGACACCTAGCTGTGCCACAAATAGACGAGGTCCAATGTGGCTTCCGAGCAAACTTAAGTACTCAGGACCTTATCTTCACACTGAGGCAGCTAAGTTAAAAGGTCCTTGGGTATAAAAGTGAGATGCATCTTTGTTTCTTGGATCTGGAGAAGGCACTTAACAAGGTCCCCTGGAGCGAACTTGGGGACTGCTTGGCGAGTAAGAACATTCCAGCACATATGTATGCATATATACCAAAATACTAATGCACACACATTCATGCATTCATATGTAAGAGAATCTTTACTATCAAAATATACATTAACATATACAGACATACCTCGCTTTATTGCGCTTCGCTTTATTGCGCTTTGCAGATATTGCGCTTATTTTTTCAGAATATTCATGTTTATTAAATAAAACTTGCCTTCTTCTTAGGATAGAGTGTGGCAAAAAGATTACGATTCGCTGAAGGCTCAGATGATAAAGATCCTCATTTTTTTAGCAATAAAGTATTTTAAATTTTCCAGCACATTGTTTTTTTAGACCTAGCACTATTGCGCACTTAATAGATATAATGTAAACATGATTTTAGGCTTTTATGTGCACTGGGAAGCCCAAAAAATAGGTGTGCCATGCTTTATTGCGATAATTGCTTTATTGCAGTGGTCTGGATCCAAACCTGCAATAGCTCCGAGGTATGTCTGTAATGCTAAAGTAGGGTTACCACGTTGCGCTGGCAATCAGGTGTTCACGGTTAAAACCCGGCGTGTGCATTTGAAAGAGTGTCATCGACCGGGATTTTGACTGAATAACATGAACGGCTCCTGAGATAAACCCTCTGTGGATGGGAAGGACACCCGTGTGTTACCGGGGCCCGAAAGGGGAGCAAAGAATAGTAACAATGTTTCCTACCAGGCATGTCGTAAAAAGTGACTAAGGAGGGTTGGGCATGGGGCTGGTTACCCCATCCCGTAAAAAACTTATTCCCACTAAAACTGTAACAAACATGGACAAGTCAAATAAAGAATATAAATCAACTCCGCCGCTCAAGACATAATAAAGTCCTCTGGAAAGGAGGCGAATAAAGCAACCTAGAGTCTGGGTTGTCGACTAAACTTTTTTCGTCTATGAAAATCTCCAGGATTGGCACCTGGAATGTTTGCGCTCTGTGTGAACAAGGGAAAACTGCACAGGTAGCAGCAGAAATGACAAATTACAGAATTGATATCCTGGGTCTCTGCGAGACACGGTGGAAAGGCATAGAGAAGAGAAGATTGATCTCAGGACATGAGAAGGAAAGAGCCCACCACAGTGAAGGGGTGGCTCTAGTGCTGTCCAAGGAAGCACAGAAGGCACTTATAGAATGGGAAGCAATGGAACCCCGAATTATAACAACAAGGTTTAAATCAGCTAAAAGGAAAACAAATATAAACATTATCCAGTGTTATGCTCCAACATACGATAAAGAAGAGTCTGTGAAAGAAGACTTTTACACCAGACTACAAAATGTCTTGGGCAATAAGAGAAGAAAGGACATCACAATAGCTTTGAAGAAATCATGGGAAAGCAGGAAGTTGGTATGATGAACTAAAATGGGAATCTACTAGCAAACTTCTGTGCTAGTACACCCAGACTGTCACAAAAGTCCTGCTCAGTCTTCTTCTTCTTCTTCCTCGTTCGCCTTCAGACTTCCACATTTATGACTCTAATGAAGCCAGTAGTCAACTCAAGGTTCCCGACATCTCGTTCGCCTTCAGACTTCCACATTTATGACTCTAATAAAGGCAGTAGTCAGCTCAAGGTTCCCGTCATCTCGTTCGCCTTCAGACTTCCAGATTTATGACTCTAATAAAGGCAATAGTCAGCTCAAGGTTCCCGACATCTCGTTCGCCTTCAGACTTCCACATTTATGACTCTAATAAAGGCAGTAGTCAGCTCAAGGTTCCCGACATCTCGTTCGCCTTCAGACTTCCACATTTATGACTCTAATTAAGGCAGTAGTCAACTCAACGTTACGTTCGCCTTCAGACTTCCACATGTATGACTCTAATAAAGGCAGTAGTCAACTCAAGGTTCCCGACATCTCCAAACAGTTTTTCGTTGACAGAAATGAGTTGTTGCCATATGCTACTCCGTTCATTACTGTAGGTTGGGCAGTACTGCAGTAGGTGTTCGACCGTCATCGAGCTGGTACCGCAGGTGCAGAGATCTGTTGCACCAATTTTGTATTTGTGGTATAGATGGTATCTCAATCTGTTGTGTCGAGTGCATAGCCGAAAAATGATGGCCTGTTCTTTCCTGGATAGTTGATGATATGCATCATTTTCAAATGACCCGGGAGCTCTCTTTCCCATTTGGAATTGAATGTAGCCTTTATAGTAGTCTTTGCCATTGCGTAAGTTGTCTCTATATCATTTTGTTGTAAGGCACCTCCTTCCTTAGCAAGTATGTCTGCCTCCTCATTTCCTGGTATATTGCAATGGGCTGGTATCCACTGGATAGTGCACTTGTTGAAGCATTTGGCCAGTCTTTCAAGGGAGATTATCAGATCTTTTAATCCTTTAGTTTGGTGGCTGCTTGGTTTTGGAGTCTGTTCAGTCCTCGAGAATCTCAAGACATTTATTATACTGTAGTTTACAGTATATTGACAACTGTTTTACCCTCATCGCCAAGAACACGATTTTGTATGAAATCATATTTTGACTTTAATACATGTAGACATTCGTTCTGACAGCCTATCGATGCTGACTGTATAGTTATTACTTTCAGCTAGAAACGTTGTAACTATGAACCAATGTAGCAACAAATAAGCAGAGATAAGCAAACTGATAGAATTAGCCAATAATGAAGTAGAGCATCCTCCAAGTGGAGCGCCCAAATTCTTAATAGACACTCCTGAAGTATTAATAGATGGAGAAAGTATAAAGAATCTGATTGTGTACAACAAGATATAAATTAACTAAGCTACAAAGGCTGAGACTGCGTAGTAGCATTGCCAAACTGTCAATAATGTTGAAAGATATACAGACAAAATTAGAGGAACTGAACAAGGTGATTTTGTTGATGTATTTTGTTAATATACATGACACTGTTCGTGTTCCTTTAAGTTGAATAAAGGTTTATATGATCACTTGGCAGTGATCAACTATATAAGGTTTGCTGTTGTATATGGAATTACTGTTGGAGAATCAAAACGACATCATCACACAACTGTAAGCAAGGGTGAATTAAGAACCTGGAAATTATAAAGTCATTTAGGAAGTTAACACCCCAGGCGATAGCCTGTACCAAGACCCAAATGATGACCAAGTAACAGAAAATGTCAGCCCATAAGGTGTCTCCCCGTAGTGGCTATCAAACTTACAGCGTATTGCGATCTTGGCGAAGAACGCTCCATGGCCTTATCAGCAATTAAGCAAATGCGCTGAGCGATTTTAGTGTTAATCTGTAGTCTGATGTCGGCCACACCCAAGATTAACCAACATGGTTATCGAGTAATCATTATCTCAGCCGTACCTTCCAAAGCAAGGAGGAACGGGTAACCAAAAAGACATGACTACTTATCTCTGTGAGGAGTGTAAGAATGTTTGAAAATACAAAATGTCTGCTGCATATCAGAAAGAAATGTGTCGACCTGGAAATTCCAGGGAATCAGTACGTACAACAATTGAAAATGAGTACTGCCGTAGTGGAGAAGAGATTGAGAAGAGGTCGCCCCAATCCGTCCTGTGACAAATTCTACACCCCAAGGTAGAAGAGGTTTGTTTGTTTTGTTTTAAGGACCATTTTCAATGCACACGGTCAACTCCATCAGTGCTCCGATCTCCTCCTTGTGATCTCAGCACAGCGCACAAACTCTAAAGCACCACGAGAATCCCAGTGTAAATTCTGACAGGGCAGTGGCCGTATGGACTACTCTTTGCAATTTTCAACAGCCGAAGAATTTTTAACGGGCGCAACTTGCAGACGGGACCTCCTATTTTTGTTCGCCCTTATCCGTGAAGGCTGGGTATGGGATCTCACTACGCAGGGGATCAGGGGGAGTATGACATTATTAATTCCCCAGTGGTTATGCAAATATTCCATCAAAACCATTCCCTGTAACTGGAACCGAACCCGGTACCTTTAGACTTAGAGACGAACGCCATACCTCTTAGCCACTAATGCCCCAGGGTAGAGGAGGAACGACCAAGAAAAAAAAATGTGTTTAAAGGATTGTAGAAGAGCGCTTTCGAGCGCCGATGAAACATGTTAGTGTGCTCATATATTTTAAAGAAAAATTATAATTAAAAGTGACAGAGCATATAAGTAGTCGATATTTTAGCATGTGCATAAACTCCATATTATTAATTGTTTGTTTACTCTAAACATAGAAAACAAAAGCAATTTCAACAATAATAAAAATAGATGCATCATTTGTGCCTTAAACAATTTTACACAATGAATTGATAAAATTATCTAAGTAATAAAAACATGTTATTTAGCTTTATAGTTTTTAAATAATTAAGTTGTTCCCCTTTGAAAAAATTTGGATTCTTTCCCCAAACTTAACTATCTCGGAACGTTTAAAATATCACATGGTTATGTTTGTTTTTCCACTTATTTCCGAGATTCGACATCACGTCGCAACCTGACAAGAGGTGTGATCTCTCCGTTGTAAGTGGGATATATTGTGCAAATTTTTTAAACATTTTTAAGAAGTAAATTTATGTGAAAGACCGCTAGCTAGCCGTTACGTCGCAAGTTTATTCAAGTGTTTCTGCTTGTTCAATCCATATACTTATGCATGTATTGCAAAAGGGAGGGTAACCAGACGCAGGAGGCCTAAACACACTTTAAGTACCCTGCAGGCTCACGTGACTGTAATAGCCCTCTACATATATTGCGTCAAAATGCCAGGAAAAAGACAGCTAGAACACCTTTCATCCAACCACCTTGGTGGATTGAGGATGTAGAAAAAGCATGGATAGAAAATGAAAGAGCGACGAAAGCACGAAAGATAAGTAAAATGAATAACGGAGGGGTTAAAACCAAGGACCAAGTGTGGAAGGCCTTTGTGACACAGGTGGGTACGGAAAAGACCTTACAGAAATTCTGGTCATTACATCGACGAATGAATAGAAAAAAATATAAGCCAACCCATACCTAATATTCCGAGCTGTAGACCGATGCAGATAAAGGACGTGCATTACTCCTCAGTCGGTATATCACTCAGACGGATAAAGGTGATAAAGCTACCCGTCAAGAGATTAAGAATCGTGTGCTGGAAAATTGATTCAGAGGCCAGATATATTTCGACCTCATTGTCGTGAAATATTCTAATCCACCTATATAAATTATCAGGTGAATGTAAAGCCTAACACATAAATTCAATAAAAGGAAAGAAGAATGGTAAAGAACAGTGCTGTCACAATGACTGTACTCGAAATCCCCCTTGTTTTCTACTTCGTCTGCAAATTGTAACGTTTCACGTTGATAGTAAAAGCCTACTGCTGCAATACCCGCCTTCTACGATACAACGTGTACTGCCTTTCTAAGAAAAACCTTGAGATACGCAAGTTGACCTAGATTTAAAATTCCATTCATGTCATTTTATACACTACGTTACCAAAAACAAAAGACAGATGGACTAAAGATAGAAAGAAGGTTGAGGCTGGAAGCCAGAACGCTTGCAACACTAAACACGAGTCACGCGATACACAATTACTACCATCACGCGTGTAAGGCCACTAGCACTAACTTTTTTTCAGATAGACCGTGATAAAAAACACTACCCATCCGAGAGTTAGGTTTTAAAACTTACAAAATTCTTATTGGGAAACATGACATTACACTGGTTTACGTTTGAAAACATTACAGTACCCAGACAGCACATCTTCGAAGTAAACAGGAGGTAGAAGAAATTGCATATTTTGAACGCAGCCACTTAGCTTTTTTAAATTTGTATATTTGGGTTCCTTAGGACTTGCTGACAAAGAATATGTAAAACGTTACGCAAATAGTCTAGGAATTACCAAATTATAGCCAAAATAAAATAGTGAGGGTGTCAGACAACACTAGAATCAGAATCGCTCAGTGGCAGAATTTCACCCCACCATTGTACGGAAATGGGTCTTCATGTTAAATCCGATTTGATTGGAGCGCAACAAATGTAAGGCTAAACACGATTAGTCGGACTATAAATACTATCTTTCGTTGTCAGGGGAAACGGGAGTAGGAGTACTTTTTTTCAAACGATTGGGTAGACATGGCACGATTGGTTAGACCTGCCAATATAGTCAATTAGAGGCGTCAGGTCAGGACCACATCGTCAAATAAACTTACTACAGAATCAGTGCGTTGAGCACCAGTGCATATTTTTCTAAATAAAAGCCTGGGACATCGGCAGATCGAAATCGTGCTTATATTCATTGCCAGTCAACGAAACTGTGTATTATTTCATGAATTGTGGTAAGCTTGAGATATTCAATATCTTTTTAATGAAAATTGAATGTAAATTGATAATTATTTCTGTATATATGTGTGGTTCAGTAGCGAACATGAGGTAAAGCCTTATAGTGCTCCAGCCTGAACAGAAGGTGTCGGAGGAAAGTGAAACTACATGGAATTGCCAAACAGTACACTGACACCTAACTTATTGACTAGAAAGAAATCATGCTGGAATTGCAGAGGCGTAGTAACCATTAGGGAGGAATATACTGGTGTAAAGTATTTCAGATGAAGCTGACAGTTGGCCTAACGCTCTGAACTCAGTGTTTGTTATGTACTGTGTTCAGTGTAGAAATAGAGTATAAATTAGTTCTGAAGTAGGAGGTACCACCTTCTTGTTTCAAGGACTGTGGTCTTAAAGTTATTGAGCAGCACCTGGTCAGAGCTTTGCTGAATCCAGAGTCGGACAGCATACTCCTTGGTCCATATAGCTAACAGTGAGGTGTCTCCAGAACACAGGGGAGCAATCGAGCAGAGGAGTCTTTTCCTGCCGCCATCACGAAAGATAAGCCTATATGGCCAGCGGAGCTCAACATTATGTACCCCATCTTAAACTGACAGTGTATAAAATTAAGAGGGGAAATTAATTGTTTTAATGCCAGGAACTGAGAACATCTCAAATACTAGTTCCAACAGAAACAAACTATTGAAGTCATGATGACAAATACCAACATAGCTTGAAAAAAACAAAACCAGTATTACCTCATATTACTACTACACAACTGACACACATAGAATAATATTAATAAAATATGTCACTATAAGATTCATATTGATAAATTCTGTACATATAACTTGTAATTAAAATTGATTGTGATTCCTGGTTCACTTTGTATTTGAATCAGGACACATATACATTAATGACAGTACTGAATACATATTTATATTTGAAAATTTACTAGTGACTCATTTAAGATAGTCTTATAGAATGTTACATGTGTGTGAGTGTCACAGTGTTGTCAAGTGTGGTGGAATAAATTAAATTGTTTATCTGTCTGTTGTTGTTGTGACTTACACTTCATCATATACATACCCTAGACATTCAACGTAGTCATTACAATATTCCAGAATAATTCTGACTGAGGTATAAATATGTGGTAGCAAGTAAGGTCATCTGTAATACACTACACTTATTAGATACAGATACCTTCACAGCTGATCTCAGTCAGTACACTAAGTCCCCTATAAATATTTATATCATCCCACTTTACCACATATATTGGGGTCTCGCTCTCGGGATTTTGAATCTTTCCTTATTAAAAATATTGGGGGGTAATTCACCTCAGGGAATAATAAGAATTAAAAGGTATCCTTGGGTGAAAATAAATAAGGTTGAGCTCACAGTGCCTGTGTTGTCCTGAGTTAATTAGTCATAGATAAAATTGTTTAGTTAAATATTTTAGACATTTATCTGTTAGACAATGGCCGACCTGGCAAAATTTCGATCTGCTGCTGTACAGACTGCGAAAGAGTTAGGAATGGACGGGCAAATTATGATTGCTTATGTCACTGCTGAATGTGACAAATATATTGAACGGGAAGAAAGAAGATTAGAAAAAGAGGCCGAAAGAAAATTAGAGGCTGAGACTAAGAGGCTGCAATTTGAGGCTGAGGCTGAGGCTAAGAGGTTGCAGATTGAGGCTGAGGCTAAGAGGTTGCAGATTGAGGCTGACAAAGAGGCTAAAGCATTGGAAGCCGAGGAAAGAAGACAGGCTGCAGAAAGAGAAGAGAAGAAATTAGCTGCAGAAAGAGAAGAGAAGAGATTAGCTGCAGAAAGGGAAGCAGAAAAGGAGGAGAAGAGATTACAAAGGGGACATGAGTTACGACTAAGGGAGTTTGAGTTTCAAGGCCATGCTCCTGAAAATGGTGCCAGTCCCTTTGCCTCTGATGCCACTGCTAGTCAGGGAGCCTCAACCTCAGCTATGAATTTTCATTTAGATCATTTTGTTGAGAAAGACGATGATATTGAGAGCTATCTAAATAGATATGAACTATTAGCTACCACATATGGGTTAGAGAGAGAAAGGTGGAGCTTAAAGTTATCTCAAGGGCTTCGTGGGGCAGCTTATGAAGTTTTTGCCAAAATGAGCAGAGGTGATCAGGAAAATTATGACATGCTAAAGCAGGCTCTTTTGTTAAGATATGAAAAGAACGCAGAATTTTATAGGAAAAAATTTAGGAATGCCAAACTACTGTCAGGTGAAACCTATCACCAGTTCTCTGCACGAATAAAGACATACTTGGAGAAATGGACTTCTCTGGGGAAAACCCAAGATCTTAAGGAAATGGTCCTTATAGAGCAATTAAGAGAGTCCATGGCTCCAGACCTGAGAAAGTTTCTCATGGAACAAGGTGCAGAGAGGCTGGGTGAGTTGCTAAATGTTGCTGAAAGGTATCAAGCAGCTCAGGCAGAGGTATCAGGAAATAAAAAGAAACAGGTGGATAATTTTAGGGCACCACATAACTTTAATAAATTTGATCCTAGAGATCAAAACAAAGGTAAGCACCAATTTGATAGGCCATGGTATGACAATAAAAATAAAATCCCACAATTCGATGAAAGGAAATATGATGAAAGAAAATCTTTCAACCAAGGAAAAAGGTGGTGTAAGAATTGTCAGATGAACAATCATGACACTGACCGTTGTAGAAGGAACCCTATAGTTATGGCCACCCTTCAGGTCAGGTCGACCTCAAGTCAGGAGGAGGATATTCTGTTAGATACCACTCCAGAAGAGATGAGGAAGGCACAGGCTGGGGATAAGACCCTCAAGCCTTGTTTCAGGAAATTGTCAACTTGTCATACAACTCCAGGCAAGGGAGATTTTTACATGAAAAACAAGTTGATGTATAGGAAGACTGGAGCTAGATCCAAAGGTCAGGGACAGCTGGTACTTCCTAAAAGATATAGGGCAGAATTAATAAGGAGCCTACACGTGAAACCAGATGGGGACCACGAGAAAATTGGTACCATCATCCAAAAGGTGGCTCACAATTATTATTGGCCCAAGGCAAGATGGGACATTGAGAATTTTGTAGAAAGGTGTAGCATAGCACATGAGGGAACACCCACAAGTGGGAACATTGATCAGGACCTGGACACGCCAAGGGGCAAAATTAGGCCTGATAATAAAAGGAAATATAACTTGGATAAAGTGGACCAAATGGAATGGGAAGCCCCTTTTCACGGACAAGCTTCACTTAACTGTTTTACTATGGCCACTATGCGGAGAGTGCAAAAAGATGTCTTACCCCAGGATAAGCCGAAAATCCCTCAATCGGACTTAAACAAACTGGAGGAAGAGGATGGAGAGAGGAAATCTCTCATCAAGAATTTTAAGTGGGGAGACAGCCCCAAGAAAAGAAAAATTGGTAGCGGTCGTTTTGTGCATGAAAATTCTGGGAAGAAAAATTATCACTATAGCGCTTCCAGTGGAAGAGACCATATCGGTCCATGGACAAATAGGTCCACACAATTAAAGGTCCATATGTAAGTGCTGTTAAGAACGTGGACTGATGAAAAGGCAGAGGAAAATATTACATCCTCATACCAATATGTGAATGAGCTGACCACTCGTTTAAAAACTGGCTGGAAACTTGCCAATGAAAATTTGAAACAAGCCAGGAAGAAACATGCTGCCTATTATAACAGGAAAGCTAAAGACAGAAATTTGGCTGTGGGAGAGAAGGTACTGCTTCTTCTGCCCGGTAGTCAGAATAAGTTACAAATTGGATGGCAAGGTCCATATACAGTTCTAGAGAAGGTGTCTAGAACAAATTATAAGATAGATAAGAAGGGGAAAGAAAAAATCTATCGTGTGAATCTCCTGAAGAAATATTTGGAAAGAGAACATCAGGAAGAGACACACTTGTTGACCTTGTCCATCGCCATGGAGATGAAAAAGGAACCACTTTCATCATTTGAATATCCATTACACCCCTGTGAGACAGCGGCACAGGTGAAAATCAGTATACATTTAACGAAAACTCAGAAAGAGAGAGTGCAACAGGTTCTAAATAATCATGCAGAGGTGTTAACAGACCGACCAGGGCATACAAACCTATTGGAATATGATATGAAACTGATAGACCCCACACCTGTCTGTATGAAACCCTATTCGATTCCTTTTGCTAAGGAGAAAGCTTTGAAGGAAGAGATAGACTATTTGTTGAAGGAAGGAATTATTTCACACAGTGAATCTTCGTATAGTTCCAGTGTTGTACTCTTAAGGAAGCCCTCTGGAGAACATAGACTCTGTATAGATTACAGGAGACTGAATGCTATTACAGAAGGACAGGTGGATCCATTGCCGGATACAAATCAGTTGTTTGCCAGGCTAAATAAAGCTAAATATTTCTCAAAAGTGGATCTGAGTAAAGGATACTATCAGATTCCAGAAAAACCTGAGATCAGACAAAATTGTTGGATGTAAACATTTCGGAGGAACGTAATGAATCCCTGAGTTGCCTCTTTGATTGAGGATATTCCGAATGTTTCATACAGGCTAATAAGAAGATTATAGGATCCACTATGAAAACTCTGCTATCACCAGGTATATGTTATCTCCTCATAACGTACATTTTGAGGAAAATCTAATGTTCTCTGGACATGTCATTGCGCAGACTCAGAGAAGAGAAATGGTGAATACGGGTTGTGAAGCAGCATTAAGACAAGCAGTCACACTTGCGGCTGTTCAGTAACATAACCGAAAGATATTACTGGTTGTAGAGGTCTGAGGCAGATTTCATGAGTAGTGCCTACTCTGAATGGACCAAACTACATAAAACCATGATAGCCCAACAGCAGAGTAAAGTCAAGTTGACTTACATTTATCTATGTGTATATAGAATAAAGGACTGACATAAGATGTCTGTTTTAAGAGGGGAGATGTCGTGAAATATTCTAATCCACCTATATAAATTATCAGGTGAATGTAAAGCCTAACACATAAATTCAATAAAAGGAAAGAAGAATGGTAAAGAACAGTGCTGTCACAATGACTGTACTCGAAATCCCCCTTGTTTTCTACTTCGTCTGCAAATTGTAACGTTTCACGTTGATAGTAAAAGCCTACTGCTGCAATACCCGCCTTCTACGATACAACGTGTACTGCCTTTCTAAGAAAAACCTTGAGATACGCAAGTTGACCTAGATTTAAAATTCCATTCATGTCATTTTATACACTACGTTACCAAAAACAAAAGACAGATGGACTAAAGATAGAAAGAAGGGAGAGGCTGGAAGCCGGAACGCTTGCAACACTAAACACGAGTCACGCGATACACAATTACTACCATCACGCGTGTAAGGCCACTAGCACTAACTTTTTTTCAGATAGACCGTGATAAAAAACACTACCCATCCGAGAGTTAGGTTTTAAAACTTACAAAATTCTTATTGGGAAACATGACATTACACTGGTTTACGTTTGAAAACATTACAGTACCCAGACAGCACATCTTCGAAGTAAACAGGAGGTAGAAGAAATTGCATATTTTGAACGCAGCCACTTAGCTTTTTTAAATTTGTATATTTGGGTTCCTTAGGACTTGCTGACAAAGAATATGTAAAACGTTACGCAAATAGTCTAGAAATTACCAAATTATAGCCAAAATAAAATAGTGAGGGTGTCAGACAACACTAGAATCAGAATCGCTCAGTGGCAGAATTTCACCCCACCATTGTACGGAAATGGGTCTTCATGCTAAATCCGATTTGATTGGAGCGCAACAAATGTAAGGCTAAACACGATTAGTCGGACTATAAATACTATCTTTCGTTGTCAGGGGAAACGGGAGTAGGAGTACTTTTTTTCAAACGATTGGGTAGACATGGCACGATTGGTTAGACCTGCCAATATAGTCAATTAGAGGCGTCAGGTCAGGACCACATCGTCAAATAAACTTACTACAGAATCAGTGCGTTGAGCACCAGTGCATATTTTTCTAAATAAAAGCCTGGGACATCGGCAGATCGAAATCGTGCTTATATTCATTGCCAGTCAACGAAACTGTGTATTATTTCATGAATTGTGGTAAGCTTGAGATATTCAATATCTTTTTAATGAAAATTGAATGTAAATTGATAATTATGTCTGTATATATGTGTGGTTCAGTAGCGAACATGAGGTAAAGCCTTATAGTGCTCCAGCCTGAACAGAAGGTGTCGGAGGAAAGTGAAACTACATGGAATAGCCAAACAGTACACTGACACCTAACTTATTGACTTGAAAGAAATCATGCTGGAATTGCAGAGGCGTAGTAACCATTAGGGAGGAATATACTGGTGTAAAGTATTTCAGATGAAGCTGACAGTTGGCCTAACGCTCTGAACTCAGTGTTTGTTATGTACTGTGTTCAGTGTAGAAATAGAGTATAAATTAGTTCTGAAGTAGGAGGTACAACCTTCTTGTTTCAGGGACTGTGGTCTTAAAGTTATTGAGCAGCACCTGGTCAGAGCTTTGCTGAATCCAGAGTCGGACAGCATACTCCTTGGTCCATATAGCTAACAGTGAGGTGTCTCCAGAACACAGGGGAGCAATCGAGCAGAGGAGTCTTTTCCTGCCGCCATCACGAAAGATAAGCCTATATGGCCAGCGGAGCTCAACATTATGTACCCCATCTTAAACTGACAGTGTATAAAATTAAGAGGGGAAATTAATTGTTTTAATGCCAGGAACTGAGAACATCTCCAATACTAGTTCCAACAGAAACAAACTATTGAAGTCATGATGACAAATACAACATAGCTTGAAAAAAACAAAACCAGTATTACCTCATATTACTACTACACAACTGACACACATAGAATAATATTAATAAAATATGTCACTATAAGATTCATATTGATAAATTCTGTACATATAACTTGTAATTAAAATTGATTGTGATTCCTGGTTCACTTTGTATTTGAATCAGGACACATATACATTAATGACAGTACTGAATACATATTTATATTTGAAAATTTACTAGTGACTCATTTAAGATAGTCTTATAGAATGTTACATGTGTGTGAGTGTCACAGTGTTGTCAAGTGTGGTGGAATAAATTAAATTGTTTATCTGTCTGTTGTTGTTGTGACTTACACTTCATCATATACATACCCTAGACATTCAACGTAGTCATTACAATATTCCAGAATAATTCTGACTGAGGTATAAATATGTGGTAGCAAGTAAAGTCATCTGTAATACACTAAACTTATTAGATACAGATACCTTCACAGCTGATCTCAGTCAGTACACTAAGTCCCCTATAAATATTTATATCATCCCACTTTACCACACTCATATCTGACGAAGACGTGATGTATACGTTAAAAACAAGTAGAAACACTGCTATGGGTCCTGATGGTGTACAGTATCAACACATCAAAGAGCTTGATGACAGAGGCATTATGCATGTAGTGATGGATTTCAACACCAGTATACAGAATGCTGAGGTGCCGGAAGACTGGCTATATAGTTACCTACGGCCACTTTCTAAACCTAGTAAAGAGCCCACACTGCTTAGCAGCTATCGAATCTTCACATTGCAGAATGTCTAAGGCAAAGTTCTTGAGAAGACAGTAGCGAAACAATTAATGGAACACCTTGAAAATGCGCCATCCTACTTGACTCCCTGTGCAGTTATAGACCAATAAAAGTAACATGGGGTAACGCTGGAACATTTGCGAGCTTGCACAAAATGCGCGAATCTGATGGGACGCTATTTTTGCTATTCCAAGGTATTTTGTTTACATTCCTCCGACACTCCTTATCTTGTATATATTGCCGCTTTACTTACTAGCTTTATGCGAGAAGCAAAGTATGAACTTTCTAAAGTGAAACACAAGAACAAATAATAACATTAGTAATTCATTATGCAAACGACGAAGTCACAATAGATCTAGAACGATTGACACATCCATTATTTGTTAAAACTTCTGCTCTTTTACTCGCTTCGATGCACGTTTAAAAATTCAACGTTGGAATATTGACGGCGAAGGTGGGAGGTTCTGTGGGTTATTATGAACCTTCAGATCACGTGATGTGTTTAGTACGTCTTTGACATCTTCTGGATCATTCAGTAGCTTGTGTGGCTTGTTTAACAATTTTTAGGTCACAATCATAGCTTTTCCGACAAACGTGAGCTCACGTCAGTAGGTCTCGTATCTTATCTGCCACTTTTAAGTTGATATCAGTAAGTCCCATGGCTTATATGACACCTTTTAATTACCCAGTCGGTCACGCAGCCTATTTTCACCTTTTAGTTTGCATCAATAAGTCCCTTAGCTTATTTGACACGTTTTAGTTCATATCAGTAGGTCCTGTACTTATTTCATACTTTTAGTTCACATCAGTAGGTCCAGTAACTAATTTTACGCATTTTAGCTCGCATCAGTAGGTCTCGTAGCTTATTTGACACCTACTATATTCAGATCACAGGGTTTTTTTATATTTGAAAATGCATCCTAGTATAACCTAAAGACCGTGTCTAAGTTGAACGGGGCGCTCTTCGCTAAAACAAGGCAAAACTGCAAAATATTGTTTAAAATATTTGACACTGTAGTAATATCTGTGAAATAAACGCTAATTTCCATAGAATTGTACTCCCAAATGCTAATAAATAAAACAGCCCGTGTGTTATTGACTGATAGCTTCTTCTAGGCCAGTCGGGAATCCAATGTATGCTGTGGAAATGCTAGTTAATTTTTTCGCTAGCAAAGCCACTAGATTTTATTACAGCGTGCTTGAAACTACGTCACATTTCAAGCCTAGCCTACAAAGCAAGAGAGTACGAATAAAAAAAGGTGTAAAAGAATAAAGGACGCATACAATGAGAGAGAGAAAATGCTACCCTTCGTCAAGCGTTTGGTTCTGCTTGGTGTCACGCGCCGAGCAGGTGATAGTGCTTGGCAAGATAGTAGCTTAGTTTCCCAGCACGAATAATACTGTGAAGACCCAACGCTCTTATCCGGCCTTTGGCTAGGATCATGTGTCTAGACACAGGGACCGGTACAGTGACATTCATGTGCCATTAGGTCCCTTGTGTGAGAACACAGAGGATCACTACAGTGACACAGTTTGTCATTGGGTCTTCTTGTGTTGGGACATGTGGTCTTGACCAGAGCCGGGTTTGGGGCGGGTGCCAATGCGACCTCATGCGAGGAAAAAATATGCGACCTCATGCGAGGAAAAAAAAAAATTCAAAATACGATAGAAAACCCCCTTTTATCGACACGAGTTCGTAGCATATTACCACAATGATCGGATGCGAGACAGCCCAAAACACGTATACACGCGTATCTCTAACGTAAAAGTAAGGTTAAAGTAGTGGACAGATAGCACTTGGACGCTTTTTGTGACGTATTACTACAAGCGTTGTCTCGTATGAATGGGAACGGCAGTTTAAGAAAAGAAAAAAATTTCGATTAACGTTGAATATTTTGAAAAAAATATTACACGGAACGGGACGGGATAGGAGCATAGTGGTAGTACTACGAGTTAGTGTTTACAAATTTGTATTAGCAAGATAGAATAAAACTCCGCCTATGCCGGTCTCAAGCCCGGATGAAAAAGGAGGAAGGCGGCCTACATGGAGGCCGTAAGGAGGCAGCCCCTCCACCATGCAAAGGCACAACAGGCCAATCACCTGTTTGCTTTAAA
The DNA here is from genome assembly GCA_024509875.1 of Oreohelix idahoensis. Taxonomy (NCBI): domain Eukaryota; kingdom Metazoa; phylum Mollusca; class Gastropoda; order Stylommatophora; family Oreohelicidae; genus Oreohelix; species Oreohelix idahoensis. The sequence continues at coordinate 63,727 of JAMPIV010014091.1, forward strand.
CCACGATTACGAGTAACACAAGAGAGAAAACCGGACTGATTCTAAAGGCGACGAACTGGAACGGACTACGGACTACGACTTATGGAACATGGAACACAAGAAGTATAAATGGGAAGGAAGAGGAGCTGGTGGAAGAGATGAGGAAAGCAAAACTAGAAATCCTGGCTATAACGGAAACAAATAAAAAAGGACAAGGAGTCATGGATCTCAATGGCAACACGCTGCTCTACAGTGGTGTACCCATATCCGAAAGAGCTAAGGGGGGTGTGGGTTGCATTGTGGCCCAAAATCAAAAAGATAGTATCAAGGGGTGGAACTTTGTCTCAGAGCGCATTATGGTTGTGAAACTAAAAGAAGGAGAAACCATAGTCAACCTGGTCATAGTGTATGGGCCAAATGAGGATGAGAGAACAGAGGTCAAGGAGGAATTCTTCGAGCTGCTTCAAAGGACAGTGGATGACTGCCTAGATGAAGTTATCATGCTCGGAGATTTTAATGCCAGAGTTGGAAATGACCATGCTAGATGGGGTGGAGTTATCGGAAGATATGGAGAAGATACTCTCAATGACAATGGAAAGCGACTCCTTAGATTCTGCAGTGAGCAGAATCTGATCATTACAAACACAAAGTTCCCCCATAAGCGCATACATGCATACACTAGATGTGAACCAACAAAGAATGATAAGTCAGTGATCGACTATGCCATTGTTCGGAGAAGCTCATTCAAATATGTCCGAGATGCAAGAGTCTGGAGGGGGCCAAAGATTGGAAGTGATCACTACCTGCTAACAATCAAACGAACAACTGAAAGAGTTGCTCAGCCTAGGAACTGCTCAACATCACGCAAGAAACCAAGTAAACGAGCAGGAGAAATGAGCATTAGGACCTACAAGCTGAGAGAGCCAGAAATTAAGACCAGATATCAGGGGCTTATTGCTGCAGCGGTGAGCAACACAGAAGAACAACCTGATGACTTGGAAACCCTCTGGAATAAATTCAAGGATATCATAAAGACAGCTGCTGCAGAAGCATGCGGTGAAGTCCGACTTGGGAACCAGAGAAAGAGGACACCTTGGTGGACAGAGGAAGTCATAGAGAAAATAAGAGAGAAGAAAATGGCATGGAAACAATACTTAGGAGCTAAAAACACATCAGGACAAATGGAAAAATATAGAGAATATGTGACTCTCAGAACAGAAGCAAAGAACAAAGTGCTAGCAGCAAAACAGAAGTCCTGGGAAGAATTTGGAGAAAAGCTAGAAAAAGATGCACAAGAAAACCAGAAATTGTTCTATAAGACCCTAAAGAACATGAAGAAGGAAAAACAATGCCCTCTCAAATTTATAAAGGACAAGCAAGGCAAATTGCTTACTGCCCCGAAGGAAGTAATGGAAAGATGGAAAGAATATTTCTCAGAACTCCTGGATGGTGAGCATGGTGAAGCATCAGAAATGATAACCACTAGCACAGAAGAGAAAACCAATGATGGTGAAGATGACATAAAGATGGAAGAACTGAGGGCAGCACTAGAGAAAATCAAGATGGGCAAAGCAGCAGGGCATGATGGTATAACACCAGAAATGGTTAAGTACATGGGAGCATCAGGCGACCTATTACTCCTAAAGGTCCTACAGGCAGCATGGTGCAACAAGACCATACCAAAGGATTGGGAGATTGCCATCATAACACCAATTTTCAAAAAGGGTGACAATCGACAATGTGGAAACCATAGAGGCATATCCCTTCTCAGTGTCCCTGGTAAAATCTACTCTAGAATCCTAGAGCAGAGACTCCGACGCCTAGCTGAGCCACAATTGGATGAGGTCCAGTGCGGATTCCGAGCAAACCGAAGTACTCAAGACCTAATCTTCACACTCAGACAGCTGAGTGAAAAGGCCCTTGAGTATAAGAGTGAGATCCATCTATGTTTCATAGATCTGGAAAAGGCGTTTGACAGGGTCCCCTGGAGCAAACTTTGGGACTGTTTGGCAAGGAAGAATATTCCAGCACCTCTGATTCATGCTATACAGAGCTTCTACAAGTCTTGCAGAAATTATGTGAGGACAGCAAACCATAAGTCAGAAGAGTTCAGGACCACCACTGGTGTAAGACAAGGTGATATCCTATCACCTTACCTCTTCATACTCCTTATGGACGATGTCATCAAGGCATGTAAGGAGAGAACAAGAAAGTATTCAGGGGGGTACTGGAAGATGAGACAGGTCTATATTTCGGAGCTGGCATTTGCTGATGATGTTGCCCTGATTGCTAAATCAGAGGCACATCTCCAATCCAACCTGCAAGTCTGGAAGGAAGAGCTGGAGAAGAGAGGGATGGTCATAAGCAGCTCTAAAACAAAATCCATGGTGATATCACGAGAAGAAAGAAAACATCAGATTAAGTTGGGAGAACAGGTCCTGGAGCAGGTCGACCACTTTAAATATCTCGGAGCTATTATAGACCGAAAGGGAGGCATCAAAGAAGAGTTGGCCACTCGAAAAGCAGCGGCTGGGAGACTTTTTCAGGCCATAAATCGTGGATTCCTCAGCAAGAAAGAGGTTGGTAAGAAAACGAAGATGGCTGTATACCGCTCCACCTATGTCCCAGTCTTGACATATGGATGCGAGTCGTGGGCAATGACTACAACCCACAAAAGCCAGATCCAAACCTCAGAAATGAGGTATCTGAGGAAAGTGGTTGAAGTAACAAGAAGAGACATGGTCCGCAACCAGACGATCCGTCAAGGCCTAAAATCCCATCCGCTGCAGACCCAAATAGAACAGTCCCAACTAAGATGGTTTGGCCATGTCTGCAGAATGGGAGAAGATCGGCTACCACGACAAGCATGGGAAACAAAGAGCCAGGGATCCAGACCTCCAGGACGACCCAGAGTCCGCTGGGAGGACAAAATTAGACAATCTTTGAAGGACCGAGGACTAAAATGGAACCAGGCCAGGAAGATGACAGCTGATAGAATGGTCTGGCGCTCTCTCTTCCAAACCTCTACACCTCACGGTAGAAGGGGAACGACTAAGTAAGTAAGTAAGTAAGATAGAACAAAAATGTGTTAGTTGAGGAAATGAAGCATAAAAACGAGATAGTGACAGAAGACAGAGGGACGAACCGACTACTTCTTTCTCAGCTTGCCCTGAGGTGGGTATAGTGGGGGAAAGAGTACAAGATTTGAAATTTAAAGTTTGTTTTGATAATAGGACGCTATAAGCCAACGGTGCCTGATTGGTTGTAGGCAAATATACTAAGAGGGAAATAAAACCAAGTAGTAGTTAGTATTAGGGGCCACTTGTTAAAAAGAAGTCAATCACTAAAGTTGTTTTAAGACAAGAAAGGAGTACATTCTTGTTTGCTAGTCTGCACTAGTAGCGATCTGGATTTGTTTCCATATATCGCCATATTCAACTAATTAGTGTTTATATTTCACTGAAGCGGTAAGAGATAAAACATTTACTATTATTATCGTTATTATTATGTATGTATTATTGAATATGTCTGAAAATTATGTGGGAAAAGATTTATTTAGAGGGAAGTCAACACCAAACTTTGTGTTATTTATCAGAGTTGTTAGGAAATATAGTAACATGTTGTGGTAAAGCCCGACAGGTTTACTGACACATTGGGAGAGGGAAAAAAGAAAAGTAATTATTAATAAGAATAGTGTTATACATTTTATGACATAAGACCAGGCAAACCACTGGCCGTCTTCTTCAGCAAGTCACCGTCTTTGTACATGACTTGATAGTATTAAAGTAAAATGTTTCCTTTGTCAAGGACAGTGTCAAACGGTAGTTTGAAAGTTTATTTGACCATGAATGGGGAAACAAACAACTTAAGAACGTTAACTCATTGTGTAGTTACCATGCTGAATCTGAATATATTTGAAATGTTTAGTTAGGGAAAGAGAGAGTCTATCAGAGGGTGATGTAGGACGCATTTATATTGTTCCAGGGTTTCATCGAAGACACGAAGTGAGCCCAGGTCACCAGAGATCTGTTATATTTTCTGCACTGGAAGAAAGGAGGCAGTAGTAACGGTGGACCTCCCTGTATTTGCTAAAAGCAGAACGTTGTTGTTCGTCCATCACAAGTGATGAAGACCACTCTGTTCATCCAATTATTAGGATGTTAGGATAGTCTATGAGTACGAAAGTGACTGATGAGCCCGATGCGGGCCTGGAAGGATCTCGGACAGTGTGGGCAGGGAATGTTTGCTTCATGTGAAGGTTTTATTTCACGATCTTTTCTAGCTTGTCTCCGCTGTTCCGCTGCTGCTTTTCTGGAAGATTCGCATGTCACTGCACCTTTATGAAGAGATGTGCGCCAGGCAGTTCGGTCTTGCGCAGCAGCTTCCCATGTGTCTGGGTTTATGTGAAAGGTTTTTAATGAAGCCTTAAGCGTGTCTTTGAAGCGATTTTTCTGGCCACAATGGGAGCGTCTACCCTTCTGCATCTCACCATAAAAGAGTATCTTTGGCAGTCGATGGTCTGGCATGCGGACTACATGACCTGCCCAGTGAATCTGTGACTGCATCAGAATAGTATCGATGCTAGGGATACCAGCTCTGTCAAGAACGGCGGTATCTGGGATCTTGTCTTGCCATTTGATGTTCATTATCTTCCTGAGACAGACTGTATGGAAGTGGTTGAGCTTTTTTACGTGGCGCCTGTATACAGTCCATGTTTCACATGCATAAAGCAGCACTGGAAGCACCGCAGCTCTATATACCTTCAGCTTTGTCTGTAGACTAATGCCACTTCGATGCCAAACGTTGGTGTATAGTCTGTCAAATGTGCTGCTGGCTTTGGAGATCCTGGTGTTCACCTCATCATCAATGACGATGTTCTGGGATAGTGTACTACCAAGGTATGTGAACCTGTTCACAACATTCAGTTTCTCACCATTTACCTTGATGACTGGCTCAGTATAAATTGTGCCAGGAGCTGGTTGGTACATGATTTCTGTTTTCCCCGTGTTGATGGTAAGCCCAAAGTTGGAGCAGGCTTCGGAGAATCTATCAACGCTACGCTGCAGATCAGCCTCTGAGCCAGCACTGAGGGCACAATCGTCAGCAAACAGAAGATCCCTGATAATGTATGATTTGACCTTGGTTTTTGCTTGAAGCCTCCTAATGTTAAACAATTTTCCATCAATACGATATATCTGATGTCGATTCCTGTGTCCCCGTCTCTGAAAGCATCATTCAGCATAGCAGAAAACATGATACTGAAAAGCGTCGGTGCAAGTACACACACTTGTTTAACTCCATTTGAGACGGGGAAAGGCTCCGACAGCTCACCGTTTTCCTGAACTCTAGCCTGCATTCCATCATGCAGTTGCTGCACTACTGAGATAAATTTCTTTGGGCAGCCGTATTTTGCCATGATCTTCCATAGACCCTCTCTACTGACCGTGTCGAACGCCTTTGTCAAGTCGATGAAAGCTGTGTACAGGTCACAGTGCTGTTTTTGGCATTTTTCTTGAAGCTGTCTTGCAGCGAACACCATATCGGTGGTTCCACGTTCTTTCCGGAATCCACACTGACTTTCAGGTAGAAGACCTTTGTCAAGATGAGCCGTAAGGCGATTAAGAAGGATTCTGGCAAATATCTTCCCAGCGATTGATAGTAGTGAGATGCCTCGATGATTGTTACAGTCTTGGCGATTACCTTTACGTTTATAAAGATGTATAATTGACGCATCCTGGAGATTGTGTGGGATGGTTTCACTCTGCCACATTTGCTGGAAGATCATGTGAAGTTTCTCTATCAGAACTGTACCGCCATCTTTATAGACCTCAACAGGAATTGAATCGGAGCCGGGGGCCTTTCCACTAGAAAGTTGACGAATCGCTTTTTTAGTTTCCTCCAAAGTCGGTATAACATCTAGTGCTTCATTTATAGGAATTTGGGGCAGTCGGTTGATGGCTTCATCGTTAATAGATGATGGCTGGTTCAGAATATTATTAAAGTGTTCGACCCAGCGTTGGAGAACGTGATGTGTTATTGAAAGCTGGTGGTGTGATTCTATTTCATCCTGAACTATAGAGGAGACACATATAAGATACTGTCTACAGGCACATGATAGACTAAACCACAAACTCTCATTTCCCAATTATTTTAAGACATTCTTCAGATCATGATGAAAACGAACGTTCTTCCTACAAATCCCCATTCATAGGAGCAAACACAAAGTGACACTAATATATATTGACACATGTACTTAAATTTGTGAATAATACTATATTGAAATTGAATCACTTTAATGTATATAATTTGATTGATTATTTTGAAGTTTCAATATTCCAGTATACACAAAATTGTGGTACTGGACTAAAAAATTGTAAAAAAATTAATTTAATTGAAAACTTAAGCAGTGACTTGTTTACTCATTGTTCATTGAGTTATAATTTTAGTGTTTTCATTGCATTACAGTACAACATACTTTACATTACCCTAGACATTATACGTAGATATACTACAGAGATACTAGTCAAGAATAAGCCTGAGTGAGATCGTAGGGTGGTAGCAGAAAGGTACCTTAAAACTTACTCTACCTTAGAGATTCAGGGACCTTCACAGCTGACCTCACTCAGTACAATAGGAAATATAACAACAATCATAACATCAAAACCCACCACATATATTGGGGTCCTGTCCGGGATTTTTAAACCTTCTCCTAATAAATATATTGGGTTATTTTGTCCATAACGTTTAAAATATAAATTAAAAATAATTTGAGAGTGGTTTGAGATATCAGTGCCTAGTGTTTTGTGTTTAGGTTGGTTAACTAGTTAAGTTAGTTTGAAAATTTTTAATATTATTATCCCTAAGATGGCTGATTTGGCCAAATTCAGATCTGCTGCTGTGCAGGCTGCATAGGACATGGGGATGGAAGGTCAAGGTTTGATTGCCTATGTAACAGAAGAGTGTGATAAGTTTATTGCCCGAGAAGAAAAGATGTAAGTGGAGGAGAAGAAAATTTTATTAGAAGATGCTAGGGAGACTAAGAAATTAGAGGCTGAGCGGGAGGCTGAGATTAAGAGGCTGCAGTTGGAGGAGAAGAAATTAGAGGCTGAAAGAGAAAAAGAAGAAAGGAGACTTGAGGCTGAAAAGGAGGAGAAAAGATTACAGATGCAGGCTGAAAGGGAGAAAGAAGAAAAGCGGTTGGAGGCTGATAAAGAAGATAAAAGACTCCAAAGGGAACATGAATTACGACTAAGGGAGTTAGAATTACAAGGCCATACTCCTGAAAATGGAACTAGCCCATCCACCTCCGACTCTGCTGCAAGCCAGGTAGCCTCCAACTCAGCCATGGGGTGTCATCTAGACCCATTTATGGAGAAAGATGATGATATTGAATCATTCTTATCTAGATTTGAAAGACTAGCTACCATGTATGGGCTAGAGAAAGAAAGATGGAGTATGAAGTTATCACAGGGGCTTAGGGGAACCTCTTCTGAGGTATTTGCCAAGCTGAGCAAAGATGACCAAGACAACTATGACATTCTTAAGCAAGCTCTTCTACTTAGATATGAGAAGAACAGTGAATTTTATAGGAAAAAGTTTAGAAATGCCAAATTGTTGACTGGGGAGACTTATCACCAGTTCTCTGCACGCCTGGAGACCTACCTGGAGAAATGGACTGCTCTGGGAAAAACCCAAGATTTAAAGGAAATGATTATGACTGAGCAGTTAAGAGAGTCCATGGCTCCAGACCTGAGAAAATGTATCACGGAACAGGGTTCTGAGAGACTGGGGAAGATCTTAAATGTGGCTGAAAGATATCAGGCAGCCCAGTCTGAGATGGCAGGCATAAAGAAGAAGCCTATTGACTATAATAAAGTCCCACAAAACCAAAACCAACCTAAATTTGAACATAGGGAAAAATTTAATAAAGGTAAAGCTTATTATGATAAGCCCAAATTTGACCAACGTGATAGAAACCCGCAATTCAGTGAAAGAAAAAATTTCCCTCGGGGAAATAAATGGTGTAAGTGGTGCAAACAAAATAATCATGACACCATAATGTGTACTCGAAAACCTCCTAACTTTGCTGCAATGAAAACGGGGAGAAAGGGGTTCAAGGGAAAGCCTAGTGGACAACAGGAACCTTATCACCCCCCAGTTTGTTAAGATGTTGTATGTAATGGTGTCACCATTAGGTGCCCTTACGATACTGGATTGGATTTTGATTCTGTTGTGAGTTCTCACCTGGTGCAAGCTGATCAATACACCACAAAAACAGTGGAGATCCAAGCCGCAACCAAGGACGTAGCAACCATGACACTTCCCATTGCTAGAAACTGTGTAAAAACTCGCTATGTGGAAGGAGTAATCACGGCAGCAGTTATAAACGAACCCATCTACCCTCTGATATTGGGGTGTCGTTATGTATTCTTGGGGAATCCCAGGAAACCTGTGATCATGGCAACAGTGCAGACCAGGTCACAGTCACCAAAGGAGGAGGATGAACCTATAAATACTCATCCAGAGGAGATGAGGAAGGCACAGGAGGAAGATACGTCACTCAAGCAGTGCTTTAAGAAATTACCTAAGTGTCATACACCTCCTACGAAAGGAGACTACTATATGAAGAATAAACTGTTGTATAGGAAAGCCGGAACTGGATCCAATGGTCATGGACAGCTGGTACTTCCAAAAATGTATAGGGCAGAGGTAATAAGGAGGTTACATGTTGGAAAGGATGGGGACCACGAGAAAGTAGGTACCATCTGCCAAAAGGTAGCTCAAAAATATTATTGGCCAGATGTAATGGTCGACATTGAGAATTTTGTAGAAGCATGTGGCACATTTCATGAGGGAACACCCCCAAGTGGGAAAACTGTTCAAGACCTAGAAACGCTGTCGTAGATTTCCGATAGGAGAATTAAGACTAAGTTTGGTCCCTTCTGAATAGGTTTGAATAGGTGATAGACTCAGTGAGAGTTAGTGAAAGGTAATAGAATTTCCACACACGTGAGATGATAGATTTTGATATAGTGGCTGTCTCTAAAAGCGAAAAGAATTCTTCTCTCTCTCACCTATCTTCTACAACAGTTGTTACAGCGTCAGACAGACTAACCCAATATACATATTACGTATATTTCTATCACTCACAGGCACGCACATACACGTGACGACAGGTAAACACACAGACGTGGGAAAACTATAACAATGATATATATATTATCTAGAACGAGCTGACCAAACACGATTATTAAGTTCAAGAGCGATTTTAATATCAGGAAAAATCGGCTCACAACATCAAAGAAAGTACATCAAGGAAAATACATATACACATAGTCACAAAACTTCAAGGAAATGTTGCAAGGATGATAGCCCCGTTATGGTGTTAACTCTAGGTTTAGCCCGGCCCCGTTAAGAGAACAGATGATGGCGCCCGAGTCACAGATACATAGGGTTTGAGTCTAAGAGTTTTTCTTTGTTTTATCTCGTAATTATATGCACAGAGTTTGAAAAAAATCTGATTTAACCTAAGACAAAAACACAAGAACTCTAGCCTTAGCAACAAATTATGCAGATTGGAAAAAAAAATTAGGACAGCAACAGGGTGTCAAAGATATAATAGTGAAAATATCACTCAGACCAGCGTACACTCATTCATTCCGCCATGGCTTCTCATTCAGGTACTCACGACTTTGCTCGCTGCCTCTTGGAACACATTGATTTTAGATTTTCACACAGACTCAAAAAAAATGCAGTCTTCTGCCAAGAAGTCCCCAGTTCCAAAAGACGTATTTAACTCGGAGTCTCCGGGAACGACTACTTGGGTGTGCAAATTTGTTCAAATGTCTGATTAAGTCACCTAACAATTATTCCAGGCGCGGGAGTTAGCAGAGCACAGTGTCAATAGCGTAGGTTTCTAGAAATGATGAATGTCAGGTCGGTGCCTTCCCTCAGTATAGGATTCACTTTAGTCACACCACAGATTTGTCCACAAATAATATATATAGATAGTCGGGAAATGTTAGTTAATACTTGAAGTATTTCGCGCCACCAGGCAGAAAGATTACGTAGAGTTTTCTAGAAGAAATTAAGATCTGGCTCCAAGGTCCAGTATTTATCATTACAGTCTTTGAAAACCCGTTATTGGGATATTAGTATTTCTGTCTAACTTGCACCGTCAGATCAGTGTTACTTGAGAAAACCCACGTGGTTCAAAATAAGGACTGTCTATTTCTTCACAAGTATGGAAACTACTACTAGGTGCTGGTAAAGTTAGGGTCACCCCAAAACTTTCACTGTGTGGAGGAAAAATAACACATATAATATAATAAACAGAATCTGTACTGGTTATAACTTACATTTAAACTTGCAAGCAGAGAGCTTTGCTTATCATTTAAACTTCCCGTGACGTAAGTTATATTTAAAAATCAGCAATCCTCATGAATTAGGAACACGTGCGTATTCCGTCACCATTCATGAGGCTCGATTCTAGAGTTTATACGTTAGTTTAGAAAAATACACTCGACTGAGTATTAGCAGTTAAATTAAATTCATAAATAGCTACAATTGCCGTTATAAGCTAGAAATTTAAATTTTATTCTGCTTTCCACTGAATGCTTCCCTAGAAAATATAATAGCCTACCACTTTATTTCTCTTCTGCGCTAAAGAAATAGATTAAAATGAATTAAGCGATTTAACACTTTAACACTCACAAAATCTATATATCTATCATATTAATTACCTCAACCACAGAATTACAGGTAGTCGCACAACTTAAGAATAAAAATGCTGAAAATATTTCTGGAAGTCTAGAAGTTCGACAAATTGCCGAAACAAACTGAGATCTTCGCTAACAGCTATTCTGTTTACGAGCAACCTATCTACTGTGAGTCTATGAGCGAGAATGAAATTAAAGTTTCAAACTTGGCCAATATCTTAAAATCAGACAAAGGGCCCAAACTTATTTCGCCAAGCGAAATTATCTCCCCTACTCCCAACATTTACGTCCGCTTAACGCGTGTCGTAACTGTCACCTACTGACCACGATGTACGCGTGTCAGTTTCAAATCCCAGACAGCCTGACTCCACTGTAGGGCAGTTTTCACACTTCAGCTGACCATGGCCCAAGTGAGCGCCGTGTCAGTTTGGGATTTTCCAGACAAATGTCTGGATACTGACCGGTGCAGATGTAAAGTATCACACCTCACCGGGACTAATGCCGAGAAGAAGCTCGCGCGCTCGGTGAGAATGTAGACGATTTGCTACGTCCTATGTTCAGCGAACCGACTTATCACGCCTTCTGACGCCCTGCAGCCCTGACATCTACGTAATATCGTCCTAGCGCGATTCTCAGTTTTAGAGAAAGGAAAACAGGTAAAGTTTGCGAATTATATGAAAATAATATTCGCAAAACGAATGGATGAAAAATATACAGGAAAAATGAAATACAGAGATAATAAAAGAGAGAATTTGGGTGAAAGAATAGGAAGAAGATGTAGGAAATTAAATGAATATAAACCCTACGTGACAGAGCCTCCCCCCTTTAAGATATGGAAGCACTCCATGTCTACGTTATGGAGTTTAATTTCCTATAACCGTAGCTTCGGGGTGTCTGTCCTCTTCCCTCTCATCTTCCCCCTCCATCTCTGTCCAATTCCTACTCAAGTCCACTCCTCAAAGTTTCCTTCCCCTGGAATGTCTCATATGCGCGCTTGAAAGAGCGTCGCCGCTTCTGACATTTTTGAAAGATTTCCTGTGATAGCGGTGGAATATCCCTGCCACTATCATCATCTTCGTCAGTTTTGGCGATCGTCAGGAGATGGTCGGAGGTTGGCACTGGTTTTTCCAAGTATCTCTTTAAGAGATTTAAATGGAAAACCTTCTCCTTTCCTTCAATAGAGATCTGGTAGTTAGCCTTAGAAATCTTTTTCAGGACGGTAAACGGCCCTTGCCATCCGATCTTCAGTTGGTTGTTCTCAGTAGGGAGTAACACCAAAACTTTCTCTCCTGCTTCCAGTTCTCTCTCTTCCGCGACTTTCCTGTATCGGTTAGCGTGCTTGGTGCGTGCTCGCTTAAAGTTAGTCGTTGCTAGGTCCCACCCTAGTTTCAACCGTTCCTTTAAAACCGACACATATTTACTGGCTGAGACAACTGTCTCATCAGCCTTCTCGTCTGTCAGAGACTGAAGTAAGGCTTCAAGCGGGCCCTTAATGGGTCTGCCGAATAAGAGTGTAGCTGGCGGAAATCCTGTGGAAGTATGAGGAGATTCTCTGTAGCCAAATAATGCTGCAGGAATACAGAGATCCCAATCTTCAGGTTTCACTTGTGCCAGCTTACTTAGCATCATGGTGAGGTTTCCATTAGCACGTTCCACGAGCCCATTTCCGGCCGGAGTATATGGCTTAGTGTGGATGTGCTGGGTCCTCAAGATCTTAACGATCTCATCCATCAACAGGTTTCGGTATGGAGATCCATTATCCGTCAACACTTGCTGAGGGAATCCCAACCGAGTGAAAATCTGCACGAGGGCTTCTGCGACATGCTTGGCATCTGCGCATGTTAGCGGGATAGCTTCTGCCCATAAAGTGCATGTATCGACTAAGGTCAGGATGAACCTGTTCCTTCTTTTAGTCCTTTCGAAAGGCCCTAAAATGTCGATCACAACCCGTTCGAATGGTGTTCCCATTATTGGCATTTCACCCATGTGGACTGGGGGTGTCCGTTGCTTGGGTGGTACACGTTGGCACTGGGCACAGGATTTGACATACCTGATAATATCAGTATTTACTCCTGGCCACCAATAATGAGTGGTTATACGTTGGTTTGTGGCGTTCTGTCCCATATGTCCGCTAAAGGGAAGAGAGTGCCCCATTTCTAGGATTTGGCTTCTGTACTGTTTCGGTACTAGGAGCTGGTTGTAACCTTGGTCAGGCTTGCCCGTTCTCCGATAAAGTACGCCATCCTCAGAAAAAATGTCCCCGTGCTGTTTGGGTTCCTTCGCCATGGGCAGTTTCCTAAAGCAGGGTGCCAAAGTAGGATCCTTTTGTTGCGCTTCTTTAAGTTCCATAGGTAACAAATTAGGCGCAGGCTCCCGTTCCTTCTTGGTTTGCCCTCTTGTAGTTACTGCTGCCACAATCGGCTCTTCCGGTTTCCCAATACACACGTATCTCCCGCCAAGTATGACTGGGTAGATGGGATCATCCATAACAGCCGCTTTGATCACACCTCTGACAAAGTTAGAGTGTATCTCCACCAATGCGATGGGAAGCGCTGTAGGTGCATCACTCTTACGAACTCCACAAAGTTTGACGGTCTCTCCTGTCTCTTGACCGGGTTTAACCAGGTTTCTGGCAACAATGCAATCGTAAGAAAGCCCCGTGTCAAATAAGCAAGAAGTTTGAGAACCGTTCAAAATAACAATACCTCGCGTTGAGGGTCTATCCCCAACAGGTTGGGAATCACTGTCAATAATTCCGCCTTGCGAGACTGTCAATAAGCATCCGATGCGTTTAGGCTCGGTGTGCTCGGTCTGATCATATGTCCCGTGCTCAGGGGTTCTCCCTTTGCCACCTTGTCCTTTCTGGCTACGCTGCCATGTAGGGCGGTCGGGTTGATCAGACTGTTTGGGGTGGTTGGGGTACTTGTTCTTGTAGAACTTGGATTTTTCAGGAGGGGGGTTTTGAGGTCCAGTTTCTCTGTGGTTGTTTTGGTTAGAAGCCTGAGAAGATTGCTCTAGGTTATGTTTTCGAAAATGCTCCTCTGTCGGTTTCCGCTTTGTGGCCGGTAGTTCAGCCAGCGCATTGTGATAACGCTCAGACTTTTCCAAAATGTCTTCAAGTTTTTCTGCCCCCTGCTCAGCGAGAAATCTCCGGGTATCAGCAGACAAAGTGTTCTTTATTTGTTCAGTTAGAACAAGTTCCTCAAGACCTTCATAGGTAGAGGGGAGCTGCGAAAGCTCAAGGCACTTTGTTAGATATCCCTTAAGACGAGATGAGAACTGGTGAAAAGTTTCAGAATTCTCTTTCCGGCTGTTGCGAAACAGTTGCAAAAACTTGCGAGCGTTCATTTCAAAGCGCTCCAGTAACGCTTTCTTCAACACATCGTAGTCGTCTTGTTGGCTACTTTCCAGCTTAGAATAAACATCATAAGCAGAACCTTTTAGGGCCTGGGAAAGTTTCATATTCCAACGCGACCTCTCTAACCCGTACAGAGTTGCAATTTTCTCAAATTTTTCTAACCATGTGTCAATCTTCTCATTTGGACAAGGAAAAGATTCAAGAGTGAAAGACATAGCATTTAGTTGAAGAGATTGAGTGTTAGCAGGGTCAGTTAAGGAAGAATGAGGAGAAGACTCTCCATTGCTGGAGGTAGAGGCAGCCCCACGACTTTGGAATTCCAGAGTTTTAAGAGCTAACTCATGCTGTCTCTCTTTCTCTCTTTCCTCATGCTGCATCCTGCGAATTTCCATTTCCTCGTCCATCTTCTTCTGCTGTAATAGCCGGTCTTCCGCTTCTTTCCTCTCCGCTGCTTCTTTTTCCTCTTTAGCTTCAGCTGCTTTCCTCTCCGCATCATATCTCTCAAGTTCGTCCCTGACAAAAGCTTTCGCTTCCTCTCCTTCCAGTCCCTCCTCTCTCGCTTCGTCCCTGAGGAGTTGTCTAAGCTTTGCCCTCTCGGCCATATTATGTCAGTGACTGAGACTAGTGGAGAACGAAAATAGAAAAAAGGATACACTGGTTCCTACCACTTACGAGAAAAAAAACTACCAAAAATCAAAAGATGATATCCTTAACCCTGGGATACCTCCTCCAAAATAAAATCTAACTTTCGCTGCTATTATCGGCAATAAAGCACTTAATGCAAAACACGACTACGCCAAATAAATGGTAGTTAAGATTACAACTGAAAAATAAGTTGCTACAGTGGAAAAGCAAAAGAATATTGCAAAAATTAAAGAGAAAAATAATCCCTTAATTTTTAAAAATCCACTATAAGTTCGCCCCTGAAGTCAGATCGGGTAAGGGAGGGAATTAATCTGGACAAAAAGTCCGAAACACACTCCTTAACTTAGTTCAAACGCCGTTCTGCCTCAGTACCCAGTGAATGTTATACACTCACCACTTTACCAGCATTTAGTATTACAATCAGCAGTTAACATATATCCCGACAAAATCAACCTGTAACCAAAATGTATATTATTCAAAGATGCTGTGGAAAAAAAAACTTATTAGTTTGTGTGGTCAGCACGCCCGTAAACAGATCGCTAGTCTAGGGGGTAATTATTTAAAGATATAACAACTCACAAGACATCACACTCTTACTCTATATCAGAATACAGAATCTTAAGTTCAAAATCCAGATAGACGAGTCCACGTTTGTCGTACTCGTCTTCCTATTCTAAGTTCAAAGACCGGAAACGAGCCCTCATTTGTCGTAGATTTCCGATAGGAGAATTAAGACTAGGTTTGGTCCCTTCTGAATAGGTTTGAATAGGTGATAGACTCAGTGAGAGTTAGTGAAAGGTAATAGAATTTCCACACACGTGAGATGATAGATTTTGATATAGTGGCTGTCTCTGAAAGCGAAAAGAATTCTTCTCTCTCTCACCTATCTTCTACAACAGTTGTTACAGCGTCAGACAGACTACACCAATATACATATTACGTATATTTCTATCACTCACAGGCACGCACATACACGTGACGACAGGTAAACACACAGACGTGGGAAAACTATAACAATGATATATATATTATCTAGAACGAGCTGACCAAACACGATTATTAAGTTCAAGAGCGATTTTAATATCAGGAAAAATCGGCTCACAACATCAAAGAAAGTACATCAAGGAAAATACATATACACATAGTCATAAAAATTCAAGGAAATGTTGCAAGGATGATAGCCCCGTTATAGTGTTAACTCTAGGTTTAGCCCGGCCCCGTTAAGAGAACAGATGATGGCGCCCGAGTCACAGATACATAGGGTTTGAGTCTAAGAGTTTTTCTTTGTTTTATCTCGTAATTATATGCACAGAGTTTGAAAAAAATCTGATTTAACCTAAGACAAAAACACAAGAACTCTAGCCTTAGCAACAAATTATGCAGATTGGAAAAAAAAATTAGGACAGCAACAGGGTGTCAAAGATATAATAGTGAAAATATCACTCAAACCAGCGTACACTCATTCATTCCGCCATGGCTTCTCATTCAGGTACTCACGACTTTGCTCGCTGCCTCTTGGAACACACTGATTTTAGATTTTCACACAGACTCAAAAAAAATGCAGTCTTCTGCCAAGAAGTCCCCAGTTCCAAAAGACGTATTTAACTCGGAGTCTCCGGGAACGACTACTTGGGTGTGCAAATTTGTTCAAATGTCTGATTAAGTCACCTAACAATTATTCCAGGCGCGGGAGTTAGCAGAGCACAGTGTCAATAGCGTAGGTTTCTAGAAATGATGAATGTCAGGTCGGTGCCTTCCCTCAGTATAGGATTCACTTTAGTCACACCACAGATTTGTCCACAAATAATATATATAGATAGTCGGGAAATGTTAGTTAATACTTGAAGTATTTCGCGCCACCAGGCAGAAAGATTACGTAGAGTTTTCTAGAAGAAATTAAGATCTGGCTCCAAGGTCCAGTATTTATCATTACAGTCTTTGAAAACCCGTTATTGGGATATTAGTATTTCTGTCTAACTTGCACCGTCAGATCAGTGTTACTTGAGAAAACCCACGTGGTTCAAAATAAGGACTGTCTATTTCTTCACAAGTATGGAAACTACTACTAGGTGCTGGTAAAGTTAGGGTCACCCCAAAACTTTCACTGTGTGGAGGAAAAATAACACATATAATATAATAAACAGAATCTGTACTGGTTATAACTTACATTTAAACTTGCAAGCAGAGAGCTTTGCTTATCATTTAAACTTCCCGTGACGTAAGTTATATTTAAAAATCAGCAATCCTCATGAATTAGGAACACGTGCGTATTCCGTCACCATTCATGAGGCTCGATTCTAGAGTTTATACGTTAGTTTAGAAAAATACACTCGACTGAGTATTAGCAGTTAAATTAAATTCATAAATAGCTACAATTGCCGTTATAAGCTAGAAATTTAAATTTTATTCTGCTTTCCACTGAATGCTTCCCTAGAAAATATAATAGCCTACCACTTTATTTCTCTTCTGCGCTAAAGAAATAGATTAAAATGAATTAAGCGATTAAACACTTTAACACTCACAAAATCTATATATCTATCATATTAATTACCTCAACCACAGAATTACAGGTAGTCGCACAACTTAAGAATAAAAATGCTGAAAATATTTCTGGAAGTCTAGAAGTTCGACAAATTGCCGAAACAAACTGAGATCTTCGCTAACAGCTATTCTGTTTACGAGCACCTATCTACTGTGAGTCTATGAGCGAGAATGAAATTAAAGTTTCAAACTTGGCCAATATCTTAAAATCAGACAAAGGGCCCAAACTTATTTCGCCAAGCGAAATTATCTCCCCTACTCCCAACATTTACGTCCGCTTAACGCGTGTCGTAACTGTCACCTACTGACCACGATGTACGCGTGTCAGTTTCAAATCCCAGACAGCCTGACTCCACTGTAGGGCAGTTTTCACACTACAGCTGACCGTGGCCCACAGTGAGCGCCGTGTCAGTTTGGGATTTTCCAGACAAATGTCTGGATACTGACCGGTGCAGATGTAAAGTATCACACCTCACCGGGACTAATGCCGAGAAGAAACTCGCGCGCTCGGTGAGAATGTAGACGATTTGCTACGTCCTATGTTCAGCGAACCGACTTATCACGCCTTCTGACGCCCTGCAGCCCTGACATCTACGTAATATCGTCCTAGCGCGATTCTCAGTTTTGAGAAAGAAACAGGTAAAGTTTGCGAATTATATGAAAATAATATTCGCAAAACGAATGGATGAAAAATATACGGGAAAAATGAAATACAGAGATAATAAAAGAGAGAATTTGGGTGAACGAATAGGAAGAAGATGTAGGAAATTAAATGAATATAAACCCTACGTGACAAACGCCACGGGGCAAACTTAGGCCTGGAAGGAAAATAATTATAATAATGTAGACAAATTGGAATGGGAATCCCCTTTTCACACACAGTCTTCACTTGAGTGTATTGACATGGCAACTCTGTGTAGAGGGCCAAAATTGGTTGTATCCCAGAATAAGCCGACAATCCCTCGGTCAGAATTATGTGAACTGGGTAAAGATAAAAGAGAGAGGAGATCTCTCGCAAGGAATTTAAAGTGGCGAGAAAACCCCAGGAAAAGAATTGGGAGTGGACGGTTCGTGAGTGATGATAGAAGGAAGGTCCATTGGAAATTCGACCGGAATGGCACCGGAAACCCTTTTGTTTGGGAGGCCAATAAAGGGTCCATTAGTACCTTAATGAGGACGTGGATAGATGAGAAGGCAGAAGAGACTGTTACCTCATCGTATCAATTTGTGAACGAACGGACCACTCGCTTAAGCACCTGAATAAAGCCCAGGGGAGCAGGTTCAAAAGGTTCTGATTGAACATACAGATGTGTTAACAGATAAACAGGGGCATACAAATCTGTTACAATATGATATGAAACTTATAGACCCAACACCGATCTGTATGAGAGCCTATACAATTCCGTTTGCAAAGGAGAAAGCTTTGAGAGAGGAGATTGACTATTTGTTGAAAGAAGGGATCATCTCTCACAGTGAGTCTCCATATAGTTCCAGTGTGGTTCTGCTAAGAAAACCATCGGGAGAACATACACTGTGCATCAATTACAGGAAACTGAATTCTGTCACAGAGAATCAGGTGGATCCATTACCTGATACCAATCAGCTGTTTGCCAGGCTGAACAAGGCAAAATATTTTTCTAAGGTGGATCTTAGCAAAGGCTATTATCAAATTCCAGTGAAGCCTGAGGTTCGACCTTATTTAGCCTTTAGCACCTCGGAAGGCCATTATGAATTCAACATGCTACCATTTGGCTTGAAAAACGCCCCGAGTGTGTTTTCCAGAATGATGCGCAAGTTATTGGATCCACTGAATAATCCATGTATAACCAATTTCATGGACGACATTCTTATTGCTACTGAGACATTTGAAGAACACATAAACTCTCTGAATATGCTATTTGATAGGCTCAGAAAAGAAAATCTGACGGCTAGACCAACCAAATGTTGTGTGGGGTGTAAAGAACTGGAATTCATGGGACACACAGTATATCAGGGAAATATGACCCCTGACCCCAAGAACCTGGATAAATTGCAAAAAGCACCGAGGCCACAAACAAAAAAAGATGTGAGGTCTTTTGTATCTGTATGTGGATTTTATCAAAAATACATAAAGAACTTTAACTCTATTTGTGCACCGCTGACAGACTTAACTAGAAAAGGTCAACCTGATAAAATCATTTGGTCAGCGCAGTGTGAATTGGCCTACCAAGAGCTAAAAGATAAACTCACTAGCAAACCGATATTGAAATTACCTGATTTAAGGCAGGAATTTGTGGTGAGAACGGATGCTAGCAACATAGGATTAGGAGCCACATTGTTACAGAGGACCACCTCACAGGATGGAGAAATGAACCCAGTTGCTTACGCTAGCCGCAAAATGAACAAAGCGGGAAAAAACTACTCAATCAGTGAAAAAGAGTGTTTAGCGTTAATTTGGGCCATAAGGAAGTTTCAAATTTATCTTTATGGTAGGTCATTTGTGGTACAAACAGATCACAAGCCGCTCGTGTTCTTGTCCCAGGCCAAGCATGAGAATTCTAGACTATTGCGCTGGTCTTTATTGATCCAACCGTATACATTTTCCATCGAATATATACCGGTTCGGAAAACTTGGGAGCGGATTTCCTGAGTAGACATCCTTGTGAGGAAAATCAGGAAAAACCTAGGGAATAGTACTTATTGGCGCTAAATTGTCTCACGGATAATAACCTGCAATGATTGCAAGTTTTAGGAAGGGAGGTATGTAGTAATATCTGTGAAACAAACGCTAATTTCCATAGAATTGTACTCCCAAATGCTAATAAATAAAACAGCCCGTGTGTTATTGACTGATAGCTTCTTCTAGGCCAGTCGGGAATCCAATGTATGCTGTGGAAATGCTAGTTAATTATTTCGCTAGCAAAGCCACTAGATTTTATTACAGCGTGCTTGAAACTACGTCACATTTCAAGCCTAGCCTACAAAGCAAGAGAGTACGAATAAAAAACGTGTAAAAGAATAAAGGACGCATACAGTGAGAGAGAGAAAATGCTACCCTTCGTCAAGCGTTTGGTTCTGCTTGGTGTCACGCGCCGAGCAGGCGATAGTGTTTGGCAAGATAGTAGCTTAGTTTCATAATACGATAGAAAACCCTCTTTTATCGACACGAGTTCGTAGCATATTACCACAATGATCGGATGCGAGACAGCCCAAAACACGTATACACGCGTATCTCTTACGTAAAAGTAAGGTTAAAGTAGTGGACAGATAGCACTTGGACGCTTTTTGTGACGTATTACTACAAGCGTTGTCTCGTATGAATGTGAACGGCAGTTTAAAGAAAGGAAAAAAAAATTCGATTAACGTGGAATATTTTGAAAAAAATATTACACGGAACGGACGGGATAGGGGCATAGTGGTGGTACTACGAGTTAGTGTTTACAAATTTGTATTAGCAAGATAGAAAAAAATGTGTTAGTTGAGGAAATGAAGCATAAAAACGAGATAGTGACAGAAGACAGAGGGACGAACCGACTACTTCTTTCTCAGCTTGCCCTGAAGTGGGTATAGGGGGGAAAGAGTACAAGATTTGAAATTTGAAGTTTGTTTTGATAATAGGACGCTATAAACCAACGGTGCCTGATTGGTTGTAGGCAAATATACTAAGAGGGAAATAAAACCAAGTAGTAGTTAGTATTAGGGGCCACTTGTTAAAAAGAAGTCAATCACTAAAGTTGTTTTAAAACAAGAAAGGAGTACATTCTTGTTTGCTAGTCTGCACTAGTAGCGATCTGGATTTGTTTCCATATATCGCCATATTCAACTAATTAGTGTTTATATTTCACTGAAGCGGTAAGAGATAAAACTTACTTACTTAGTCGTTCCCCTTCTACCGTGAGGTGTAGAGGTAAAAGAGATAAAACATTTACTATTATTATCATTATTATTATGTATGTATTATTGAATATGTCTGAAAATTATGTGGGAAAAGGTTTATTTAGAGGGAAGTCAACACCAAACTTTGTGTTGTTTCACAGAGTTGTTAGGAAATATAGTAACATGTTGTGGTAAAGCCCGACAGGTTTACTGACACATTGGGAGAGGGAAAAAAGAAAAGTAATTATTAATAAGAATAGTGTTATACATTTTATGACATAAGACCAGGCAAACCACTGGCCGTCTTCTTCAGCAAGTCACCGTCTTTGTACATGACTTGATAGTATTAAAGTAAAATGTTTCCTTTGTCAAGGACAGTGTCAAACGGTAGTTTGAAAGTTTATTTGACCATGAATGGGGAAACAAACAACTTAAGAACGTTAATTCATTGTGTAGTTACCATGCTGAATCTGAATATATTTGAAATGTTTAGTTAGGGAAAGAGAGAGTCTATCAGAGGGTGATGTAGGACGCATTTATATTGTTCCAGGGTTTCATCGAAGACACGAAGTGAGCCCAGGTCACCAGAGATCTGTTATATTTTCTGCACTAGAAGAAAGGAGGCAGTAGTAACGGTGGACTTCCCTGTATTTGCTAAAAGCAGAACGTGATGTGTTATTGAAAGCTGATGGTGTGATTCTATTTCATCCTGAACTCCAGAGGAGACACAGATAAGATACTGTCTACAGGCACATGATAGACTAAACCACACACTCTCATTTTCCAATTATTTTAAGACATTCTTTAGATCATGATAAAAACGAACGTTCTTCCTACAAAATCCCATTCATAAGAGCAAACACAAAGTGATACTAATATATATTGACACATGTACTTAAATTTGTGAATAATACTATATTGAAATTGAATCACTTTAATGTATATAATTTGATTGATTATTTTGAAGTTTCAATATTCCAGTATACACAAAATTGTGGTACTGGACTAATAAATTGTAAAACAAATTAATTTAATTGAAAACTTAACCAGTGACTTGTTTACTCATTGTTCATTGAGTTATAATTTTAGTGTTTTTATTGCATTACAGTACAACATACTTTACATTACCCTAGACATTATACGTAGCTATCAGACATACTAGTCAAGAATAAGCCTGAGTGAGATCGTAGGGTGGTAGCAGAAATGTAACCTGAAAACTTACTCTACCTTAGAGATTCAGGGACCTTCACAGCTGACCTCACTCAGTACAATAGGAAATATAACAACAATCATAACATCAAAACCCACCACAGACACCTTTAGACATCAGTAGATTTTCTAGCTTATTTGACACATTCAGTTCACGGCAGTAGGTCCCGTAGCTTTTTTGACACCTTCATTTCACAGCAGTAGTCCCGTAGCTTATTTGACACCTTTTAGTTCACATCATTAGGTCCCAGACTTATTTGACATATTCAGCCCATATCAATCATCATCATCATAACCCTCCACTCCCAAAGGAGCATAGGCCTTCAACAAACACATGCCAAGTCCTCCTGTCACGTGCCATCATCTCATGTTCTTACCACGTTCTCCTCATCATTTTCACCTCTGTTTCCAGCTCCATGTGCTTCTTGGTCTACCTCTGCCTCTCTTGCCCTGGAAGTTCCAGAACAAGGACTGCCTTGTAATGCTATCAACAGGTTTCCTCAGGTTTCCATATCAATAGGTTCCGTAAATTATTGGACACCCTTTAGTTTACATTAGTAGGTCCTGTAACTTCTTTGACACATTTTAGTTCACGTCAGTTGGTCCCGTAACTTATCTGACACATTTTAGTTCAAGTCAGTTGGTCCCGTAACTTATTTGACACGTTTTAGTTCACGTCAGTTGGTCCCGTAACTTATTTGACACATTTTAGTTCACGTCAGTAGGTCGCGTAACTTATCGTACACAGTTTAGTTCACACCTGTAGGTTACGTAGCTTGTTTGTCACCTTCTGCACCTGTAGAAATAAACGCTCAGCCAATCGACACTATAACCTCATTACGGTATACCTGTGTGGACATGCCCGAGAACGCAATTATCCTTTTATGTCAATTTCTTACCAGGAAACCCCACGACCAACACGTGTAGACGACAGCAGTAGTTTAAAAGACTGTTAAATGTATAGAATATCTCAGTTTAATATAATTTAGGTCTCAGAGTGAGAAAACAATCGATAAAACCTTTTTTGATCTACCCTCTAGAAACTCCATCTTCATTATGTTTACCTTCAGGTGATACAAAAGCCACACAATGCGTCTTTGCCGGAACAAAGTCGACATACCGAATTCTGTTATTGTATTTGTTTGTATTTGTTCAATGTCTTTGTGTTTGTAGTTATGTATTGTTATCCTTTAGGATGGAAACTCGGTCTTTGATGTTCACATCATTGTTGCAAGCAATTTAAACAGTCTTTTGACACTTTCAGGTGAGAGCAATTTTAATACAGCCTTCAGTTTGTTTGTCCAGTTCGGAAACAAATACATGCCAGATATATTTTGGAGTTTTGGCACTGTGGAAAAAATTTTGTTTACATTAATGGTAATGTTAATGTTAATCAGAATTTACGACATTGCACTCCCGGCAAACCCATAGGTGCTCAGTCTCCCTTAACAAATGTCGGTATGAATGCTAATTGTTCATGTTGCGAACTGGTTGTATACACGGTGGATGCGTCCTCTCATACGTCCATCCCATCCAACAGTCCTAGAATATGGCAAGCACTTATAACAATCAGTCCATGGCATGAACTTCACAGCAAGATTGCTGGCAAAAGAAAAATATTTCCGTCCTACTCAGACACTGGCTATAATCTGACTGACTCCTTTTGCACCTGATTATTTCCGGCTTCCAGTAGACACCTACTCGCCAGTGTTGCCAATTGTCAGCGTTGCCAGGCTGCCTTTTTGTACCACAGATGCACTGCGAAATAGCGCCGTGACAGTGTTAGAAAAATTATGAAATGCTAAAACATAAATATTATTTTTACTTATTGTAAATCTGGTCTAAAATTTATTAAACGACCCATTTCTTTTAGAGCGTAAATATTACATGGCTTTCTGCCTGTTAATTTGGTGCAATCAATTTCTTCAATTTGTATGCCATCTAGAGATCGAACTCGACTGTCCCTTGATTCACAATTGTATAACTTGGATTGCTTTCCTTGATTTAGCTAGACACTTGGTTGAGTACTGCCCTGTTTTACGCATAGAAAAAAAAATTATGCACACCACTTTCTCTTGAATTTTTAATTAACTTGATTATGGCCCCTGATTTGTTTACATATCTTTACGAAAAACATTAATTACTCATAATGTCATAATTACAATATTAAATTATTAATAATTGACTGATTATTGTATTGTGATCGGGAATACACAACTATGCAAAGTTTCAGAAATATGTGTCACCTAGAAGTGATTGAAAAATGGTTTGCAAGATTTGAAAGTGACAGGAAATTGACATGAAAGTGACATACAAGTGAAGTTAAATAAAAGCGTGTAAAATAGGGTGGTCCCATAGTAGATACTGCCGGAGGGGACTCCATCCTTGCTTTAACGTTTCCACCATTATATGTCTGAGTAACAGATAGATGTTGGCAGCAGATGTGGAGATAACGATACATTGGAAATAAAATATTATCACAAGAAATTCTGAATATCTTATATGAATCTATTGTTGTAGTTGTTGTTGTCCTGCTGGAGTATGGATCCGTCATTGCAGATGGTCCCCTATGGAGATTACTACAACAGGGCGACACATCTTACAGTGGTGATATATGTATCTATTCGTTTAATGAGATGATATTGCCAGCTCCCAGTGTACAACTAATACTAGTTGTCTTTTACCTTAGAGAGTAGCAGTCTTATACTTTCTGTGTTCCCTCAGAGATCCTGGGGAAGTACATGGAACACAACATGTTGTCTCATAATGGATACCACCGTATGGGAGTGAAGCGTTAGAGACTTCACTATACTAAGTCCAGCTTCATGAGGCGAGGCGATCATAACCCTTCCTCGCTGGCTATGCCTTCAACAACTCAAAAAAGTGTCATTTGTCAATTTACGGCTGGATAGACTGGTATGACACTACCACGTTTCGATCCCAACTTCCAGTAACCCTGCTTCAGGAGGCGAGAGCTCTAACTACTGAGTTAAACGCACTCTCAAAGTAAGAGTATTCATAATACAAACATGGTGTGTTAACTTTTTTTTGCGTATGCAAACTGAACATATTAAAACAAGAACTGAAATGGCGCAAACATCTATTGTAAATACAGATGCATCCACGCCCTACGCGATGGAGAGTGAAGTGTGAACCCTGGAGGGCAATTTGGTTCGAGCCTCACTTTACACGGGGCCTCAATTCAGGATCATTTAAATTACAATATTTGTATTTACCCGTCTTTACTAAAACAAATAGGGGGCCTCATATTTTAAAATGGCACGGACTTGATCTGTGCACTCGAAAAAACGTCTTTCCCTTTTATATTCTCAGCCAGCATGGATCCAAGGCTGTAGCTCCACCCCCAGACCCCCCCCCTCTTTGTAAGACTCCGTGGCCACATCTTTCACATCCTCTTATAGCTATGGTTTACATAACAATTAGGTGTGCATGATTTTGTTGCCAGGATCAAGGATAAAGTCACGCTGGCTTCTCGGGTAAGTCATAACAGCCGTCAATGCAGCTGGGTCTCTTGCGGGAAGCAAGAATCAAAGCTTGGAGTAGTGGTTTTCTGTAAAGAGCTTTTTTACACGATGAGGTTGACATCCCCCATATACCTCCGACTAGTCCTCCAGACCCTGTGGTGCAGCTAATCCTCTTGTACGAAGTCTACACCAAAACATTCACGTGCTCTTAAAGCAGTGGTTTATGTAACAATCTGTTTACATGTTGAGATTGTCAACTTTATGTACAAACTCAAACTACTTCCTAAGGTCATGCCGTAACAGCCACAACTACAGATGGTCGTCTTGACCATTGGCACACTAGTGGCACACATCGCGCCGGCCGCGTTAACCTACCCAGAGTTGCTCTGGTACCAAATTCATGAGGCTGGGTCGACACCGGAGCCGTTTGCGGTCTAAAAAATCCCACCTCAACTGGTGATTGAACCATGGACCACCGAGCTAGGAAGCCAGTGCGCTAACCATTGCGCTACCACGGCTCCCCTCTTGCACGAAGCTTGCAGTTAATCAGTCATAAGTTCTTGCACCAGTGGTTTCTGTAGCAATGTATGTTACATCATAAGGTTGCCAGCTACATATCACAATCTCATATTAGTGGCCCCTTACCCGATCCTAAAGAGCAATGTCCCTATTCTTTGTTTGTCTCATCAGAGAATCCCACGGGACCTACACGCGACAACTGTGTCCACTACCTTCAGTGTCTAGATATATTCCTTCACTTGCACGCATGTCGACAACTGTGTCCACTACCTTCAGTGTCTAGATATATTCCTTCACTTGTACGCATGTCGACAACTGTGTCCACTACCTTCAGTGTCTAGATATATTCCTTCACTTGTACGCATGTCGACAACTGTGTCCACTACCTTCAGTGTCTAGATATATTCCTTCACTTGTACGCATGTCGACAACTGTGTCCACTACCTTCAGTGTCTAGATATATTCCTTCACTTGTACGCATGTCGACAACTGTGTCCACTACCTTCAGTGTCTAGATATATTCCTTCACTTGTACGCATGTCGACAACTGTGTCCACTACCTTCAGTGTCTAGATATATTCCTTCACTTGTACGCATGTCGACAACTGTGTCCACTACCTTCAGTGTCTAGATATATTCCGTCACTTGTACGCATGTCGACACCTGTGTCCACTACCTTCAGTGTCTAGATATATTCCTTCACTTGCACGCATGTCGACAACTGTGTCCACTACCTTCAGTGTCTAGATATATTCCTTCACTTGTACGCATGTCGACAACTGTGTCCACTACCTTCAGTGTCTAGATATATTCCTTCATTTATACGCATGTCGACAACTGTGTCCACTACCTTCAGTGTCTAGATATATTCCTTCACTTGTACGCATGCTCAAGAGAAAAACGTTAATATATTTCCTCTAACATCACCTTTTAGATTGTTCCCCAAATCATATTACATTATTTCCAGAAATCCAGAGGGGCAGCGGATGCTTCAAGCTTGCACTGTTATTGACGAAATATGCATTTATCTGTCTTGGCCTGACTAATAAAAATATTTTGTTATTGGTACTTTCAGGTGAATAAAAGCAGTGGTTGTTCCAATTGGTTTTGCCTGGTGGGTATGTTTATAATTAATATAGTGGTTACACTTGTCCCTAGCGGCACACAAGGGTTTCAGATGATAATTGTGTGGACAGCAAAAACAGAGTTCGTTATTCATTGTCAAGATTAAACGAACGATACAAAAATATTTAAGTGATATACGTGTACCAAATTAGAAATTACAATTTATAAGAACGTTATTGTTATTGGAAGTTATACAAATATCCGTTTTATTGTAAACATTTTTTCTAAAAAAATGTCCAGCATTTAGTAAAAAAAAAATAATTAAATAACAAATAACATGAAAACAAAATACAATAAAATTAAAATTATAAATGTGTGTGTGTGTGTATTTCTTTTTTTAGTTGTGCAATATGCTGAATGATTTTAGTATTGATGTCTGTGGTAGATTGTATTAGTTCGTTCTAGGTCGATGCTATCAACTTAACATTAAGCCCTTCTTCGCTTATCGTAAGTTTTCACATACAGCAGTCTGAGAAAACACATCTGTCATATCCAGCTGTTGTATGGGTGTCGTGATAACTATTGCGAAGGAAATTGTTCTTTCCGATAGTAACATCACCTAGTGCCAAGAATAAACAACTCTAGATATTTAGGGGACAGACAACATTATCCCCATCTGGCTATTCAGGGCATGCACATTCATACCATAATACCTGCCGTAAGTACTTCGGTCGGTCGGTAGTCACATTTTGAACACCGTCATTTGCGCACTTTTTCTATTTTCGAGAGAGTACATTAACTTTCAACCACAGCTAAGGGGGTGCAACTGTGGTTGAAAGTTAGACAATAATTGTATAGTTTCCCCTTATATATTCTCTCCCGAAAATGGAAAAAAGTGCGCAAATGAAGGTGTGCATGAACAGTTTGATTATGGAAGGAAGCCAATAACACTATTGATAAACAGTACAGGAACTGGAGTTTCGGCAAACTTCAAACGTTGTTCTCAGAGGCAGTAAGTCGAACAGGGCAAGATTTTAAAAGATGCGTAAACAATTACGAGAAATGTTGTCATAAAAGAAATATTAGTTGTTTTTGTCAATGTACGGTCCAGTACATCATTATCACTGCTCCAATTGTCATTTAGGTAAGGTTACTACATGTCTTCATATTTAATACATCTATATAATTTTCACTACAAATATCTAATGACGGTCGCTTGCAATAAAATGACCATAGTAGTGATAGTACCGTAATACATGTAACAGAAACAACACACTATAATTAGTAACATGTCAATGTTGACGGGTTATTGCTAGTTTTAACATAGTTTCCCTGCTTTGTGACGTCCAGCTTTGTGAAATTGAAACTATTCAAACACCTTTTCTCATTCGTGGGGATGGCCTTCAGATATGCCCCAAGCTGGGAAAGGATCGGAATTTGAAGCGTGCGCGCAAATGAAGTTGGAATGGTAGGGAGTAACAGTAAGGCATGGAGCAAAAGACAGTGAGAGAGAAAGAGAGAGAGAGAGAGAGAGAGAGAGAGACAGGAAGAGAGAGAGAGAGAGACATTGACGATTGTTCAACGAAGAATAATAGTGGTTTTAATATATTTACGGAAAATTGGTATATGTGAATATGTGATAAACGAGCGCCAAATCTTATCGATCTCTTTTCCATCATCTTCCGTCATTGCATTTTTAACCACATTTCGCTCTTTCAACGATGCTAAAGTTAATCTTTTAATCACCACTGGACTTTATCACGCTTTTGACTTTTTCTGACAACTGCTGTGATCGTGCCGACCCCAGATTTCTTTGTGAGAAATCTGGTGAAACACACATGGGCATGGTTCAACGTTTTTGGAGTAGTCCGTGTGCAATGAAGATAATCCTTCAAACCACACCAAACCAAACAACTTCTTTGATATTTCTTTCCCCCTGTAAATATTGTCAGTCATTCCAGCTTGGTATTTTGATTATTGTTGAAGGAGCCGGCTGGACAACAGATTTTACCCTTTTCATGGGTAGTCCGCTGTCCATACAGACGACATGTCACCACATTGGGGAAGAATGGACACACGCAAACAATATACTCCGGACGAGGCACATCAAAGACCCGTGACACGGACAATATTTGTTTCCAGATAGTAGTCGACGGTAGAAGGATAGGAATCTTAGATATGAAACAAGGATAAAGGAAGCCGCAGGCAAGATAATGAAATAAAATTGACACGCAAAGCGATAAACAGGCAAAGCTTTGTGATAGTTAGAAGGCAGGGGATTTTGTTTGTTTTAGCCGGCCAATCAACAAACTCCTGTTTGTCGTGCAGCACTGCATTGGCAGTTTGTGTCAAATAGCCCATTCCACTTTATAATAATAATAATAGCCCCTTCAGTCATAACTGACTATGGGAATGCGCCCCAAGAGGTGACAGCCCTCAGCTGCTTATTTTCCTGGTTCGCCTTTCGACGTTTTCTCCCCTCCTCTGCTTGTTGTGTGAGCCTCTCTTCGCCCAATCTGAGGTGGCGCCGTAAATAGCATCGCCACTTAGTGCGATCGGCAGCTTCATCCTCCCATGTTGCTGGATCCATGTCCAGTGCCCTCATATCTTTCTTGCACACATCTTTGAACCTCAGCTGTGGTCGCCCAACTGTTCTCTTGCCATCTGCTAATTGTCAGTAGAAGATATTATTTGGGATGCGACCATCTTCCATGCGGCGAACATGGCCAAGCCAGCGAAGTCTGCGCTGTCTAAGCAGTGTATACATACTTTGAAGGCCAGCACGTGACAACACCTCGACATTTGTCACTTTATCTTTCCACGAGATGCCGAGGATGTGGCGTAGACACCGTAAATGGAAGGTATTGAGCCTTCTTTCTTGGTTAGCATAGGTCGTCCAGGTCTCGCTGCCATATAGGAGTGTGCTGGTGACGCATGCATTATATACCGCAGCTTTGGTCTTCATTGTGAGTTTGGAGTTTCCCCAAGTACACGATGTGAGGCGGGCAAAGGTAGCTGCAGTTTGCCAATGCGGCTGTCAGTTTCTGTATCCAGTGAGAGTTTGTCATTGATGGTAGACCCTAGGTATGTGAAGTGGTGCACCACTGCCAATTCATAGTTATCGATAGTGATAACTGGTGCAGCACCCGCATCCTGACTCAGCACATTCGTTTTCTTTAGACTTATTGTGAGGCCAAAGTCCTTGCATGCTTTAGTGAAGCGATTCATAAAGTTCTGAAGCTCCTGTTGGCTTTGAGTGACGACTGCAGAATCATCAGCGAACAACAAGTCTCTTATAGTGACCCTTTTGATTTTTGTTTTTGCCTTCAGCCTTGAAAGATTAAACAGACGGCCATCTGACCTAGTGTGAAGGCATATTAATCAGTTGCATCTCTGAATGCATGTTTCAAGAGCAAGGCAAAGAAAATCCCGAAGAGGGTCGGAGCCAGAACACAGCCTTGTTTAACGCCACTTCGTATGTCAAAGGGCTGTGACGTGCTTCCAGCATATTGGAATGTTCCCTTCATGTCGTCATGAAATGACTTTATCATTTCCAGTATTTTAGAAGGGCAGCCTATTTTCAGGAGGATTTTGAAGAGTCCATCCCTACTAACCAGGTCAAATGCTTTTGTGAGGTCTGTAAAGGCGATATATAAGGGCCTTTTCTGCTCTCTTGATTTTTCCTGAAGCTGGCGGACAGAGAATATCATGTCTGTTGTTGATCTACCAGCTCGGAATCCACACTGTGACTCTGGATATATGCGTTCAGCTAACTTGTGTAGTCGCATTAAGATGACTTTGGCAAAAACCTTACCAACAATACTAAGAAGAGAGATGCCTCTGTAGTTATTGCAATCACTTCTGTCTCCTTTATTTTTATACAGTGTTACAATCTTTGCATCTCGCATGTCTTGAGGAATAGTTGTCTCTTCCCAACACTGGCACAGCATCCTATGCAGGGGATGTAATAGCGTGCTCTTACAGCATTTGATTAAATCAAGGGCTGCAGGCGTAACGGTATTGTCTCTAGCGTAAAACTCAGAGTAGTGCTCGAATCACCTCTCCATCTGCTTACCCTTATCGGTTAGCTTCTCTCCGCTGATGGTTTTTAGCGGTGCCGTCTTACTTTTTGGGGGGCTAAGTGCTTTCTTTATACAGTCATACATTTGTTTAATGTTGTCTGTTTGCGCTGCGATCTGGATGCTCTCACTGAGCTGGAGCCAATAGTCATGTGCACAGCGTCGAGCAGTTTGTTGAACTTTGCTTCTCGTAGCCTTCAGGATCTGTAGGGTTCTAGCACTCGGTGAACGTTTGTATTCATTCATAGCACTGCGCTAGCTTCAATGAGAGGTGCCATCACATCTGATGAAGCATCAAACAAGTCATTTGAATTTGCCGTTTTCTTACCAAAGGTGGCAAGTGCAGTACTTTGGATAGTGTTCCGTAGATGCTCCCAGTTCTCTGTAATAGTATCACCATGCTGAGGGCTGCTGAGCACTTTCTTGAAGGTCGCAGTAAATTCAGCGATCATGAATGGGTCTGACATCTTGCTGGTATCAATGCATGGTTTCCCTTCATGTCTGACACGATAGAGTTTTCTTGGTTGTGCTCTGATTTTGCAGCAAACCAAGGAGTGATCTGTATCACAGTCTGCACTATGGTACGAGCGCGTGGAGAGCACAGACCTGAGAAGTGGCCTTTTGACGAGAATCAGGTCCAGTTGGTGCCAGTGCTTGGATCGTGGGTGTCTCCATGAGACCTTATGCTGGGGTTTTGTCTGAAAGTAGGTGTTAGTCACGCAGAGGTCGTAGTGGACACACAACTCTAAGAGCCGTTGTCCATTTTCATTCATCTTGCCAATACCAAACCTGCCCAGACATGAAGGCCATGAAACATTATCGGCACCCACTCTAGCGTTAAAGTCACCAAGGAGAACAAGCTGTTCTTGCCTAGGTATGCTTTTGATGACTGCTGCTAGATTCTAGTAAAACTCATCTTTAGCTTCTGAGGCAGAGTACAGAGTAGGAGCATACACACTGACAAGGGTGATGGGACCTGTGCTAGTTTGCAGACGGAGCGTTAACAGGCGTTCTGATCCATTCTCGCCTGGTTCAACCATTTTAGTTAGCAATTTTTTAACCGCAAAACCTACTCCGTGTTCTCTAGTTTTATTAAGATCTTTCCCTTGCCAATAAAATGTGTAGTCCTTCTTGCTCACCGTTCCAGAGCCCGCCAGGCGTGTTTCCTGAAGTGCAACTATATCCACATGGAGTCGTTTAAGCTCATCATTAATTATGGCTGTCTTCCTTACATCATTTACGTCCTGTAGGTTTTCGGATAGTCCAGTCAACATAGTCCGGACGTTCCAGCATCCCAATCTGAGAATTTGCTTATTTCTATTATTCTGATAATTGCTTGGTGCAAAATTTTCTGTCCACTGTTCGGGTTTGACCCTAATCCCCATGCACCCAATGGGGAAAGCAGACAGTGGCGGGGCAACACCTTATTGACTGGGGTCTGCCCAGCTTGAAGCGGGCGGTAGCTGTCTAGTGAGATCTTAGAACCTCTCCCCCTGTCGGAAGTAGCCCCTGGCGCCATGCCTTATGCCAATTGGGCAAAATGCTTATAACCGGTAACTGCTACTTCCCGTGTTTTGCCGACACCTATAAGGTGAAGCTGGAGTGTCCTCTCCAGGGCGCGAGCTTGGGCACAGTTATATGGAGATCAAGCTGTTGCCTATGCAGCATGTTCCCCCTCTCCACACAGCTGGTAGATCCAAAGGAACGGCAGTAGCAGATACAGTTTGGTACCAGCCATGTCGCAGGAGTTGCCAGAATAATGTCGAATCGACATTAGACTGCCTTAGGGACTCCGACTCCGGATTTATCCTCAGGGTTTACTCCCGAAGCCAATTCCATAAATGGATATTCCCGCATGGCAGCGGTGGTTTTAATTCAGAGTTCCTTCTCTTAGATAAGCTACCAACCAGGGATTACGAGCTCTATCTGCCTGAAGCTGCTGGTTTTAAGGCGCCAGTCGCTCGCCTTTGCCCCTTCTCCCGTCAGTGCAAACAGTTCCGCCGGGTTTAAATTGAGCCACACGTGAAGGCCGGGAGCTGGACTTGGTTGTCAGAGGCTGCTTGAGGCGCGTGCCATAGAAGTATTTTATCTGCAGTGAGAGCTTATCCTCACTACAACTCCTGGCTGTAACAACCTTTTGTACTTCCACTTTAGCCAGTGATAATCACTCACAGGGGGCAAAAGAGATCTAAGGCCTGGGCGACCACATGGGCTCTTGGTAATTGGTTAATGGGCGGAGGTATACGTCACCGGCTCACTAGATCCATCTTGGAAGTTTTTGAAATATAATGTAGTGTAATGTTTCCTGGGGATGAGTATAAAGTTTTCAACAGCGTGGTGTAGAGAATAGTGCAGAACATTACCTGCAATTAATTAAGTGTGGATAAAATAATTAATATCTGTTATGTATTGTGTTCTTAAAGGAGTTTGCGAACGGAAAAAAGGAGGTGAGCGAATCTTTTAAAAACTATTAAAATGTTTTCTTACTCTTTAGTTAAGTTTTGCACTTATCATAGCTAAATGTGCAGAAGACAGTTTTCCAATTAATGCTTCTTATAAATGATTATAAATCAAAAGATTTTCCTCTAAGATGATAGGAGGTAATTGATAGTTCATACTTCACTTCATCTACATTGTTAGATCAACCGTAGACATTTGCATGTGCACACACTCCAAAGCGCAATCTATTTAACACTTATCAGGTGCATCTCATGTCATACATAATTACTAGAGAATTGAAATCATCATTTTTGAGGAGTAGTATAAAAGAAAGTCAACCACTGATATTAAGTGTGAAAACTTACGCAGACTTTTGTGTGCCTTCAGTCCAAGAGAGATCTGAGTCTACCCCTTACGTGTTTGACGTCTAACCAGAAAGACGCTAGTGTGCGTCTGGAAAACATAATTTGCCATTTAGGACATCCTTCACTTCCTAAGTTAAAAGGGACGCTTTCTAGCCCACGATTTAAGGGTGGACGCAGCATTTTCATTCACCTTTCATCAGGTGCTCACAAGTTGATTACATATTCAAAATATCAAGTTCAACTCATTCACAAGAGCGGATTTGGGAATCAATATTCCATATTTACAACTTGATTCGAATATTTAGCTACCAAGCTCAACTTACACAAAAGCACATTTTATGATCAACCTAAAGAAGACAGAGGTCATGACGCTCAATGTGAGCAACCCTGAGCCCATATCAGTAAAGTATCAGCAACTGGAACAGACAGATGCCTTCACATACCTAGGATGCATAGTAACACCAGTCGGCGGAGCAAGCAAAGACATCAACAAAAGAATAAACAAAGCAAGAACAGCCTTTTTTAGTCTAAACAACATCTTGAAGTCCTCTCAGTACAGCACAAGCACAAAAATAGGATTATATCAGAGCTGTGCGCTTTCTGTGCTTCTCTATGGCGCGGAGAGCTGGAGAGTTAGAGAGAAGGAAATGTCGAAATTGTCCTCTTTTCACAACAACATGCCTAAGAAAAATTCTCCGAATCTTTTTGCCGAATATCATCACCAACCAAGATCTGCTTACTCGGAGCAAGCAAGAGGACATGCACACCATCATAGCTGGCAGACGCTGGAGCTGGGTTGGCCATGTCCTCAGAATAGAACCCGATGCCATCACAAGAACAGCTATGCTATGGACCCCTGAAGGAAAACGAAAGAGAGGCCGACCAAAAACAACTTGGCGGAGGACTGTGGAGTCTGAGATGCAAAGAATGAACCAGAGTTGGAGCACTGTACGAAGGATGGCCGACTATCGAGCAAAGTGGAATCAATTTGTTTATCCCTACAAGACGCCACCAGGCGTAATGGCCACTGACTGCTTTGACGGTTGGCGGCTAAGGAAAGAAGAAGAAGAAGAAGAAGAACATTTTATGAAGCAAGATTCCATATTTATGTAACCAGATGACCTACGCTAACGCTAGTAACACACGTTAACGTAATAAATAAAGACAGAATAAATTACTAAATGCATCATAGAAATCAAAGCACAAAACTTTGTCTAACTATGATCCCTTACGTTTTGGCGGGAGTTGCGAAGCAACGCTCTAAAGAGGACTACATAACCTCATTTGCATGAGCTTATTTAAATTCTATGATAAGTAGGTAACGAAATCTGTAGCTAATGAAATAAATCTTTACAATTTGTATAACCAGTGAAAAATGCTCTACATCGGCAAGCCACGTACCACTTATGAGATTAGAAAAAAAAAATTATTTTCTTAGTTAGTTGGGTCTAGAGAGCCATAGCACAAGGACGTCATTTTATCTGATGATGTAGCAACCAGGCGCTCACCCAGACTGTCATAAAAGTCCGGCTCAGTCTTTGAAAATCTCAAGACATTTATTATATTGTGGTTTACTGTATTTTGTCAAGGGTTTTAACCTCATAGTTAAGAACAAGATTTTGTGTGAAACCGTAATTGTGACTATTATACATAAGTAGACAACCGTTCTGACTGCCTATCGATGCTGACTGTATAATTATTACTTTTCGCTAGAAAAGTTGTAGCTATGAACCAATGTAGCAACGGAATAGCAGTAATAAGCAAACTGATATAATTAGCCATTGATAAAGTAGAGGTTCCTCCAAGTGGAGCGCCCATATCAGTAATAGACACTTCTGAAGTATTAGTAGATGGGGAAAGTATAAAGAATCTGATTGAGTACAACGAGGAATAAAATAACCAAGCTACAAAGGCTGATACTGCGGAGTAGCATTGCCAAACTGTCAATAATATTGAAAGATATGCAAACAAAATTAGCGGCTCTGAAGAAGATGATTTCGTTGATGTTGTATGATAATATACTTGAAACTGTTCGTGTTCCTTTAAGGTAAATAAAGGTTTATATGATCACTTGGCAGTTATCAACTATATATGGTTTGCTGTTTTATTTGGAATTACTGTTGGAGAATTAAAACGAAATCATCAAACAACTGTAAGAAAGGGTGAATTAAGAACCTGGAAATCATAGTCATTTAGGAAGTTAACACCTCAGGCGATAGCCTGAACCAAGACCTAAATGATGACCAAGTGTTGCTGTCATTTTCGACGGAGTCATCTGTCAAGTTATTTGCTTATGTTTGTATCATAAGTATAATTGTGTCTTTACCTGCGATGTCAGGTTGATTAGGGGTTGTCTTCCCTTGTTTATTCATTCATTGTGTTTGACCTTTAGGGTCAGAGGTTGACAGTTCGGCGTAGGCCTATGGGAAGGTTTTTTAAGCGGGAGTGAGATATACTTCCGGGAAGCCGGGAGGTCCTGTTTTTCTGAAGGGACCAAGAGTCCATTGTTTTTCGGGGAGAATCTTCGAAGTAACTGCTATGGCAGTTTTCCCCAGTGAATCTCTGTGCGTCGGGATGACGACAGAATTCCTTGTGTAGTTCTGAGGATTCATTTACCAGGTAATACCGACCTTTATGCATTATTACGCTTTTCGGTGGCAGAACATGTAAAGGATTACCTAGGGTGAACAGCAGTTCACGGATCCGCCATTTCAGAACTTATATATTTGTGCTCGAGGTAGCCATCCAAGACTGTTAGTCTTATATTGTCCAGAAATCCAGTGACGAAGATATATTGTGGGAGCCGCAGATTGGCGGAACTTCTATCTACAATAAGTATTACTGCAGGGTTGATGATAACCTATTTAACAGAAGTACACGGCCGACGTTAGGACGAGGCCTGTGCTTCCGGCTATTATACTACAGCCTGATATGTGCAATTGGCAGGGAGTGCCAAGTTGCACCTGTGTGTCAAGGTAACTAAGGCATCTGACGCGTTTAGTCAGAGACGCCAAGGGCGACGCTACGAACTGTCATTATTGAAGAACTTTGCTATTGACCATGCACGTCTATTCTGATGTTTACCTTTTTGAATGCCAAATGTATACCTATCGATGTCAGGTCAGCATGACCTTGTTACACTGACTGTTCCTGTTGATATTATGTGTGTTCCCGTCAATAAATGTCTTGAAACATGCCTGCAGTGTCAAAGCATCCTTGATTACTGCATGTGAGAGTATGGGTTGCAGGATCTACATCTATACGAGCCCAAACACATTCGCGTCTTCATTCGCACCCACACTCAATTCATCATACGCTCGCACTACACATCTAACAACATGTATACTGTCTTGGGCCAGTGATCACCTCAACAAGAAAAAAAGACAGTTACATTTCTGGTGGACCAGTTACGTGGGCTCTTATGATACATTTCTTGTCGCCAATGTGGCCTAGAAACTTACATTTCTGATGGACCAGATCTGTGGGTTTAAAAAGAACAGAGCGAGCATTTGACATTATTGTTGACATTTATGGATCCAGAAATTTACATTCCTGGTTGGCTGTTACATGTATGATGTCTCCAGTTTTGTCGAGAAAGTTACAAGAAGGACAAGTACACATTACACTTCTGATCTGTGGGTCTAAGCTACACACGGGACAGCCGTAACACACAGCGCTAATTCTACACTTGCAAGTTTTGGCTACAACAGGACAGATATAGGTCATCAACGGTTGACACAAATAAACAGTACGAGCATTTATATTATAATGCTACATAAAGCATAACAAGACAAGTACTGAAGTGAACTACTAGGCATTTGCTACGTGGACCATAACTGCATAGAAGGCGGGTTCCTATTGTAAACAGTACTGCGGGTTGTTACACGTTTCATTCAACAACAGACTTTTCTAGGTCAGAGCATTCAAGCTACATTGTTGGAGGTCAAGTGTCTGTAAACAGTACGTGAAATTGTAAACATTCAATGTGCAAGCCCTAATTTGAGAAGGTCATAGTAACTTTGGTTCGTGAATACCACTTTATGTTACAGTGGATTTGACGTTCAGTGCGCGTTTGACATTTCGTTTCTGTGTTCGCAAGGAGCAAGAAATTTATTTTAGTTTCAGCTGTGACTGAACTTGTTCTGCAACACATTGAAATTGATTGCTATATGTTTATGTCACTTCTACTGTTTTGTGTATTTTTCTGCGGGTTTTTCGGTTGGTGGGTCTTACGGTAAATATGCCACTTGATCGAGGCTTACTGTAAGCGGTCTGTAGGTGCAAATTTTCTTAATTTGGAAATTTGCTAGTGACAATTGGTCGCTATTGATGTTAGCTGTGATGTAATTGTACTTAACGTTGTTTTTGTAATATTTTGTCTGTTTTTCAGTTTTGATTGTCGATTTGTTTTGTTTGTATTCTGTAGGTCTCTCCTTTCTTGTGTATTTCTCTACACATTTTTGGTTAAAACAGTGTTGCCATTTGTATTGTTTTGTATTTTTGTCTTTGTATTTTTTTTGGTTGTACTACATTACTGTCATGCACAGTCTACATACACATACTTGGTCATGTTTTGATATTATTGATAAGGTAGACTCTTCATATAGAGTTTGTTAAATAATATTATATAAGATATTTATACAAGTTCTTTGATAAAAGACTTGTTATCTACAAAGATTGAGACAAGGTAAATACATATTCAAGTTCTTTATAAAAAAGACTTGTGCCCATAGTGAGTGGGATATAAGGGAATTTTTTTTTCCACAGGTACTCAAGTGATTTTTTGGGTACATTATAAACAAGAGGAACATACAAAGTCTTTGTCTAAGACTAAGACAGTAAAATAAAGTGAAGTGAGTATACAAGTCTAGCATTTCAGACTTGTCTCCCATTGAAGTGGGATAAGGTAATTTATTTAATTTTTTTTCAGGTTTCTGATCTCATTAGACAGAATGTCTACATTGGATTTCTTCATCCAGCAAGGGTTGACCCTTGGTAAGTCTGGTAAAGAATTGGAAGAATATTCATCTGCTCAATTCGCCATTGCATTAAAGTCAGAAGAAAAGAAACAAAAAGAGGAAATTAAATTGAAAGCAGAAGCTGAACTAAAGAAGCTAGAAGCTGAGAATAGAAGATTAGAACTTGAAGAAAGAAGGTATCAAAGAGAGGCTGAGGAGAGAAAAGCTCAAGCTGATGAAAGAAAATTCCAGATGGAAATGGAAGACAAAAAAATTCAAGCTCAAGCTGCTGCAGAGGAAAAAAAACTTCAAGCTGCTGCAGAGGAAAAAAAACTTCAAGCTGCTGCTGAGGCTGAAATTAGAAAAATGGAACATGAGGAAAGAAAACAGAAGATGGAACTTGATGAAAAACTCGCAATTTTGGAGTTAGAGAAATTGAAATTGGCGAGTACGGGTGCTCAGCAAACAACTTCGAGTACGACAAAGGAGTTTGTTAGTAGGATTAAATTGCCTCATTTCAATCCTTTAAAGGATGACGTAGCAGATTATCTAGATAGATTCCAATTTTTGTGCGATACGCATAACATAAAAAAGGAAAAATATGTTGAACAACTGATGCCATTTTTTACAGGTGACACAGTGACTACTCTTATGACAATAGACGAACATGAGAGGACTAATTATGATGTTGTCAGGGCAGCATTACTAAAAAAATACCAATTAAAACAAGAAGACTATCGTCTTCGTTTTAGGACAATGTTGCCAGAAAATGGAGTAGATTTCTCTGATTTTGTTACAAAGATACGTCGTACATTTACACGATGGGTTGAGTTGTCTCAGATTGAGAAAACATATGAAGGTCTAATGGACTTATTATTGCGAGATAAGGTTTTGTCATCTGTTAATGATTCTTTTCTTGCATTCCTTCATGAGCGTAAGCCTAAAAACTTAAAAGAAATGGAGGAATACTGTTGTCAGTATGCCACAGCACATCCCCATGCTACAGTTAGCAATTCTAAAGTGAAAGAAGGGTTGCCAGCTGCTTCGGCAACACCATATGGCCCTAATTTCAGAAAAAAATTTCAGGGTGCTCAACAAAATTGGAATAGGGGAAGTAATCAAAATTACACTCAGAAGCGGAGTAATCCAACACATGATGGTTCTTCGTCTATGCAGTGGAGACAAGATGGTAGTTCTCGTAATTTTAGTGGTAATAATTTGAGACACTTTCGTAAAGGCTATCCAAATAATAACTATTCAAATTTTCGAGGTAATCATTCTCGACGTCAAGATTATGACGATGGTGAATTTAGAAACCGGGATTCAAACCGGAATGATGATTACAATAGGCAATATGATCACAATTACAGGGGAAATGATAGTCGAAATAATTACAGGGGAAATGATAGTCAAAATAATTACAGGGGAAATGATAATCGAGGTAGACCTAGGTTTAACAAAAAAAGACCTTACCAACAGGCAAACTCTGCGCAACAAGAGTTTGATGGAGCCTGTAATACAGTAAATGATAGTGGTAACTCTAGGGCTATCACTGGTTGTGCTTTCGATTTTGGGAGAGCAACTGAATGCCCCCAATGCTTAACATTGTTTGACTCATCAACTGTATCTACGCTAAGTTGTGGTCACCCTCTTCCTGCTCTACCTGCTACAGTTGCGCATGATGGGAGAGGATCTCTCATCTTACATAAAGGTCTAATAAATGATAGGCTAGTCTCAGTACTTTTCGATTCGGGATGTACTACCGTCGGGGTTAAGGAGTCTCTGATAGATCCTTGCTGTGCCACTGGAAAAACAATCAAATGTGTTACATTTGGTGGTACTATGGAAAGCTATCCTACTGCTATTATTAGGATTGACACTCCTTTCTTCACAGGAGATGTCCATGCATGTCTTCTTCCTAATCCTATTGCGGATCTTATAATCGGTCGTATTCATGGGGTTAAGGAATGCACCCCGCAACAAATTTCTAGTTGGGAAGAAAAAAACATTCAAACGGTCAATGCAGTGGTGACAAGAGCTCAAGCTCTTAATCCCCCAACTTCATCTGATAATAGTAATGAAGTTGATAGCCAAGACGAGCACTTGGTGATTTCCCATGACTCGTTTGTTAAACGTCAAGAAGAGGATCCTTCTTTGAAGAAATACTTCCTTCTTGCAAAGAAAGGGGATCCCAATCAAAATACGAATCACAAATCGTATATCACTATGAAGAATGGTATATTGGTACGAATGGTACAACACTCGGACAAGTCTATGCACTCGCAAATTCTTGTGCCTAAGTGTATGAGAGCCTTAATTCTTCGGCATGCACACGATTCTCAGTGTGCGGGACACATGGGTTTTTCCAGAACTAAAACTAGAGTCCTTGCGTCATTCTTTTGGCCATTCGTGAATAAAGACATCCGAATTTATTGCCGATCTTGCAAAATTTGTCAAGAGGTCAAGTCTAGGGGTCCGAGACATGCTGCTCCTATTCAGGCTGCAGATATTCCGATTCGGCCGTTTCAGAAAATGGCTATAGACATCATTGGTCCGTTCAAAATTAAGTCAGCCAGAGGACACCAATTTATCCTCACTTGCGTGGACATGTGCACGCGTTGGCCAGAGGCTATTCCTCTGAAGAGCATATCAACTGTCGATATCGCTGATGCTCTTTGGCTCGTATTTTCTCGTCTGGGATTCCCCGGAGAAATACTGTCGGATCACGGCACTCAGTTAATTTCGGACGTTATGTCTCAGGTAATGGCTACGCTAGACATTAAAAGGTCTCTCAGTAGTATTTATCATCCAATGTCCAATGGATTGGTAGAACGTCTTAACAGGACACTAAAGAACTTACTTGGCAAGATAACGGAGGATCATCCTGAAGATTGGGACAGGGTTTTACCTGCAGTCCTCTTTGCCTATAGAGAGGTTCCCAACGAGCATACAGGGTTTTCTCCTTTCGAACTTGTCTTTGGCGCGCAACCGCGCGGGCCAATGTCCTTGTTACACGATTTGATAACTTCCGATAATATTGACGATGATACACAATCGTCATATGAATATGTTATAGCTCTTAGAGAAAAGATTATCGAATCGTGCAGGTTAGCAACTTCATCTTCCGAATTTGCGAAAGAAAAAGCTAGGCGATTTGCTAATAAGAAAAGACGCCTACGTCAACTTTGTCCTGGAGACAAAGCATATGTCTTACTGCCCTCAAGAGAGAATAGACTTCTCATTTCTTGGAAGGGTCCATACACTATAGTCTCGAAAATTTCTGATGTCGACTATATTGTCGATGTGGATGGAAGGCATAAAACCTTCCATATAAATATGCTAACAGAGTTTATTGAACGTCCAGACTATTTACAGCCTATTTTCCAGGCGACGGACGACTCTCCAGTTCAACATGGTCACATCTCATCCCTGTCCGTTATACAGGATGAGGAAACTATTTTTTCTGACGTGAACTTACCTCTTCCTGCGATTCCACTTACTTCAACGGAATCGTGGAGAGACGTTACAGTCTCTTCCAACTTGTCTTTTGAGGAACAACGTCAAGTATCCTCTACGTTACAATCATATCAGGATGTCCTTACCGACATTCCTGGACACACAGATGTCATAGAACATGACATCATACTTACTGATCGTAATCCGATCAGAGTAAGACCATACCCAATACCTATTCATTTTCAAGCACAAGTCGAGAAAGAATTGGATGAAATGATTCAACTACAAATAATTGAACCATCCACTTCAGCTTATTCTTCGTCGATAGTTATTGTTCGAAAGAAAGACAATAACATACGTCTTTGCGTTGATTATCGCAAATTAAATCAAGTTACGAAGTTCGATGCTGAACCTATGCCGTTATTAGATGATCTACTTATTAGACTTTCTAAAGCTAAATTCTTTACTAAACTAGACTTGTCGAAAGGTTATTGGCAAGTCCCACTGACGGAACACGCCAAACCTCTCACTGCTTTTTCGACACCTAGGGGTCTGTTTCAATGGAATTTTATGCCTTTCGGGCTTATGAACGCCCCAGCGACTTTCGTGCGCATGATGCGACGAATTCTATCAGATCGTGCAGATGTCATTGCATATTTAGACGACATCTGTCTTTTCAGCGATACTTGGGAAGAACACTATGTGGGTCTG
Source organism: Oreohelix idahoensis (assembly GCA_024509875.1). NCBI lineage: Eukaryota > Metazoa > Mollusca > Gastropoda > Stylommatophora > Oreohelicidae > Oreohelix > Oreohelix idahoensis. The sequence goes on from JAMPIV010014091.1 coordinate 107,109, forward strand.
AAGGAATTGCTATCTACTCTACGTGAGCATAGTTTGACTGCTAAACCCTCTAAAGCTTTTGTTGGGTTTAGTGAAATTTCCTTCCTAGGTCATCGAGTTGGTCATGGTCTGTTGAAGACAGAGGACCAAAACATTTCAAAGATATTAAATATCTCGGTTCCGAAGACAAAAAAGCAAGTGCGTAGTCTCTTGGGATTGATACAATTCTATGGAAGATTCATTGAGAATCTGTCCTCCATTATGGCACCACTTTCAACGTTATTGAAAAAAGGTTCTCCTAATATGGTGCGTTGGTCCCAAGAATGCCAATCTTCATTGGATCAGGTTAAGAATTTGTTCTCATCTCATCCTATCTTAAGACTACCGACGATTGATAAGACTTTTGTCCTTCGTAGTGATGCCTCTTCCACTGGCATTGGAGCGGCACTAATGCAGGAATATTCAGGAACTCTGCATCCTGTAATGTATATTTCTAGGAAGCTGAATGCGGCAGAAAGGAATTACTCGGTTTTGGACCGTGAATTGTTGGCTATGGTTTGGTCCATTCTTAAGCTACAAAGGTTCCTTCTGGGCGCGCATTTCTTTATGGAAACCGACCAAAAAGCTCTTACGGCTATGCAAAGTAAGGATTTGAAGAGCTCGAGATCTACTCGTTATGCTATTGCTCTTCAGCCTTTCCATTTCACGGTGCGAGCTATCCGTGGTTCGGATAATGTGATGGCGGACATATTGTCTAGATGCCCACATGATTCCAGTTAAATCTTGTGTCCTAGTTTTTCCTGATATATTTTCAGACTTAGGTCTGTCCTTAATATCATAATATGTTGTAATACAAATGTATTTGGATGATGTTTAGATAATTTAACAAATTTCATTTTGTCCATCCATCAGTGATATGTTGCTAAAATAGCATTGACATTTGTATATTGCTATGATTATATTATTTAGTAATGTTTGATATATGATTGGTATTGCCAGCAACTTAGGTTTCTTGAATGGTATCCCTTAGTTTGTTTGGCTTAAAGGAAATATTTTCTCCTATGTTGGGAGATGATTTGTACCCTCTTCTATTGTACCTGATATTAGGTTCATTGTTTGCATGAGCACAGAAGTGATACTGGTGCTATCTTGCTCATGAACATATTAAAAAAAAAAATTGCATTTTTTTTTTACAGGGGGGTGGTAGTAATGTTGCTGTCATTTTCGACGGAGTCATCTGTCAAGTTATTTGCTTATGTTTGTATCATAAGTATAATTGTGTCTTTACCTGCGATGTCAGGTTGATTAGGGGTTGTCTTCCCTTGTTTATTCATTCATTGTGTTTGACCTTTAGGGTCAGAGGTTGACAGTTCGGCGTAGGCCTATGGGAAGGTTTTTTAAGCGGGAGTGAGATATACTTCCGGGAAGCCGGGAGGTCCTGTTTTTCTGAAGGGACCAAGAGTCCATTGTTTTTCGGGGAGAATCTTCGAAGTAACTGCTATGGCAGTTTTCCCCAGTGAATCTCTGTGCGTCGGGATGACGACAGAATTCCTTGTGTAGTTCTGAGGATTCATTTACCAGGTAATACCGACCTTTATGCATTATTACGCTTTTCGGTGGCAGAACATGTAAAGGATTACCTAGGGTGAACAGCAGTTCACGGATCCGCCATTTCAGAACTTATATATTTGTGCTCGAGGTAGCCATCCAAGACTGTTAGTCTTATATTGTCCAGAAATCCAGTGACGAAGATATATTGTGGGAGCCGCAGATTGGCGGAACTTCTATCTACAATAAGTATTACTGCAGGGTTGATGATAACCTATTTAACAGAAGTACACGGCCGACGTTAGGACGAGGCCTGTGCTTCCGGCTATTATACTACAGCCTGATATGTGCAATTGGCAGGGAGTGCCAAGTTGCACCTGTGTGTCAAGGTAACTAAGGCATCTGACGCGTTTAGTCAGAGACGCCAAGGGCGACGCTACGAACTGTCATTATTGAAGAACTTTGCTATTGACCATGCACGTCTATTCTGATGTTTACCTTTTTGAATGCCAAATGTATACCTATCGATGTCAGGTCAGCATGACCTTGTTACACTGACTGTTCCTGTTGATATTATGTGTGTTCCCGTCAATAAATGTCTTGAAACATGCCTGCAGTGTCAAAGCATCCTTGATTACTGCATGTGAGAGTATGGGTTGCAGGATCTACATCTATACGAGCCTAAACACATTCGCGTCTTCATTCGCACCCACACTCAATTCATCATACGCTCGCACTACACATCTAACAACATGTATACTGTCTTGGGCCAGTGATCACCTCAACAAGAAAAAAAGACAGTTACACCAAGTAACAGAAGATGTCTGCCCATAAGGTGTCTCCCCGTAGTGGCTATCAAACTTTCAGCGTATTACGATCTTGGCGAAGAACGCACCATGGCCGTATTAGCAAATAAGCAAATGCGCTGAGCGATTTCAGTGTTAATCTGTAGTCTGATGTCGGCCACACCCGCGATTAATCAACATGGTTATCGAGTAATTATTATCTCAGCCGTTCCTTCCAAAGCAGGGAGGAACGGGTAACCAAACAGACATGACGACTTATCTCTGTAAGGAGTGTAAGAATGTTTGAAAATACAAAATGTCTGCTACATAGCAGAAAGAAATGTGTCGACCCGGAAATTCCAGGTAATCAGTACGTACAACATTTGAAAATGAGTACTGCCGTAGTAGAGAAGAGATTGAGAAGAAGTCGCGCCAATCTGTCCTGTGACAAATTCTACACCCCAAGGTAGAAAAGGTTTGTTTGTTTTGTTTCAAGGACCATTTTCAATGCACACGGTCAACTCCATCAGTGCTCCGATCTCCTCCCTTAGATCACACAAGGATGATCTCAGCACAGCGCACAAATTCTAAAGCACCACGAAGTTCCCAATGTAAATTATGCCAGTGTTCTACCAGCGCAGTGGCCGTATGGACTACTCTTTGCGATTTTCAACTGCCTACGAATTTTTAACTAGCGCACCTTGCAGGACCTCCTATTGTTTCGCCCTTATCAGTGAAGACTAGGTATGTGATCTCACTACGCAGGAGATCAGGGGGAGTATGGCATTATTAGTTCCCAGTGGTTATGCAAATATTCCATCAAAATCATTCCCTGTACCGGGAACCGAACCCGGTACCTTTAGACTTAGAGATGAACGCCATACCTCTTAGCCACCTCGGCCCCAGGGTACAGGAGGAACGACCAAGCAAATGTGTTTAAAAGATTGTCGAAGTGCGCTTTCGAGCGCCGATGAAACATGTTAGTATGCACATCTGCGATTGCATCAACGGGGTAGGATATTAATATCATTGAAAGTGACAGAGCATATAAGTGTTCACTACTTTATCATGTGCTTAAACTCGATATTATTAAAAGTTTGTTTACTCTAAACATTTAAAACAAAAGAAACTTTTGAGAATTTAAAAAATGAACTAAGAAAAATATATGAATCTTTTATGCCTTAAATAACTTTATATAATGATTTAATAAAATTAAATAAGTAATGAAAATATGTTATTTAGTTTTATAGTTTTGAAAAAGTTAAGCTGTTTCCCTTGGAAAAAAATTGGATGCCTTCCCCTAACTTCCTTCTCCCTGCTACTTAAAATATCACATGATTATGTTTGTTTTTCCACTTATTTCCGAGATTATACATCTAGTCGCAACCTGACAAGAGGTGTGATTTCTCCGTTGTAAGTGGTGTATATTGTGCCAATTTTTATAGCATTTTGACCACTGGGCTGTTATCTCTGTCCTTTTTTTTTTAATTGGGGGGATTGGGGGGAGAGGCGGCGGGGGGCTTACTTTTGTATTAGCCATTAAGAAGTAAATTTATGTGAAAGACCGCTAGCTGGCTATCTGGCAGTTACGTCGTACGTTTATTCGAGTGTTTCTGCTTGTTCAATCCATATACTTATTTATTTATTGCAAAAGGGAGGGTAACCAGACACAGGCGGCCTAAACACACTTTAAGTACACTGCAGGCTCACATGACTATAAAAGCCCTCTACATATATTGAGTCAAAATGCCAGGAAAAATACAGCTAGAACACATTCATCCAACCTCCCTGTTGGATTGAGGATGCAGAAAAAGCATGAATAGAAAATGAAAGAGCGACGAAAGAATGGACGAAAGCGCGAAAGAGAAGTGCAGTGAATAACGGAGGGGTTGAAGCCAAGGACCAAGTGTGGAAGGCCTTCGTGACACAGGTGGGCACGGAAAAGACCTTACAGAAATTCTGGTCCTTACATCGACAAATGTATAGAAACAATATAAGCCAACCCATACCTAATATTCTGAGCTCCGCGGGAATGAGTCTGTAGACCGATGAAGATAAAGGACGTGCATTATTCAGTTGGTATATCACTCAGTCGGTATATCACTCAGTCGGTATATCACTCAGACGGATAAAGGTGATAAAACTGCTCGTCAAGGGATTAAGAATCATGTGCTGGAAAATGGATTCAGAGGCCAGATATATTTCGACCTCATATCTGACGAAGAAGTTATGTATACGTTAAAACCAAGTAGAAACATTGCTCCGGGTCCTGATGGTGTACAGTATCAACACATCAAAGATCTTAATGACAGAGGCATTATGCATGTAGTGATTGATTTTAACACCAGTATACAGAATGCCGAGGTGCCGGAAAACTAGCTACATAATTACCTACGGCCACTTCCTAAACCTAGTAAAAACCCCACACTGCTTAGCAGCTATTTAATCATCACATTGCAGATTGTCTGAGGCAAATTTCTTGAGAAGATAGTGGCGAGACAATTAATGAACCACCTTGAAAATGCGCGTATCCTCCCTAACTCCCTGGGCAGTTATAGACCAATAAAAGTAACATGAGGTAACGCTGGAACATTTGCGAGCTTACACAAAATGCGCGAATCTGATTGGACGCTATTTCTGCTATTCCAAGGTACCTTGTTTACATTACTCCGACAGTCCTTGTATATATTGCCGCTTTACTTACTAGCTTTATGCGAGAAGCAAAGTATGAACCTTCTAAAGTGAAACACAAGAACAAATAATAACATTAGTAATTCATTAAGCAAACGACGAAGTCACAATAGAACTAGAACGATTGACACATGCATTATTTGTTAACACTTCTGCTCTTTTGCTTGCTTCGATGCACGTTTAAAAATTCAACATTGTAATATTGACGGCGAAGGTGGGAGCTTCTGTGGGTTATTATGCACTTTTTAGATCACGTGATGTGTTCAATACGTCTTTGACATCTTCTGGATCATTCAGTAGCTTGTGTGGCTTGTTTAACAATTTTTTGGTCATAGTCATAGCTTTTCGGACACATATGAGCTCACATCAGTAGGTCTCGTATCGTATCTGCCACTTTTAAGTTGATATCAGTAAGTCCCGTGGCTTATATGATACCTTTTAATTAATCAGTAGGTCACGTAGCGTATTTGACACCTTTTAGTTCACACCAATAGGTCCCGTAGTTTATTTGACACCTTTCAGTTCATATCAGTATTTCCTATACTTGTTTCATACCTGTAGTTCACATCAATATATACCGTAGCTTTTTTGACACCTTTTAGTTCATATCAGTATGTCCTGTACTTGTTTCATACCTTTAGTTCACATCAATAGGTCCGATAGATAATTTGACGCCTTTTAGCTCGCATTAGTATGTCCCGTAACTTATTTGATACCTACTATATTCAGATCACAGGGTCTTTTATATTTGGAAATGCACCCTAATATGACCGACAGCCCGTGAGTCTAAGTTGAACCATGCGCACTTCGCTAAAACAAGGTAACACTCCAAAATATTGTTTAAAATATTTAACACCTTTAAACATCGGTAGATTCTCTAGCTTATTTGACACCTTCGGTTCACGACAATAGGTCCCGTAACATATTTGACACCTTTAGTTCACGTCAGTAGGTGCCGTTGCTTATTTGACACCCTCAGTTCACATCAGTAGGTCCCGTAGCATATTTGACACATTTTAGTTCACATCAATAGGTCCCGGACTTATTTGACATATTCAGTTCACATCAGTCTTCTTCTTCTTCTCTGATCCTTAGTCGCCGACCATAAAAGCAGTCAGCGGCCGTCACGCCTAGTGGCGTCTTGTAGGGCAACAACAAATTGATTCCACTTTGCTCGGTCGGCGGCCATCCTTCGTACAATGTCCCAACTCTGGTTCATTCTTTGCATCTCAGCCTCCACAGCCCTCCGCCAGGTTGGTTTTCTTCGGCCTCTCTTTCGTTTTCCTTCAGGGGTCCAAAGCATAGCTGTTCTTGTGATGGCATCGGGGTCACTTCTGAGGACATGGCCTACCCAGCTCCAGCGTCTGCCAGCTACGATGGTGTGCATGTCCTCTTGCTTGCTCCGAGTAAGCAGATCTTGGTTGGTGTTGGTATTCGGCCAAAAGATTCGGTGAATTGTTCTTAGGCATGTTGTGTGAAATGAGGACAATTTCGACATTTCATTTTCTGTAACTCTCCAGCATTCCGCACCATAGAGAAGCACAGAAAGAACACAGCTCTGATATAATCTTAATTTTGTGATTGTGCTATATTGAGAGGACTTACAGATGTTGTTTAGACTAAAAAAGGCTGTTCTTGCCTTACTCATTCTAATGTTGATGTCTTTGCCTGCCCCTCCGTCTGGTGTTACTTTCTGTCCTAGGTATGTGAAGGCGTCTGTCTGTACCAGTTGCTGATTACTTACTAATATGGGCTCAGGGTTGCTCACATTGAGCGTCATGACCTCTGACTTCTTTTAAATTGATGTTCAAGCCCACATGCTGGCTAAACTTATTAAGTCTATCCGTCTTTTCCTGGATGTGTTGATGTGAATGTGTTAGTAGTGCAATGTCATCTGCATATTCCAAATCTTCCAATGTAGAAAATGTAGTCCATCTTATTCCTCTTGGACTGCCCTCTGTTGTCTGGCGCATCAACCAATCTATGACTTTTAAAAATGGTATAATTTTAGTTCACATCAATAGGTTCCGGAATTATTTGACATATTCAGTCCACATCAGTAGGTTTCGTAAATTTTTTGACACATTTTAGTTCACATCAGTAGGTCCTGTAACTTATTGACACCTTTGAGTTCACAGCAGTAGGTTCCGTAAATTATAGACACATTTTAGTTCACGTCCGTAGGTCCCGTAACTTTTGACACCTTTGAGTTCACATCAGTAGGTCCCGTCACTTATTTGACACATTTTAGTTCACATCAGTTGGTCTTGCAACTTATTTGACATATTTTAGTTCACGTCACTAGGTCTCGTAACTTATCGGACACATTTTAGTTCACACCAGTAGGTCACGTAGCTTGTTTGCCACCTGCACCTGTAGAAATAAACGCTCAGCCAATCGACACTATAACCTCATATCGGTATATTAGACAAACATAAAGGTACGTTTTCAGGCACTCGTAAGAAATAAAGAAGTAGAACACTAGACAACAGAAAAACAACAGACGTGAGTGGCTTTCCCAATATTTATTTACTGTTTACAGGCCTCGGGTGTCCCTTCCTTATATGTTATAAATGTTTATACAATACCAGAAACCTACCCTCTGTTCTATACTACTGTTCTTAAATCTTCTATCATTTACTAGACACAGTATCAAGGTCTTTGTCTTGTGTGGACTGACTGTTGCGCAAGAATGTCGCAACGTATTCTGTGTACTTTATATTTTTCTTATGCAAAGGGAAATAACTCGTGTAATTGTATGTCACTTTTACTTACAACAGTTTTGATTTCTTGTTGGCGTTCGGTTGCCGATAAGTTTGTTTGAGCGATCTTAAGTCATGTCCGTATATGGAGCGATCTTAAGTCATGTCCATGTATGGAGCGCTCGGGCCCACTTTTCTTGATAACATTTGGCAACTTGCAATGTTTCGGATTCCTATCCTTTTAAGGCTCGATCGAGAAGGTACTATCTTCGTATATTATCTGAACTGTATTCGAATCGCGCGTCTCTGCGCATGTCTAAAGTTTTTGTTTGTTGGCTGAACGAATTTCCGCCCGGCAGTTGGCGGCAGTCTGTGGCAGATTCGTTCGAGAGCAAGACGCCTGTTTTGCCAGCGGCTGTGCTTATTCTATCAGGAAATGGAGTGAGTCCTCTATACATTGTTTGTTCCTTTGAGATGATATCTCCTTTGTGATTCGAAGCGCCTGGAGGCGTGTGAGTTATGTGGTTTATTTCCTGAAGAAAAGGTAATGACATTTTGATTAACAATATCGCCATCTTTCGAGATTGACATTGTTTGTAGCCTGCTTATTGAAGAGTCTACGTTATGAGAAGTTTTCTCAACTAACGAATCACGTACATTGTTATGCATCTGGTTGATGCATGTCCTAAGGACTATTTACTTGTTGAACTCTGCTGCTCGATCTAGGTTTGATACCTTTGTTGACTAAAGGAACTTTGAGGACATTGTTATGTACTTCAGAAGATATTCTTTTCTTGCTGAGGTCAGATAAAGGAGAGTGGATTTGATCTCCTACGGATATCTTCCGGCTATTATGGAAAGGGATGGAGGTTTTCCCTGACTACATGTACAGCTGGTTATGATGTACTGATATTCATATGATTCACCATTATTATGATGCTGTCTGCTATCCAGTGTTGTGCTGACTTTGTCAATGTAATGATGACTGTTCTACCGTACACGTAATGTATCTGCATATTAATGTCTATGCACCTCGTCATTGTGGCGTCCACAATACATTATGAAAACGTCACTTGCTGTTTAAAGATTCCTTGACTTTTTACGTTATGTGTCGATGTGACGTCCCTGTTTGAAACTGTAGCTGTTGAACTCCACACTCACATCATTCATACAAACCAGACTAAAGACACCGTATTATTACGCCTTTATCATCCCTGGTGTCTGAGGGTGATACACCACGCTTCAAGTGCCAGCATTACCTTACCTTTGGCAAGTAGAAGAAAGATGACACCCTCAACCTTGTGTGGCAAATAATATTCCACGGAACATTTATCCAACAACGTATATACTCGACAACATAACATATATTTACACTGGCAACATTTGGTGGCCATAAGCTGGTTTGGTCTGGTGCCAGCATACACGGGGTCCCTTACCCGCTACCTTCTACAAGAAATTAACATACAGCATTCTCCAAGACATCGTCATACGGAATCCTGGAAGTACTCGGCGTTGCCCGGTATTTTTGCAACATAGAATTTTTTGCTAAGCCTAATGCAAGAAAATGACACTACCCGGCGTTGCGGCATTTTTGCTTACGTGTTCTTGCATTGAGAAGGCCAAGTTCCGGTTGCTACGGGTTCTTTACTGAGAAGGCCAAGTACCGATTGAAGCAATTTACTGTTACTTGAGAAGGCCAAGTTCCGTAACTACACTACCTATACTGATCAGAAACTCAAGTTCTGCCATCGTCCTGGCAGTTACCACGCAAGATCAACATGCTCGATCAACGTTGGATCTTCTGTCCATAGAATGTTGATCTTCACATGTTCTTGGCTCTGCTGACGGTTGGATGACCATAAGTTAAGTGGCCTGTTTGTTCGTGAACTGTGCCCTTATACTTCTACTGAGTCTTCTGTATTTCTCATTCTTTTGTTATATGTTTATGTGTTTATATGTTATTTGTATATTTAAATGTTTACTTTTCTGCGGGTCTGGATGGGTGGTGACTCCTATAGATCATACCACGTGACAGAGGTTTTCTATTGAGAGTGTTCTGTAGGGTATGCAAATTTCCTATAGTGAAATTTGCTAAGCGACTTTTTTTGCTATTTCTGTTAGTTGTGATGACATGTGTTAGTGTTGTTTTCGTTATTTTTTCGCATTCTTTAGTTTTGGTTTGATTTGTTTGTACTTGTAGATCTCCTCTTTTCTATTGTTTAGTTTTATACACTATTTATATTTATACAGCCCAATGGGCTGATCACCCGTTGGCTTGTCACACCGATTACGGAAACAACGGCAGATGGATCTATTTGTTGTTGCCCTAAAGACGCCGCTAGGCGTGATGGGAAACTACAACAGAGAAAATCAATCTGCTGTTGCCCTTAAGACGCCACAAGGCGTGATGGCATCTGACTGCTTGGTCGGTCTTTGGCTAAGGACGGAAGAAGAAGAAGAAGATATTTATACACTGTGGTGTCTTGTGTTTTGTATCATCTTCTCGCAGATATTATCACATTTTTTGTGATATTCCTTTACTTTTCGCTTTATTTTTAGTTGATTACTGCGAGTGTTTTCGTTATTGTTTACATTGTTATTGTTTACATTGTTAATGTTTACATTGTTATTGTTAACATTGTTAATGTTTACATTGTGATTGTGTTTACATAGTCATTGGTTACACTTAGGGTAATTAATTAGTGGATTATGCTGATGCATTATTACTACTACACTGATGATAAATGAATGATGAATAGCACCTATGATCAAGAATTGATTGATGATATTTCAAGAAAGTTCATACACAAGTTTTTGGCAAAGAGTTGTTTCCCACAGAGATTGGGATAATATAATGTGATGTGACTAAGCAAGTGCTTGATTTAAGACTTGTTATTATTAAGTTTGAAATAAGGTAATTAATTATTTCAGGTTTCGGACTCATATTTTAGACAACATGTCTACATTTGAGTACTTTATTGAGCAGGGTAAATCCCTTGGAAAGACTGGTGGTAAATTAGAAGAATTTGCGACTGTTCAATATGCCAAGGCATTGAAGTCGGAAGAAAAGAAAATGAAAGAACAAACTGAACAAAAGAAAATAGATGCTGAGAATTTAAAACTGCAGATGCAGGTGGAGGAAAGGAGATTCCAAATGGAAATGGAAAAACAAAAAAGAGAAACAGAAGCAAAAGCTGAAGAGAAAAGACTACAGATTGAGGCTGAAAATAAAAAACTTGAAAGAGAATCTAAAGAGAAAAAGCTGCAAAGAGAAACAGAGGCTGAAAATAAAAGACTTGAAACAGAGGCTAAAAATAAAAAACTTGAAAAGGAGGCTGAGGAAAGAAGGTTACAAAGAGAATCTGATGAGAGAAAAGCGAAAATGGAGCATGAAGAAAAAATCTTAGCTTTGGAGTTAGAGAAGTTAAAGTTGATGAACATGGGTAATGCTAATGATGCAAATAAGGTGTCAGATAAGACTAATGCTAATAATTTCAAGCTTAATCTCCCAGCATTCAATGCTTCCATTGATGATATAACGTTTTATCTAGACAGATTTGAAAGTGCATGTAAGGTGCATAACATAGATAAATCACTCTATGTTTATCATTTGTTCAAAATACTTAGAGGTGATGCTTTGATTACGTTGGGCATGGTAGATGTGCCTGACAAGAACATTTATGAGGTAGGTTGTCAGGGCTATCCTGTTAAACAAATACCAACTTAACGAAGACGGCTATCGTCTTCAATTTAAAAATATGTTGCCAGAAACTGGAGTGGAATTCTCGGAATTCATTTCAAAGATACGTCTTACTTTTACACGTTGGGTTGAACTGTCTAAGACAGAACATACATTTGAAGCACTTATGGGCTTACTACTTAGAGATAAGGTTATGTCTTCTGTCAATGAATTTTTCTTTCTTTTCTTCATGAGCGTAAGCCTAAAAACATAAAAGAAATGGAAGAATACTGTTGCCAGTATGTTACTGCGCATCCTCACGTAACCATTGGTAACTCTAAAGTAAAAGAAGGTCTGCCAGTTGCTTCGGCAGCACCATATGGTCAAAACTTTGATCTAAATTCCAACATAATTTTAATAAGAAGGCTAACCGTAATTATAGTCAGAATTATGGCAATCAATTGCAAGGTGATTCTTCTTCACAGAACTGGAGACAAGCTGACAGTCCTCGTTACTTCCAACCTAATAATTTTAGGCATTTCAGAAGAGGATATGGTAACAGAAGCTATTCCTCGCGAAGACCTCAAAACCAAGAAAATAGATGTTCGCATCAATGTGGACATGATAATAATCATGGAAACTGGGGTTCAAACCAGGATAACAGTTACTATAGAGACACTAATAACTTCAGAGATAATAATAACTTTGATGGCTTCAGAGGTAATAATAGTCGCGGTAGATCTCAACACAAAAAAAGAGATATCAGCAGGCTAACTCTGTACAACAAGAATCTCAGGGAGCCTGTAATCAGGTTGTTGATGATAAAAACTCTAGCGCTGTCACATGTTCTACCTTTGACTTTGGGAGAGCAAACAAGTGCCCCCAATGCAGTACTTTGTTGGAACCGACTACAATAACTACTTTGAGTTGTGGTCACACTCTTCCCGCTCTTCCTGCTGCAGTTGCGCATGACGGGAGAGGTTCTCTAATCCTACATAAGGGTCTTGTTAATAATACTCTGGTCTCGCTACTTTTCGATTCCGGATGCACCACTATTGGTGTTAGACAATCGCTTGTAGATCCATCCTGTGCTACGGGAAAGGTTATCAAATGTGTCACATTTGGTGGCACTCTAGAGATATATCCTACTGCTTTAATTCACGTTGCCACTCCTTTCTTTACGGGAGACGTGCACGCCTGTCTCTTACCTAATCCTATTGCGGACCTTATTATTATTCGTATTCACGGAGTTAGGGTGTACCCCGCAGCAGAATGCTGCTTGGGAAGATCATAATATGCAAGCTACCAATGCAGTGGTTACAAGAGCACAAGCTCTACAAACACCCCAAACTTCATTGAATAGTAATAGTGAAGTTCATAGCCAAGATAGTCACTTGGTTATTACCCGGGACACTTTCATAAAATTACAAGAAGAAGATCCTTCTCTAAAAAAATTATTCATTCTTGCGAAGAAAGGTGATCCAAATCAGAATACACAAAAAATATTTTATTGCAATAAGAAACGGCGTACTTGTACGTATGGTACAAGACTCGACTACGTCGGCGCATTCGCAAATTCTTGTTCCCAAGAGTATGAGAGTACAAATATTGCAACATGCTCATGACTCGCAATGTGCTGGACATATGGGATTTTCCCGTACGAAGTCGAGAGTCCTTGCGGCTTTCTTTTGGCCCTTTGTAAACAAGGACATTCGTATCTACTGCCAATCATGTAAGGTATGTCAGGAGGTCAAATCTAGAGGACCACGACATGCTGCGCCTATCCAGGCTGCTGACATCCTTATTCGGCCGTTTCAGAAAATGGCCATAGATATTATTGGCCCTTTTAAGATCAAGTCGGCCAGAGGACATCAGTTTATCCTTACATGTGTCGATATGTGCACACGTTGGCCAGAGACTATCCCTCTTAAGAGCATATCTACTACCGATATCGCAGATGCTCATTGGCTGATATTTTCTCGCTTGGGGTTCCCCAGAGAAATATTGTCAGACCATGGCACTCAACTCATATCTGACACTATGTCACAAGTGATGTCTACCTTACATATTAAAAGATCTCTCAGTAGTATCTATCACCCAATGTCTAATGGGTTAGTTGAGCGTTTGAATAGAACACTCAAGACTTTGCTTGGTAAGATAACTGAAGATCATCCTCAAGATTGGGACAGGGTTTTATCCGCGGCTCTCTTTGCTTACAGAGAGGTCCCAAACGAACACACAGGATTTTCTCCCTTTGAACTTGTCTTTGGCGCGCGTCCGCGCGGCACTATGTCTTTATTACACGATCTCATCACTGCCGATGATATTAGCGATGAAACTCAATCCTCATATGAGTATGTCATTGCTCTTAGACAAAAGATCATTGAGGCATGTAAGCTAGCAACTGCTTTATCAGAAATTGCTAAAGAGAAGGCAAGGCAGTTTGCTAACAAGAATAGATGTCTACGACAACTTTGTCCAGGTGACAAAGCATTCGTCCTACTCCCCAGTAGGGAAAATAGACTTCTTATTGCATGGAAAGGTCCATATGCAATAGTCTCACGAATTTCCGATGTTGACTATGTGGTCGATATTGATGGAAAGCATAAAACTTTCCATATCAACATGCTGACGGAATTTCTTGAGCGCCCAGACTATTTGCTGCCTATTTTCCAGGCAACGGACGATTCTTCTGTACCTCATGGTCATTACTCATCCCTGTCTGTCATGCAGGATGATGAATCGGTTTTTTTCTGATGTCAATCTTCCTCTTCCGGTTGTATCCACTACATTCCATGGAATCTTGGAAAAACGTTTCCATTTCTCCTAATCTTTCCGTTGAGGAACATCGACAAGCCTCGTCGATGTTACAGACATTTCAGGATGTTCTAACTGACATCCCTGGACACACGCATGTCATAGAACATGACATAATTCTTACTGACAATAATCCAATTAGGGTTAGACCTTATCCTAGCCCTATACACTTCCAGTCACAAGTGGAAAAGGAATTGGATGAAATGATTCAATTAAATATAATTGAACCATCGACTTCACCATATTCTTCTTCCATGGTTATTGTCCGGAAGAAGGATAAGAACATACGAATTTGCGTTGATTATAGCAAATTGAATCAGGTCACAAAGTTCGATGCTGAACCGATGCCTTTGTTAGAAGATCTACTGATTAGACTTTCTAATTCTAGATTCTTCACTAAACTTGACTTGTCTAAAGGTTATTGGCAAGTGCCTTTAGCAGAGCATGCCAAACCTCTTACTGCTTTTTCTACTCCTAGGGGTCTATTTCAATGGAATGTTATGCCTTTTGGTCTCATGAACGCCCCTGCCACTTTCGTTCGCATGATGCGTCGAATTCTGTCACATCGTTCAGATGTCATCGCATACTTAGATGATATCTGTCTCTTCAGTGATACCTGGGAAGATCACTATTTAGGGTTATATGACTTACTGTCCACTCTACGTGAGAATAATTTGACAGCAAAACCTTCTAAAGCTTTTGTTGGTTTTGGTGAAATCTCTTTCCTGGGACATCGTGTTGGTCATGGTCTCTTGAAGACAGAAGACCACAATACTTCCAAAATACTGAACATCTCTGTTCCTAAAACGAAGAAACAAGTTAGGAGTCTCTTAGGTTTAATTCAATTTTATGGGAGATTCATTCCGAATCTATCTTCGATCATGGCACCTCTCTCAACGTTGTTGAAGAAAGGATCGCCTAATCTGGTTCGTTGGTCTCAAGAATGTCAATCTTCCTTAGACCAGATTAAGAATATATTTTCATCTCCTCCCATCCTAAGATTACCTACTCTTGATAGGACTTTTGTTCTTCGAAGTGATGCTTCATCCACTGGGATCGGAGCAGCACTTATGCAGGAATATTCAGAAACTCTGCATCCTGTTATGTACATTTCTAGAAAACTAAATGCGGCAGAGAGGAAATACTCGGTTTTAGACCGTGAATTGTTGGCTATGGTTTGGGCAATTCTCAAACTACAAAGATTCCTCCTGGGCGCACATTTCATTCTAGAAACTGATCAAAAAGCTCTTACAGCTATTCAGACTAAGAACTTGAAGAGTTCGAGATCCACTCGATATGCTATTGCTCTTCAACCTTTTCACTTCACGGTACGAGCTATCCGTGGTTCGGATAATGTGATAGCTGACATTCTGTCTAGATGCCCACATGATTCCAACTAATACTTCTGTCCTATATTTCTAGATATATTACAGAGTAATAACACATCTATATTGCTACAATACATTAGCACATCTGTCCTCACTTTATGTGAACACATAATATTGTGCTTTGTTTTCATCTTTTTCTGTTACCTTCTTTCATAACAAAGGAAGGCTGAGTAGACAATATAAGGGTCGAAAATTCACTCGGCCACAGTTATTATTAATAATAATGTATTGTGTATTATGAAACATAATAGTTGTTACATAGAATTATATTGTTTGTATTTTCTCAGTATGTCATTGATGATCTGAGAAGTTTTCGTACTGTTATCAAGCATGAAGAGTTCTAAATTGTGGACTTACCTTTGGAACGACAGGAGATGTGTCCTGGATCTTCATGTATTGTAATTTCATTATGTACTGATAATATTACATGTACTATTTAATATTTTCTATCAGATGTGTACATCCATTTTAAAGCGGTATTAGAATATGACACCGCTATTTGATAATGATTGTATTACACGTGCATATGTATATTTGTTGCTGTCATTTTCGACGGAGTCATCTGTAAAGTTAATTGCTTATGTTTGTATCATAAGTATAATTGTGTCTTTACCTGCGATGTCAGGTTGATTAGGGGTTGTCTTCCCTTGTTTATTCATTCATTGTGTTTGACCTTTAGGGTCAGAGGTTGACAGTTCGGCGTGGGCCTATGGGAAGGTTTTTTAAGCGGGAGTGAGATATACTTCCGGGAAGCCGGGAGGTCCTGTTTTTCTGAAGGGACCAAGAGTCCATTGTTTTTCGGGGAGAATCTTCGAAGTAACTGCTATGGCAGTTTTCCCCAGTGAATCTCTGTGCGTCGGGATGACGACAGAATTCCTTGTGTAGTTCTGAGGATTCATTTACCAGGTAATACCGACCTTTATGCATTATTACGCTTTTCGGTGGCAGAACATGTAAAGGATTACCTAGGGTGAACAGCAGTTCACGGATCCGCCATTTCAGAACTTATATATTTGTGCTCGAGGTAGCCATCCAAGACTGTTAGTCTTATATTGTCCAGAAATCCAGTGACGAAGATATATTGTGGGAGCCGCAGATTGGCGGAACTTCTATCTACAATAAGTATTACTGCAGGGTTGATGATAACCTATTTAACAGAAGTACACGGCCGACGTTAGGACGAGGCCTGTGCTTCCGGCTATTATACTACAGCCTGATATGTGCAATTGGCGGGAGTGCCAAGTTGCACCTGTGTGTCAAGGTAACTAAGGCATCTGACGCGTTTAGTCAGAGACGCCAAGGGCGACGCTACGAACTGTCATTATTGAAGAACTTTGCTATTGACCATGCACGTCTATTCTGATGTTTACCTTTTTGAATGCCAAATGTATACCTATCGATGTCAGGTCAGCATGACCTTGTTACACTGACTGTTCCTGTTGATATTATGTGTGTTCCCTTCAATAAATGTCTTGAAACATGCCTGCAGTGTCAAAGCATCCTTGATTACTGCATGTGAGAGTATGGGTTGCAGGATCTACATCTATACGAGCCTAAACACATTCGCGTCTTCATTCGCACCCACACTCAACTCATCATACGCTCGCACTACACATCTAACAACATGTAAACTGTCTTGGGCCAGTGATCACCTCAACAAGAAAAAAAGACAGTTACATTTCTGGTGGACCAGTTACGTGGGCTCTTATGATACATTTCTTGTCGCCAATGTGGCCTAGAAACTTACATTTCTGATGGACCAGATCTGTGGGTTTAAAAAGAACAGAGCGAGCATTTGACATTATTGTTGACATTTATGGATCCAGAAATTTACATTCCTGGTTGGCTGTTACATGTATGATGTCTCCAGTTTTGTCGAGAAAGTTACAAGAAGGACAAGTACACATTACACTTCTGATCTGTGGGTCTAAGCTACACACGGGACAGCCGTAACAGCGCTAATTCTACACTTGCAAGTTTTGGCTACAACAGGACAGATATAGGTCATCAACGGTTGACACAAATAAACAGTACGAGCATTTATATTATAATGCTACATAAAGCATAACAAGACAAGTACTGAAGTGAACTACTAGGCATTTGCTACGTGGACCATAACTGCATAGAAGGCGGGTTCCTATTGTAAACAGTACTGCGGGTTGTTACACGTTTCATTCAACAACAGACTTTTCTAGGTCAGAGCATTCAAGCTACATTGTTGGAGGTCAAGTGTCTGTAAACAGTACGTGAAATTGTAAACATTCAATGTGCAAGCCCTAATTTGAGAAGGTCATAGTAACTTTGGTTCGTGAATACCACTTTATGTTACAGTGGATTTGACGTTCAGTGCGCGTTTGACATTTCGTTTCTGTGTTCGCAAGGAGCAAGAAATTTATTTTAGTTTCAGCTGTGACTGAACTTGTTCTGCAACACATTGAAATTGATTGCTATATGTTTATGTCACTTCTACTGTTTTGTGTATTTTTCTGCGGGTTTTTCGGTTGGTGGGTCTTACGGTAAATATGCCACTTGATCGAGGCTTACTGTAAGCGGTCTGTAGGTGCAAATTTTCTTAATTTGGAAATTTGCTAGTGACAATTGGTCGCTATTGATGTTAGCTGTGATGTAATTGTACTTAACGTTGTTTTTGTAATATTTTGTCTGTTTTTCAGTTTTGATTGTCGATTTGTTTTGTTTGTATTCTGTAGGTCTCTCCTTTCTTGTGTATTTCTCTACACATTTTTGGTTAAAACAGTGTTGCCATTTGTATTGTTTTGTATTTTTGTCTTTGTATTTTTTTTTGGTTGTACTACATTACTGTCATGCACAGTCTACATACACATACTTGGTCATGTTTTGATATTATTGATAAGGTAGACTCTTCATATAGAGTTTGTTAAATAATATTATATAAGATATTTATACAAGTTCTTTGATAAAAGACTTGTTATCTACAAAGATTGAGACAGTAAAATAAAGTGAAGTGAGTATACAAGTCTAGCATTTCAGACTTGTCTCCCATTGAAGTGGGATAAGGTAATTTATTTAATTTTTTTTCAGGTTTCTGATCTCATTAGACAGAATGTCTACATTGGATTTCTTCATCCAGCAAGGGTTGACCCTTGGTAAGTCTGGTAAAGAATTGGAAGAATATTCATCTGCTCAATTCGCCATTGCATTAAAGTCAGAAGAAAAGAAACAAAAAGAGGAAATTAAATTGAAAGCAGAAGCTGAACTAAAGAAGCTAGAAGCTGAGAATAGAAGATTAGAACTTGAAGAAAGAAGGTATCAAAGAGAGGCTGAGGAGAGAAAAGCTCAAGCTGCTGCTGAGGAGAGGAAAGCTCAAGCTGCAGCTGATGAAAGAAAATTCCAGATGGAAATGGAAGACAAAAAACTTCAAGCTGCTGCAGAGGAAAAAAACTTCAAGCTGCTGCAGAGGAAAAAAAAACTTCAAGCTGCTGCAGAGGAAAAAAAAACTTCAAGCTGCTGCAGAGGAAAAAAAACTTCAAGCTGCTGCTGAGGCTGAAATTAGAAAAATGGAACATGAGGAAAGAAAACAGAAGATGGAACTTGATGAAAAACTCGCAATTTTGGAGTTAGAGAAATTGAAATTGGCGAGTACGGGTGCTCAGCAAACAACTTCGAGTACGACAAAGGAGTTTGTTAGTAGGATTAAATTGCCTCATTTCAATCCTTTAAAGGATGACGTAGCAGATTATCTAGATAGATTCCAATTTTTGTGCGATACGCTAACATAAAAAAGGAAAAATATGTTGAACAACTGATGCCATTTTTTACAGGTGACACAGTGACTACTCTTATGACAATAGACGAACATGAGAGGACTAATTATGATGTTGTCAGGGCAGCATTACTAAAAAAATACCAATTAAAACAAGAAGACTATCGTCTTCGTTTTAGGACAATGTTGCCAGAAAATGGAGTAGATTTCTCTGATTTTGTTACAAAGATACGTCGTACATTTACACGATGGGTTGAGTTGTCTCAGATTGAGAAAACATATGAAGGTCTAATGGACTTATTATTGCGAGATAAGGTTTTGTCATCTGTTAATGATTCTTTTCTTGCATTCCTTCATGAGCGTAAGCCTAAAAACTTAAAAGAAATGGAGGAATACTGTTGTCAGTATGCCACAGCACATCCCCATGCTACAGTTAGCAATTCTAAAGTGAAAGAAGGGTTGCCAGCTGCTTCGGCAACACCATATGGCCCTAATTTCAGAAAAAAATTTCAGGGTGCTCAACAAAATTGGAATAGGGGAAGTAATCAAAATTACACTCAGAAGCGGAGTAATCCAACACATGATGGTTCTTCGTCTATGCAGTGGAGACAAGATGGTAGTTCTCGTAATTTTAGTGGTAATAATTTGAGACACTTTCGTAAAGGCTATCCAAATAATAACTATTCAAATTTTCGAGGTAATCATTCTCGACGTCAAGATTATGACGATGGTGAATTTAGAAACCGGGATTCAAACCGGAATGATGATTACAATAGGCAATATGATAACAATTACAGGGGAAATGATAGTCGAAATAATTACAGGGGAAATGATAATCGAGGTAGACCTAGGTTTAACAAAAAAAGACCTTACCAACAGGCAAACTCTGCGCAACAAGAGTTTGATGGAGCCTGTAATACAGTAAATGATAGTGGTAACTCTAGGGCTATCACTGGTTGTGCTTTCGATTTTGGGAGAGCAACTGAATGCCCCCAATGCTTAACATTGTTTGACTCATCAACTGTATCTACGCTAAGTTGTGGTCACCCTCTTCCTGCTCTACCTGCTACAGTTGCGCATGATGGGAGAGGATCTCTCATCTTACATAAAGGTCTAATAAATGATAGGCTAGTCTCAGTACTTTTCGATTCGGGATGTACTACCGTCGGGGTTAAGGAGTCTCTGATAGATCCTTGCTGTGCCACTGGAAAAACAATCAAATGTGTTACATTTGGTGGTACTATGGAAAGCTATCCTACTGCTATTATTAGGATTGACACTCCTTTCTTCACAGGAGATGTCCATGCATGTCTTCTTCCTAATCCTATTGCGGATCTTATAATCGGTCGTATTCATGGGGTTAAGGAATGCACCCCGCAACAAATTTCTAGTTGGGAAGAAAAAAACATTCAAACGGTCAATGCAGTGGTGACAAGAGCTCAAGCTCTTAATCCCCCAACTTCATCTGATAATAGTAATGAAGTTGATAGCCAAGACGAGCACTTGGTGATTTCCCATGACTCGTTTGTTAAACGTCAAGAAGAGGATCCTTCTTTGAAGAAATACTTCCTTCTTGCAAAGAAAGGGGATCCCAATCAAAATACGAATCACAAATCGTATATCACTATGAAGAATGGTATATTGGTACGAATGGTACAACACTCGGACAAGTCTATGCACTCGCAAATTCTTGTGCCTAAGTGTATGAGAGCCTTAATTCTTCGGCATGCACACGATTCTCAGTGTGCGGGACACATGGGTTTTTCCAGAACTAAAACTAGAGTCCTTGCGTCATTCTTTTGGCCATTCGTGAATAAAGACATCCGAATTTATTGCCGATCTTGCAAAATTTGTCAAGAGGTCAAGTCTAGGGGTCCGAGACATGCTGCTCCTATTCAGGCTGCAGATATTCCGATTCGGCCGTTTCAGAAAATGGCTATAGACATCATTGGTCCGTTCAAAATTAAGTCAGCCAGAGGACACCAATTTATCCTCACTTGCGTGGACATGTGCACGCGTTGGCCAGAGGCTATTCCTCTGAAGAGCATATCAACTGTCGATATCGCTGATGCTCTTTGGCTCGTATTTTCTCGTCTGGGATTCCCCGGAGAAATACTGTCGGATCACGGCACTCAGTTAATTTCGGACGTTATGTCTCAGGTAATGGCTACGCTAGACATTAAAAGGTCTCTCAGTAGTATTTATCATCCAATGTCCAATGGATTGGTAGAACGTCTTAACAGGACACTAAAGAACTTACTTGGCAAGATAACGGAGGATCATCCTGAAGATTGGGACAGGGTTTTACCTGCAGTCCTCTTTGCCTATAGAGAGGTTCCCAACGAGCATACAGGGTTTTCTCCTTTCGAACTTGTCTTTGGCGCGCAACCGCGCGGGCCAATGTCCTTGTTACACGATTTGATAACTTCCGATAATATTGACGATGATACACAATCGTCATATGAATATGTTATAGCTCTTAGAGAAAAGATTATCGAATCGTGCAGGTTAGCAACTTCATCTTCCGAATTTGCGAAAGAAAAAGCTAGGCGATTTGCTAATAAGAAAAGACGCCTACGTCAACTTTGTCCTGGAGACAAAGCATATGTCTTACTGCCCTCAAGAGAGAATAGACTTCTCATTTCTTGGAAGGGTCCATACACTATAGTCTCGAAAATTTCTGATGTCGACTATATTGTCGATGTGGATGGAAGGCATAAAACCTTCCATATAAATATGCTAACAGAGTTTATTGAACGTCCAGACTATTTACAGCCTATTTTCCAGGCGACGGACGACTCTCCAGTTCAACATGGTCACATCTCATCCCTGTCCGTTATACAGGATGAGGAAACTATTTTTTCTGACGTGAACTTACCTCTTCCTACGATTCCACTTACTTCAACGGAATCGTGGAGAGACGTTACAGTCTCTTCTAACTTGTCTTTTGAGGAACAACGTCAAGTATCCTCTACGTTACAATCATATCAGGATGTCCTTACCGACATTCCTGGACACACAGATGTCATAGAACATGACATCATACTTACTGATCGTAATCCGATCAGAGTAAGACCATACCCAATACCTATTCATTTTCAAGCACAAGTCGAGAAAGAATTGGATGAAATGATTCAACTACAAATAATTGAACCATCCACTTCAGCTTATTCTTCGTCGATAGTTATTGTTCGAAAGAAAGACAATAACATACGTCTTTGCGTTGATTATCGCAAATTAAATCAAGTTACGAAGTTCGATGCTGAACCTATGCCGTTATTAGATGATCTACTTATTAGACTTTCTAAAGCTAAATTCTTTACTAAACTAGACTTGTCGAAAGGTTATTGGCAAGTCCCACTGACGGAACACGCCAAACCTCTCACTGCTTTTTCGACACCTAGGGGTCTGTTTCAATGGAATTTTATGCCTTTCGGGCTTATGAACGCCCCAGCGACTTTCGTGCGCATGATGCGACGAATTCTATCAGATCGTGCAGATGTCATTGCATATTTAGACGACATCTGTCTTTTCAGCGATACTTGGGAAGAACACTATGTGGGTCTGAAGGAATTGCTATCTACTCTACGTGAGCATAGTTTGACTGCTAAACCCTCTAAAGCTTTTGTTGGGTTTAGTGAAATTTCCTTCCTAGGTCATCGAGTTGGTCATGGTCTGTTGAAGACAGAGGACCAAAACATTTCAAAGATATTAAATATCTCGGTTCCGAAGACAAAAAAGCAAGTGCGTAGTCTCTTGGGATTGATACAATTCTATGGAAGATTCATTGAGAATCTGTCCTCCATTATGGCACCACTTTCAACGTTATTGAAAAAAGGTTCTCCTAATATGGTGCGTTGGTCCCAAGAATGCCAATCTTCATTGGATCAGGTTAAGAATTTGTTCTCATCTCATCCTATCTTAAGACTACCGACGATTGATAAGACTTTTGTCCTTCGTAGTGATGCCTCTTCCACTGGCATTGGAGCGGCACTAATGCAGGAATATTCAGGAACTCTGCATCCTGTAATGTATATTTCTAGGAAGCTGAATGCGGCAGAAAGGAATTACTCGGTTTTGGACCGTGAATTGTTGGCTATGGTTTGGTCCATTCTTAAGCTACAAAGGTTCCTTCTGGGCGCGCATTTCTTTATGGAAACCGACCAAAAAGCTCTTACGGCTATGCAAAGTAAGGATTTGAAGAGCTCGAGATCTACTCGTTATGCTATTGCTCTTCAGCCTTTCCATTTCACGGTGCGAGCTATCCGTGGTTCGGATAATGTGATGGCGGACATATTGTCTAGATGCCCACATGATTCCAGTTAAATCTTGTGTCCTAGTTTTTCCTGATATATTTTCAGACTTAGGTCTGTCCTTAATATCATAATATGTTGTAATACAAATGTATTTGGATGATGTTTAGATAATTTAACAAATTTCATTTTGTCCATCCATCAGTGATATGTTGCTAAAATAGCATTGACATTTGTATATTGCTATGATTATATTATTTAGTAATGTTTGATATATGATTGGTATTGCCAGCAACTTAGGTTTCTTGAATGGTATCCCTTAGTTTGTTTGGCTTAAAGGAAATATTTTCTCCTATGTTGGGAGATGATTTGTACCCTCTTCTATTGTACCTGATATTAGGTTCATTGTTTGCATGAGCACAGAAGTGATACTGGTGCTATCTTGCTCATGAACATATTAAAAAAAAAAAATTGCATTTTTTTTTTACAGGGGGGTGGTAGTAATGTTGCTGTCATTTTCGACGGAGTCATCTGTCAAGTTATTTGCTTATGTTTGTATCATAAGTATAATTGTGTCTTTACCTGCGATGTCAGGTTGATTAGGGGTTGTCTTCCCTTGTTTATTCATTCATTGTGTTTGACCTTTAGGGTCAGAGGTTGACAGTTCGGCGTGGGCCTATGGGAAGGTTTTTTAAGCGGGAGTGAGATATACTTCCGGGAAGCCGGGAGGTCCTGTTTTTCTGAAGGGACCAAGAGTCCATTGTTTTTCGGGGAGAATCTTCGAAGTAACTGCTATGGCAGTTTTCCCCAGTGAATCTCTGTGCGTCGGGATGACGACAGAATTCCTTGTGTAGTTCTGAGGATTCATTTACCAGGTAATACCGACCTTTATGCATTATTACGCTTTTCGGTGGCAGAACATGTAAAGGATTACCTAGGGTGAACAGCAGTTCACGGATCCGCCATTTCAGAACTTATATATTTGTGCTCGAGGTAGCCATCCAAGACTGTTAGTCTTATATTGTCCAGAAATCCAGTGACGAAGATATATTGTGGGAGCCGCAGATTGGCGGAACTTCTATCTACAATAAGTATTACTGCAGGGTTGATGATAACCTATTTAACAGAAGTACACGGCCGACGTTAGGACGAGGCCTGTGCTTCCGGCTATTATACTACAGCCTGATATGTGCAATTGGCGGGAGTGCCAAGTTGCACCTGTGTGTCAAGGTAACTAAGGCATCTGACGCGTTTAGTCAGAGACGCCAAGGGCGACGCTACGAACTGTCATTATTGAAGAACTTTGCTATTGACCATGCACGTCTATTCTGATGTTTACCTTTTTGAATGCCAAATGTATACCTATCGATGTCAGGTCAGCATGACCTTGTTACACTGACTGTTCCTGTTGATATTATGTGTGTTCCCGTCAATAAATGTCTTGAAACATGCCTGCAGTGTCAAAGCATCCTTGATTACTGCATGTGAGAGTATGGGTTGCAGGATCTACATCTATACGAGCCTAAACACATTCGCGTCTTCATTCGCACCCACACTCAACTCATCATACGCTCGCACTACACATCTAACAACATGTAAACTGTCTTGGGCCAGTGATCACCTCAACAAGAAAAAGAAGACAGTTACAATATTGTACTTACATGCTAACGTAGTGTGTGTTGCTGGCACCTCCCCGATATGTATATTTTTTTCTGTTGAGATATATTCTCACCACACACTCTATGTGTCAATTTAGCCTCAGATTAGGCAGTTTAATTATTTATCCGCGCATAATTCGTGCGTTGTTGAGCCGCTTCTCGCTTTGCTCTTGGATATTTAAAAAAAAAAAAGTTGCACATTTTTTTTTATCGGGAGGTTGCGGAAAAATGTTGCGCAAGAATGTCGCAACGTATTCTGTGTACTTTATATTTTTCTTATGCAAAGGGAAATAACTCGTGTAATTGTATGTCACTTTTACTTACAACTGTTTTGGTTTCTTGTTGGCGTTCGGTTGCCGATAAGTTTGTTTGAGCGATCTTAAGTCATGTCCATATATGGAGCGATCTTAAGTCATGTCCATGTATGGAGCGCTCGGGCCCACTTTTCTTGATAACATTTGGCAACTTGCAATGTTTCGGATTCCTATCCTATTAAGGCTCGATCGAGAAGGTACTATCTTCGTATATTATCCGAACTGTATTCGAATCGCGCGTCTCTGCGCATGTCTAAAGTTTTTGTTTGTTGGCTGAACGAATTTCCGCCCGGCAGTCGGCGGCAGTCTGTGGCAGATTCGTTCGAGAGCAAGACGCCTGTTTTGCCAGCGTTTGTGCTTATTCTATCAGGAAATGGAGTGAGTCCTCTATACATTGTCTGTTCCTTTGAGATGATATCTCCTTTGTGATTCGAAGCGCCTGGAGGCGTGTGAGTTATGTGGTTTATTTCCTGAAGAAAAGGTAATGACATTTTGATTAACATTATCGCCATCTTTCGAGATTGACATTGTTTGTAGCCTGCTTATTTAAGAGTCTACGTTATGAGAAGTTTTCTCAGCTCACGAATCACGTACATGGTTATGCATCGGGTTGATGCATGTCCTAAGGACTATTTACTTGTTGAACTCTGCTGCTCGATCTAGGTTTGATACCTTTGTTGACTAAAGGAACTTTGAGGACATTGTTATGTACTTCAGAAGATATGCTTGTCTTGCTGAGGTCAGATAAAGGAGAGTGGATTTGATCTCCTACGGATATCTTCCGGCTATTATGGAAAGGGATGGAGGTTTCCCCTTACTACATGTACAGCTGGTTATGATGTACTGATATTCATATGATTCACCATTATTATGATGCTGTCTGCTATCCAGTGTTGTGCTGACTATGTCAATGTAATGATGACTGTTCTACCGTACACGTAATGTATCTGCATATTAATGTCTATGCACCTCGACATTGTGGCGTCCACAATACATTATGAAAACGTCACTTGCTGTTTAAAGATTCCTTGACTTTTTACGTTATGTGTCGATGTGACGTCCCTGTTTGAAACTGTAGCTGTTGAACTCCACACTCACATCATTCATACAAACCAGACTAAAGACATCGTATTATTACGCCTTTATCATCCCTGGTGTCTGAGGGTGATACACCACGCTTCAAGTGCCAGCATTACCTTACCTTTGGCAAGTAGAAGAAAGATGACACCCTCAACCTTGTGTGGCAAATACTATTCCACGGAATATTTATCCAACAACGTATATACTCGACAACATAACATATATTTACCACGCAACACTGACATATACTGTATAATAGGGGAACGGCAGAAGTGATTGCGTCATTAATAAGCCTAAGCTGCCCATTGTAAACTTCCAGTTTTGTCTTGTGTTTCGCACTAATTAACGGTCAGTAAAGCATCTTTTTTTTGGGATGCCTAGCTGGCCGGGAGGATAGTGTGATTCGCTTGTATAGCTAGGCAGTGTTGTCGTACGGAAGGTCTGGGGCTCGAATCCTGGGTAAGCCACTCACGTCTGTTGTTTTTCTGTTATCTAGTGTTCTACTTCTTTATTTCTTACGAGTGCCTGAAATCATACCTTTATGTTTGTCTAATATTTATTTACTGTTTACAGGCCTCTGGTTTCCCTTCCTTATATGTCATATCGGTATACCTCTGTGGACATGCCCGAGAACACACTAATCCTTTTCTAACCAGGAAACCTCACGAACAACACGTGTAGACGACAGCAGTAGTTCAGAAGACTGTTAAACGTATCGTTTATCTCAGTTAAATATAATTTAGGTCTCAGCGTGAGAAAACAATCGATAAAACCATGTTTGATCTACCCTATAGAAACTCCATCTTCATTATGTTTACCTCCAGGTGATTCAAAAGCCACCTAATGCGTCTTTGCCGGAACAATGTCTACATGACCGAATTATGTTATTGTATTTGTTTCTATTCGTTTAATGTCTTTGTGTTTGTATTTATGTATTTTTATCCTTTAGGATGGAAACTCGGTCTTTGATGTTCACATCATTGTTGCAAGCAATGTAAACAGTCTTTTGAACTTTCAGGTGACAACCATTTTAATACAGCCTTCAGTTTGTTTGTCCAGTTCGGAAACAAATACATGCCAGATATATTTTGGAGTTTTGGCACCGTGGAAATTATAAATAGAACATTAGCTCTTCTACAGAAAAGTATTTTTCATGTTAATGTTAATCAGAATGGACGTCATTGCACTCCGGGCAAACCCATAGGTGCTCAGTCACCCTCAGCAAATGTCGGGATGAATGCTAACTGTTCCTGTTGTGCACTGGTTGTATAAACGGTGGATGCGTCCTCTCATACGTCCATCCCTACTGGTCTTACGTTTGATGCCAAATTCCTGCAGTCTTAGCCTTGTTGATTCATTGATTTAAGTGTTATTTTCTAATAGACGAACATGAATTGCCCTCAGTATTTCTTCCTATTCCATGGTCAATGCACCTTTTACGGGTGTTCTTGAAACTAGTCTGTCAGCTCTGTAATTGCCACGTACCGCGGCATGACCAGGGCACTAGATCCATATCAGTTATTGAAGATTCGATGCTTCTTTGGAGATTTTCCATTAATGTCGAAGCCAGCCATTTTAGACCCTTCAAAGCATGGATTGTGAGTCTGATACAATAACTGCCTTTGTTAATAAAGTCTCAGACAGCCATCTTAAGGCTGCAGTAACTGCCTCTATATCCATTCTCATGCTGGGGGTTGTTATCATGTAAGCCCCGCTATGTTCAGCGACAGTTCTGCCCTTTACTCTAGCAAAGTAGCCCCACCCTGATTTATTGCCACAGATTACAGACTGATCAGTGTAAACAATGGCATCATCATCACCAGCATTATCATTTATAAGCTAATCAATTTCTAGCTCTGCTCTCCCGTTGGCTCAAGTTCTACATTCTCTACCAAGGCTGAAGTTTACTTGCTGGTAGTTCATCCATCTCTCATCTGACTTACTCCACTCTTCTCCCTTGAATATATTTTCAACAACTGGGGTCACCTGTCTAATAGTCTCGTTTGCCTGCGCTATCCATGACACCCCCCCCCCCTCTTCTTTATTCTCTCTCCTTTGATATCAGCTACGTTCTCATGCAGGAGATGCCTTTTGTTTGTAGTTACACCCATATATGCTTTTACCTTGGCCATCGTATATCTGGATCTAATTGACAGCAATCCAAGCATGTGACGCATCAACACAATAAAGGTATTTCACGCGCAGCCCAAGACTATACGCATCCCTTCGTTTTGAATGCGTTCTAGTCGTTCACATTGTGACATTGACAGCGTGACTATTGCCAGGCCATACTCCACTACAAACAAGACCAGCTGATGATACAGGAAAAACAGTAGTCTCTGCTCCAGGTGCGCTGCAGCCATTGTTTTTAGGGCTGCCAGACGTCTCTTGCACCTTCGTATGATGTGATCACCATGGTGCTTATACGATAGCCCAAAATCGAATGTTACTCCAAGGTATTTCAACTTGTTCTGCCTTTCAATTTTCTGTTCCAGCGTTACCCCATGATACTTTTATTGGACTTTAATTGTTCACAGTATCAAGGAGGATGTGTCCATTTTCAAGGTGGTTCATTAATTGTCTCGCCACAATCTTCTCAAGTAATTTGACGTAGACATTCTACAATGTGATGATTCGATAGCTGCTAAGCAGTGTGGGGTCTTTACCAGGTTTAGGAAGTGGCCGTAGGTAGCTATGTAGCAAGTCTTCCGACATCTCAGCATTCTGTACACTGGTGTTAAAATCCATCACTACATTCGTTTTTTCATGTTTTATTTTTAAAATTGATTGCTTTATAAAGTCTGAAATGGACATTCTATTTTGGTGTTCGTCTCTTTGACATGGCATCTGTATTTGAACTTGGTCTACTCCGTCCGCTATCTCGTAACCTACAATTATTTCTCTTTAAAGTTGGCGGTCCGTCTCAGGCTTTTCTCTCCACCACACAATTTCTCCTTCGAAGGGTTTAGTGACTGTCGTGTGGTTATTTGGTGCACTCCTCTCGTGGAGCTGACAATTGCCCAACCTTCCATGTCCATTCCTCCAGCTACTGTACCTTCATCGTTCTCATCGACTTCTTGTTGAATCACCAGGGTAAGAGAGGTAGATCCCGTGACATGCCCATTCAGGCATATTGGGAACATATTGTTAGGCCCATATCTTCTTGACCATACGGCACACTAGGGGTATTGGGGTCAGCATCACGCCGGGCGCCTTTAACCTTCCCAGAGTTGCTCTGGTACCTTATTCATGAGGCTAAAAGAAGTAGAAGGAGATCAAAACACACATGGAGAAAGGAACTGGAGCCATAAGAGAGTAAAAAACACGACATATAAAGACTGTTAACGAATCGCACATGGCAGGAAGATCTAGTATAAATTCATTGACGACGTATGCTCCTTTGGAAGTCAGAAGATAATTTTTGCGATGGTGAAGTCACCCGTTATTATTCAATTATCTTCAGGTACTTCGATCGCTACCGGTTGCATTTGTTTTCCCCGATGGGCTGCATATTTTGTGCGTCTTACTATTTCTCTGACCTATCGCAATGTCTGCTCCATCTATCTGTTATCCTCTTCTTTAGACCAGTACTTCTTTGTTCGACACCTAGATAAATTAAGCTCTTTCCACGTTCAAGCTCTTTCCACGTTTTCCTCATCCTGAAAAGAGTTTGAGCTCATGTCACACTGTCGCCGTGAGGCTTGCGCTAGCATTATTCATGCTATGGTTAGAGTGAGATAAACAGTTAAGACAGCTCACAGAAAAAAAATAATGAAAGGAAAAAATAATTATAACTGACAACAGCTCAAGATACAGCTCACGTTTACTAAAAGTGGGTGATCATCTAGAGATTTAAGTAGAATGTTCGAGAACAACAAAGCTCGACCAATAAATTTAATGAAAAAGAATTGAGTCAGCGAATCAGAGTGTGCGAGAAAAACGCACCACGCTGAGATGACCAGAGGTCATTAGTCTTGAGTTGGTCATCAGTGTATGATCAGGGCTGAGAAGATTTCTAGCTGCTGAGCAGACGAGTTGTACCATCTGTGGTTTTACAGACAGGATATTTTGTTTTATGAGTATACACATATGTCCAGCCACTTTCAGCCAGTGTTAAACTATCGGAAGATAATTATTTTTGATCCTGTGGTTCACAGTGAGTGTTTTTTTCTAAAGGAGATCAGCAATTATGACGTCCCGTAAGTATCGGATTGTGAATACATTATGCTCGAAATAGATTCTTATTTACAGGAAGGTATAGTAGAAGCACAATTTGCCGGTTCGCTATGAGAACTGTACGACTATGTATAAAGAAACGGAAGGCAATGGATATTTGAATGAAACTGTATATTGTTAAGGAGCATCTTTAAGCTGAAAGGTTGATCTATGAGGACTTTAAGTGAAGATTGATCTAACTAGAAATAGATACGACTATATAAAAAACAGTGAGTGTCGACTGACATATGCGAACCACAAATATGCTCTCTCATGTGTAAGTATTTGACTGTGAACATATATATATATATATATTGCATCAGATTGGTTTTGTCTTCTAGTAAAGGTTATAGAGGTATGTCCGACCAGGTTCACAAGGATAATCTATAAATATATATAAAAGATATGGTATGCTATTGAGGAGCATAGATACCACGAGTAAATGGTTGCAGATTTGGGAAGACTAAGAATGTCTACAGGAGATAATATGAGGAAGAGGAATATGAATGTTCACAAGACATAGAGCTCATGTACGATGTACCTCTGATATTCAAAGATCCAATTTATGATTATTTGCGAGCTCTATTATTTGAATTACTTGCCTTGCTGGTTAAAGGTATTATGTGATAACAGTTTTGATAGATCAGCTAGGAGTCGTCTTCATCTTTATAAGTTGTTGATCGTATGCCATGTACATTTAAACTACCACTATATGACGTCACTATTACATCAAAGAATGAATTGAACAAACCTGGGTTATGCAAGAAAAAGATAGTAATATCATCCAGGAATTAACACCTCTGGCTGAGTTGGCCAGTAAATGATAATAACTAAAACTTGGAAGATAAACACATAATAAGAAGACTACTGTGACGGTCACAACACGATAGGAGAATTGAACATCCTTTTGAGCACCACAAAAGTCCAAAGTAAGAAAAGCTTTGTGGTGTGCAAATACTGTCGCATCAGCAGGTATTCGTTGAAGACCTATGCTCCTTGCGGAGCTAAAGCTTACTGATGATAGATATATGTACATCAGCATTAAATCGTTCTGTTTGTATCCATCCCTGTCTACCCTTATATTCTGATATCCGTTTACCTTGAATCAACTCTACTGAGTTAGATTACCTAACTTAAATATGTTTCTTGAATGCAGGTCACAGTGATATTTTCAGCTTGGAGTCTGGTTGCGAATACTCATGTCTTATTCAAGACTCCAGCGTTCCCTTGAATGATGTTTTGCGTTATTGCTTTATTGATGTTTTGATCTACAGTAATTTCCTATTTCACTAACACTATAAGCTCCTCTGGCCAAAACAGGGTTATCACCAACAGTCATCATTGTACCTTTTCGAGCCTTGGGAAGCGGCATTCCTTCCGCCCGGCTGGACTCTTCAACGGGAATACTACATTTGTAAGCGATATGTGGGATTTAAAAAAAAAATAATCCTGAAAGGCATCATTGCGCATCATAGATGACACTTCTGTGATTTCGCGCCACTCTTTGCGTGTCATTGATTTGCTTCTGAAGGAAAATGTAAATGATCCCAGGAGAACGAGAACCGCCGTCATGAAATGCAGCAGAAAGAGATCAATATAATTAAATTCCGCCATGTTTTGACGAATTACTTGTTCATATGTATATGATTTTTTTTCTGTTTTTAAAAAACAGTATTTTCTATTTAAAAAAAAGTTGATGTAATTGTGATCATGGTTTGGTTTGGCTTTGTTTTAAAGACTATCTTCATTGCACACGGACTTTATCAGTGCTCCGATCTCCACCCTTAGATCACACAAGTCGGATCTCAGCACAGTGCATGAACTCCGTAGCACCGGTGAGAATCCGAATGTGTGTTTATAGAAATCAAACATTCTGTAAATATATTTAGAGAGTATGCTTCTAAAGTTTGCCAGGGCAGCGACATTATGTAATGAAACCTCCTCTAGCAATTTGTAGCCTCAGATTGAAATCATTGTTGGACTTTTTCCCTTGATCTCCAAATGTTTCTTAACATTAGTTAAAAAAAACCATTGCGCATAGTTAAAAAATCACTGTATAAAGAATATTAAAAAAAATAATAGAAAGCTTGGAATATGGAAATATTGACAGAAATCATGTTTGAGAGCAGCATTAATATCGCCTCACTAATCGTGTTTTTTTTTTCCTCTCTCCCATAATGCCGACTCAAAAATTTCTAATGAGATAAAATATAATATATAGAAGACACCTCTATCCCATTCAACCATTACAGTATAACCAGGCCAGACTACTGCCTCAAGATAAAGGAGTTAAGACACATTAGATTAAAGCATGGGCGCCTAGACACTGTGTAACACGAATCCTTGTCTTGCCATGTCACAGGATACAACCGGCAAGATTCACAGACTTGCAAGGATGACGTGTCCAATGTCAGATATTTAAAAACTAAGATGGAAATTTCTTGTTTTTCGTGCAATGTATCTTTATGATTGTCTTTCTGTATGCCTTCAAGTGGGTGTTGTTTTGTCACGTTAAAAAGGCTCAGCAACATAAACTTCAGCTCCCCACTACGCTTCACCGACAGAAAAAAAGAAGAAAGTAAAGTAAGTGGACAAACCTACAACAATTTAAGTACGGATGTTTTCGCTTCACATTAAACCTTCATTATACCGTACGATCCTACAATTACACGGGTAATTACACAATACTCCGGCTTCAAGTCGCATTAGCGCCAAGGTCATCAGCATCTACTCATTCATGCATATATATATACACACACACACACCCTCCTTGCATTAAGCCAGAGCTAAAACTCGTGCCCCATCTGCTGTTGTTTTGTAATAGTCCCATTCAGAACCTCACATTAATCTCATTTTATGACATGCTTGGTGTAGGAGTGGTTCGATTCTTTCAGCGTAACCTCCTAACCCCCCCTCCCCCACCCCGGATCTTTATGGTGCAAGATAAACAGATACAAACATATAAATGCATATAATACTACCATTAGACACACATTCATACATTTATGTAGTCGTATAGAAAATATTCATGTAGGAGAGTGTAGTATTTGAGAATTCGATATATTATGTCAAGCTTTATAAAGTTGGGTGACTGATTCCCTTCCTCGATGCCTGTACCGTTTCTAACTAAAGATAAGAGTGAGATACCCATTTACACCTGGGTAAACTGGAGCGTGCCGTTACCAGTGTTTGAACTTCGAAACTTTAGCTCGAGGGGCAACGTTCTAACCCCTTTGTCAACCCAACGCTCCATCTATATGTACATAGCACATAAAACATACAGTTTAGTTACGAGCACATATATAGAAATGATAACCACTAGCACAGAAGAGGAAGCAATGATGGCGAAGATGGCATAAAGATGGAAGAACTGAAGGCAGCACTGGAGAAAATCAAGATGGGCAAAGCAGCAGGACATGATGGTATAATACCAGAGATGGTTAAGTATATGAGAGCAGCAAGCGACCTATTACTCTTAAGGATCCTACAGGCAGCTTGGTGCAACAAGACCGTACCAAAGGATTGAGAGATTGCCATTATAACACCCATATTAAAAAAGGGTGACAGTCGATAATGCTGAAATCGGATAGGTATATCCCTTCTCAGTGTCCCTGGTAAAATCTACTCTAGAATCCTGGAACAGAGACTCAGACACCTGGCTATGTCATAAATGGACGAGGTCCAGCGTGGCTTCCGAGCAAACTTAAGTACTTAGGACCTAATCTTCACACTGAGGCAGCTAAGTTAAAATGACCTTGGGTATAAAAGTGAGAAGCATCTTTGTTTCTTGGATCTGAAGAAGGCATTTAACAAGGAACCCCGGAGCGAACTTGGGGACTGCTTTGCGAATAAGAAAATTCCAGCACATATGTATGCATATATACCAAAATACTAATGCACACACATTCATGCATTCATATGTAAGAGAATCTTTACTACCAAAACATACATTAACATATACAGGCATACCTCGCTTTATTGCGCTTCGCTTTATTGCGCTTTGCAGATATTGCACTTATTTTTTTCAGAATATTCTTACTTACTTACTTAGTCTTTTCACTTCTACCTTGAGGTGTAGAGGTTTGGAAGAGAGAGCGTCATACTATTCTATCGGCTGTCTTCCCACTGGCCTGGTTCCATTCTAGTCCTCGGTCCTTCAAAGACTGTCTAGTGTTGTCCTCCCCCAATACAGGGGAAATCCTGATTCTGCAGTCAGTGGCCACCACGCCTAGTGGAGTCTTGTAAGGCAGCAACAAAATATCCTCAATTTGCTCGATCGGTGGCCATCCTTCGTGCTTAGCCCCAACTCTAGTTCATGCCTTGCATCTCAGCCTCCACTTTCATCCTCAAGTTTGTCTTTGGTCTGCCTCACTTTCACCGTCCTTCTGGGGTCTATAGCATAGTAGCTGTGGTGATGGTGTCAGGATCCCGTCTGAGGACATGACCAACCCAGTTGTTGGCAGGTTGTGGGGAAAAAGGATAATTTGGACATTTTATTTTGTTACTCTCCAAGCACTCCGCTGATATAATGAACAAGTCCCCAATTGTTTAGCTATGAACTATAAAGAACAACACAAAGATCAGAAAGATAAAGGCGTTCATGAATGAGTACTTGTGCTGAATATAATAATTGAATTGGAATGACACGAACACTAATGTGGAACTGATGGAAAGAACTAGACACACCAGTGGAACAAAATGTGGGGAGAAGAGGCCGGCTTTAGATAATATACTCACTAAGAAATATCACTTGATAGCATTAAAAGATTGTTCTTATTCTAGAGATCCGCGTGGTAAGAGAAAATAGAGGAAAAACAAAAAACAGACGAACAAAGACATACAAGAGATAAAGAAATGGAAAGACCTAGAACAGACAATGCACAACAGGAAGGTGTGGCATTTATTTGTTGAAGGTGTGGGCGCAACAAGGAGCGAACTGAAAGGTAATGAAGAAAAAGATGGTCCAGAAGCAAGTACACGATGTAGGCGGCTTTAGATAACTCACTACAATACAGGGTGTCCGTAAAATATTGTCCCCTTTCTAAAACATTTATTCTCCGCCCCATGATGTGGTACGAAGATGCTTTCTATCACAAAAGTAAGGTAATCTCTGCAAGTTTTTAAGCATACCTTACAAAGACTCAAAAAGAATGTACCTATTTCTTTTTGTTTTACCTACTTCACCAGTGTGTTGAGAGACATGTAACAATTACCAGTTGCAACTCAACTGCGAATTTTTCACTTGAAATACCCGCTGTGCGCATACGCACTTTTTTTAGTGTGGTTGAAAGTTAGACAATAATTGTATTGTTTCCACTTACATGTACTCTCCCGAAAATAGAAAAAGTGCGTAAATTAAGGTGTGCATGAACAGTTTGATTTATGGAAAGATGCCAATAACACGATTGAAAAAACAGTACATGAACTGGAGTTTCGTCAAACTTCAAACGTTGTTCTCAGAGGCAGTAAGTCGAACAGGGCAATATTGTAAAAGATGCGTGAACAATTACGAGACATGTTATCATAAAAGACATGTTAGTTTTTTAATCAATTTACGGTCCAGTAGATCATTATCACTGCTCCACATGTCTTTTCCGTAAGTTTACTACATGCCTTCATATTTAATACATCTATATAAATTTCACTACAAATATCTAATGACGGTCGCCTGCAATAAAATGACCACAGTAGTGATATTACCGTCAGTAATACATGTAACAGAAACAACACAGTATAATTAATAACATGTCAATGTTGACGGAATATAGCTAGTTTAAACAGTTTCCATGTTTTACAAGGGGATTGATAAGTCCTGGGCCTGACCATGAAGGACATGTCACAGGGAGCTGAAATTTTGTATAGTGTTTATTCCTTTTCAATATAGCCACCGTCTGAATTGACACACTTCTGAAATCTCTGCTTAACCTTGAAAAGACCTTGGGAGTAGAACACCCTATTTTTCAAACTAAACCAGTCATCACATTCCAGTATAACCTCTTCATTGCTGTCAAAATGATTTCCTTTTAGCTGTTTTTTAAGATTTTGGAATAGAAAAAAGTCTGATGAAGCCAAATCTGGAGAATATGGTGGGTGTGGAAGAATTTCAATATTCAAATCGTTGGCTGCTAGCTGCACAAGCCGTGCTTTGTGAGAGGGTGCGTTTTCTTGAGGCAAAGGAAAATTTTGAGTGCGCGTTATCCCTCGTTTCCTGGTCACAACCTTTCTTAGTTTGGTGAAAAGATCTGCATAGTACTGTCCATTAACTGTGTTGCAGCGAGGCAGATAATCTTTTAAAACGACACATTTGCCGTCTCAAAAAACAGTCAGCATCACTTTTCCTGCAGATTTCTGCGCCCTCGGCTTGACAGGTGTTGGGGAACCCGGGGTTTTCCAGTGCATGCTGGCAATTTTGGATTCGGGGTCATAATGGTGTACCCAAGTCTCATCTACTGTCACTATGGTCTCCAAAAAATTTTTTGACTGACACTTTTTGAGCACCTGTTGACAGCACTTTACCCTCGTTTGCTTCTGTTCACGTGCCAACAGTCGCGGAACCCAGCGTGCACACACTTTTCTCATGTTCAGCCTGTTGTGTAAAATTCTATAAACTGTTCTTTCATTTAGTTTTACTCTACTAGCTATCTCCACGATTGTCATTTTTCGATCCTGGTCAATGATTTTCTTCACTCTTGTTGGATTTTCATCGTTGCACTCTGAGGCTGATCTGCCAGATCTTGGCAGATCAGCAACATTTGAGCACCCGCACTTAAACTGTTGACACCAGTTTTTTACCGAAGTATATGAAGGACAAGAATCACGAAACACTGGTTCCATCTCCCTGTATATTTCTGTAGGTGTTTTTCTCTGAAACATCAGAAATTTTATCACAGCTCTGGCCTCCTTCTTTTCCATTGTTTTGTCAAATCTTTGGAGCAGCAGATCCGGTCAATAGGGTACATTGCGTCGTGAACCGTAGCGGGAAAACCCTTTAAAGAAACAAACGCGTACTTTACACATTCAGTGCAAATATGATGAACTTTAAATGTGCCAAGTTTTATCTTCCTCCTGTGACTCCTTCATGGTCAGGCCCACGACTTATGTCAATCCCCTTGTATGACGTCTAGATTTGTGAAACGGAAACTATTTAAACAACTCTTTTGCATTTGTGGGGATGGAATTTAGATATTCCCCAAGCTGGTAAAGGATTGGAATATGAAGCGCGCTCAAATAAAGTTGGAATGGGAGGGAGTAACAGTGAGGCATGGAGCGAAAAACTGGGAGAGAGAGTGTGTGTGTGTGTGAGAGAGAGAGAGAGAGAGAGCGAGAAAGAGAGAACGAGGAATTGACGATAGCTCCATGAAGAATAATAGTGGTTTTAAAATATTTACGGAAAATTGGTATATGTGACTATGTGATAAACGAGCGCCAAGTCTTTCGCTCTCTTTTTCATCATCTTCCGTCATTGAATTTTCAACAACATTTCGCTCTTTCATTGCTGCTAAAGTTAATCTTTTAATCACCACTGGACTTTAACACGCTTTTGACTTTTTCTGACAACTGGCGTGATCGTGCCGACCCCAGATTTCTTTGTAAGAAATCTGGTGAAACACACATGGGCATGGTACAACT
Source organism: Oreohelix idahoensis (assembly GCA_024509875.1). Classification (NCBI taxonomy): domain Eukaryota; kingdom Metazoa; phylum Mollusca; class Gastropoda; order Stylommatophora; family Oreohelicidae; genus Oreohelix; species Oreohelix idahoensis. The sequence goes on from JAMPIV010014091.1 coordinate 145,589, forward strand.
TCTTTGGAGTAGTCCGTGTGCAATGAAGATAATCCTTCAAACTAAACCAAACCGAACAACTTCTTTCATATCTTTTTCCCCCTGTAAATATTGTCAGAGGGTTTTTTGATTATTGTTGAAGGAGCCGGATGGACAATAGAGTTTAGCCTTTTCATGGGTAGTCCGCTGTTCCAACAGACAAAATGTCACGACATTGGAGACGAAGCGACGCACGCAAACAATATACTCCGGACGAGGGACATCAAATGACCGTTCACGGACAATCTTTATTTCCAGATGGTAGCCGACGGAAGAAGGATAGGAATCTTAGATATGAAACAAGGATAAAGGAAACCGCAGGCAAGATAATGAAATAAAATTGACACACAAAGCTATAAACAGATAGAAAGCTTTGTGATAGTTAGAAGGCGGGTGATTTTTTTGCATTATCAGGCCAATCAACAAACTGCTGTTTGTCATGCAGCATTGCATTGACCGTTTGTGTCGAATAGCCCATTCCGCTTTAGCCAGTGACACGCGCTGAAAGGGGGCAAAAGAGATCCAAGGCCTGGGCGACCACATGGGCGCTCGGCAATTGATTTATGGGCCGAGTTATACGTCACCGGCCCAATGGATCCATCTGCGACGTTTCAGAAATATAATGTAGCGTAATGTTCCCTGGAGATGAGTACAAAGTTTTCAACAGCGTGGTGCAGAGAATATCGCAAAGCATAACCTGCATTTAATTCAGTGTGGATAAAATAATTAGTATCTGTTGTGTATTGTGTTCTTAAAGGAGATTGCGAACGTGAAAAGGATGTTAGTGAATCTTTTAAAAATAATTAACATGTTTTCTTAGTCTTCAGTTAAGATCACGTTTGCACTTAGCATCATAGCTAAATGTGGAGAAGACAGTTTTTCAATTAATCCTTCTCATAAAGGATTATTTAAATCAAAAGATATGTCCTCTAAGGTGATAGGAGTTAATTAATAGTTCATACTTCCTTTCGTCTACATTGTTAGATCATCCTTACAGATGTGCATGTGCACACACTCCAATGCGAAATATATTTAACACTTATCAGGTGGATCTCATGTCATACATAATAACTAGAGAATTGAAATGATGGTTTTTGAGGAGTAGTATAAAGAAAGTCAACCATTGATGTTAAGTGTGAAAACGTCTGGATAACAGAATTTGCAACTTAGGACATTCTTCACTTCCTAAGTTGAAAGGGACGCTTTCTCGGCCACGATTAAGACGGCGGACGCAACATTTTTATTCACCTTTTATCAAGTGCTCACATTTTGATTACATATTGAAAATATCAAGCTCAACTCGCTCACAAGTGCGCATTTTGAGAATCAAGATTCCATATTTACAAGTTGATTCGCATATACAGCTAGCAAGCGCAACTTACTCAAAAGCATATTTTGTGAAGAAAGATTCCATACTTATGTGACCGGATGGCATATGCTAACGCTAGTAACCCACGTTAACGTAATAAAAAAAGACAGAAAACATTACTAAAAACATCATAGACATCGAAGCACTAAACTTTTTCTAACTGTGTTCCCTTACGTTTTGGCGGGAGTTGCCCAGCAACGCTGACAGCAACGCTAAAAAGAGGACTACATCACCTCATTTGCATGAGCTTATTTAAATTCTATGATAAGTAGGTAACGATAGTTGTAGCGAATGAAATAAATCTTTAAAATTTGTATAACCAATGAAAACTGCTCTAAGTCGGCAAGCCCCGCACCACATATGAGATCAGTAAAAGAATATATTTTCTTAGTTAGTTGCATCTAGAGAGCCATAGCACTAGGACGTGATTTTGCCTAATGATATAGCAACCAGGCGCTCACCCAGACTGTCACAAAAGTCCCGCTCAGTCTTCGAGAATCACAAGACATTTATTATACTGTGGTTTACAGTATATTGACAAGGGTTTTAATCTCATCGCCAAGAACAAGATTTTGTGTGAAATCGTATTTTTGACTTGTATACATAAGTAGACAGTCGTTCTGACTGTCTATCGATGCTGAATGTATACTTATTACTTTCAGCTAAAAATGTTGTAGATATGAACCAAAGTAGCAACAAAATAGCAGATATAAGCAAACTGATAGAATTAGCCATTGATGAAGTAGAAGGTCCTCAAAATTGAGCGCCCAAATCCTTAATAGATACCCCTGAAGTATTAAGAGATGGAGAAAGTATAAAGAATCTAATTGATGAATACGTACTACGATGAATAAATTAACCAAGCTAGCAAAGGCTGAGACTGCGGAGTAGCATTGCCAAACTGTCAATAATATTGAAAGATATACAGACAAAATTAGAGGAACTGAAGAAGATGATTTCGTTGACGTACTTTGATAATATACATGAAACTGTACGTACTCCTTCAAGTTGAATAAAGGTTTATATGATCACTTGGCAGTTATCAACTATATAAGGTTTGCTGTTTTGTTTGGAATTACTGTTGGAGAATTAAAACGACATCATCACACAACTGTAAGCAAGGGTGAATTAAGAACCTGAAAATTATAAAGTCGTTTAGGAAGTTAACACCTCAGGCAATAGCCTGTACCAAGACCTAAATGATTACCAAGTAACAGAAGATGTCTGCCCATAAGGTGTCTCCCCGTAGTGGCTATCAAACTTTCAGAGTATTACGATCTTGCCGGAGGACGTACCATGGTTTTATCAGCAATTAAGCAAATGCGCTGAGCGATTTTGGTGTTAATCTGTAGTCTGATGTCGGCCACACCTGAGATTAACCAACACGGTTATGGAATAATTATTATCTCAGCCGTTCCTTGCAAAGCAGGGAGGAACGGGTAACCAAAAAGACATGACGACTTATCTCTGTGAGGAGTGTAAGAATGTTTGAAAATACAAAATGTCTGCTGCTTAGCAGAAAGAAATGTGTCGACCCGGAAATTCCAGATAATCAGTACATACAACAATTAAAAATGAGTACTGTCGTAGTGGAGAAGATATTGAGAAGAGGTCGCCCCAATCCGTCCTGTGACAAATTCTACACCCCAAGGTAGAAGAGGTTTGTTTGTTTTAATTTAAGGACCATTCTCAATGCACACGGTCAACTCCATCAGTGCTCCGATCTCCTACCTTAAATCACACAATGAGGATCTCAGCACAGCGCACAAACTCTAAAGCACCACGAGGATCCCAATGTAAATTCTGTCATGGCAATGGCCGTATGTATTACTCTTTGCGATTTTCAGCTGCCGAAGACGGGCGCAACTTGCAGACGGGACCTCCTATTTTTTCGCCCTTATCCGTGAGTGCTAGGTATCTGATCTCACTACGCAGGGGATCAGGGGGAGTATGACATTATTAGTTCTCAGTGGTTATGAAAATATTCCATCAAAACCATTCCCTGTACCGGGAACAGAACCCGGTACCTTTAGACTTAGAGACGAACGCCATACCTCTTAGCCACTCCAGCCCCAGGGTAGTGGAGGAACGATCTAGAAAGAATTGTGTTTAAAAGATTGTCGAAGTGCACTTTCGAGCGCCGATGAAACATGTTGGTGTGCACATCTGCGACTGAAAGAGAAAATTGTGGATTTATTATCATTGAAAGTGACAGAGCATATAAGTGTTCACTACTTTAGCATGTGCAGAAACTCCATATTATTAAAAGTTTGTTTACTCTAAACATGGAAAACAAAAGAACATTTTAACAATTTAAAAAAGATCTAATAAAAAATAAATGAAACTTTTATGCCTTAAATACCTTTTTACAAGAAATTGATAAAATTAAACTAAAAATATTGAAAATATGTTATTTAGTTTTATACTTTTTAAATTGCAAAGTTGTTTCCCTTTGAGAAAAAAATTGGATGCCTCCCCCAATTTCTTTATCTCTGCTGCATAAAATATCAGTAAATAAATATTCTTCTTTGATCCTTAGCCGCCGACCGTCAAAGCAGTCAGTGGCCATTACGCCTGGTGGCGTCTTAAAAAATATTAGACAAACATAAAGGTATGTTTTCAGGCACTCTATATAAAGACGGTCGCCTGCAATGAAATGACAACAGTAGTGATACATCTAACAGAAACAACAAACTATAATTAATAACATGTCAATGTTGACGGGTTATTGCTAGTTTAAACACAGTTTCCCTGCTTTGTGAAGTCTAGATTTGTGAAACGGAAACTATTGAAACAACTCTTTTGCATTCGTGGGGATGGCCTTCAGATATGCCCCAAGCTGGGAAAGGATCGGAATATGAAGCGCGCGCAAAAATTAAATTGGAATGGGAGGGAGTAACAGTGAGGCATGGAGTGAAAGACAGAGAGTTAGAGATAGTGAGAGAGAGAGAGAGAGAGAGAGAGAGAGAGAGAGGGAGAGAAAGAGAACGAGGAATTGACGATTGCTCAACGGAGAATAATAGTGGTTTTAATATATTTACGGAAAATTGGTATATGTGACTATGTGATAAACGAACACTAAGTCTTTCGTTCTCTTTTCCATCATCTTCCGTCATTGCATTTTCAACCACATTTTGCTCTTTCATCGCTGCTAAAGTTAATCTTTTAATCACCACTGGACTTTAACACGCTTTTGACTTTTTCTGGCACCTGGCGTGATCGTGATGACCCCAGATTTCTTAGTGAGAAACACATGGGCATGGTACAACTTCTTTGGAGTCGTCCGTGTGCAATGAAGATAATCCTTCAAACCAAACCAAACCAAACAACTTCTTTGATATCTCTTTCCCCTGTAAATATTGTCAAACACACCACCTAGATATTTTGCTTATTGTTGAAGCAGAAGGCTGGACAATAGAGTTTAGCCTTGTCATGGGTAGTCCGCTGTTCAAACAGACGACATGTCACCACATTGGGGAAGAATGGTCGCATGCGAACAAAATACTCTGGACGAGGGACATCAAAGGACCGTGACACCGACAATCTTTGTTTCCAGATGGTATCCAACGGTAGAAGAATAGGATTCTTAGATATGAAACAAGGATAAACTAAGCCGCAGGCAAGATAATGAAATAAAATTGACACGCAAAGCGATAAACAGACAGAAAGCTTTGGGATAGTTAGAAGGTGGGTGATTTTTTTAGCGTTAGCCGGCCAATCAACAAACTCCCGTTTGTTAAGCAGCATTGCATTTACAGTTTGTGTCGAATAGCCTATTCCACTTTAACCAGAGACACGCGCTGACAGGGGGCAAAAGAGATCCAAGACCTGGGCGACCACATGGTCTCTTGGCAATTGGTTTATGGGAGGAGTTATACGTCACCGGCCCAATGGATCCATCTGGGACGTTTTAGAAATATAATGTAGCGTAATGTTCCCTGGAGATGAGTACAAAGTTTTCAAAAGCGTGGTGTAGAGAATATCGCAAAGCATAGCGTGCAATTAATTCAGTGTGGATAAAATAATTAATATCTGTTGTGTACTGTGTTCTTAAAGGAGTTTGCGAACGTGAAAAGGAGGTTAGTGAATGTTTTCTTAGTCTTTAGTTAAGATCAATTTTGCACTTAGCATCATAGCTAAATGTGGAGAAGACAGTTTTTCAATTAATCCTTCTCATAAATGATTAATTAAATCAAAAGAATTTCCTCTAAGATGATAGGAGGTAATTGATAGTTCATACTTCACTTCATCTACATTGTTAGATCATGCGTACATATTTGCATGTGCACACACTCCAATGCGCAATATATTTAACACTTATCAGGTGCATCTCATATTATGCACAATTACTAGAGAATTGAAATCATCATTTTTGAGGAGAAAACTAAAAGAAAGTCAACCATTGATATTAAGTGTGAAAACTTACGAAGACTTTTGTGTGTCTTCAGTCCAACAGAGATCTGAGTCTACCCCTTACGTGTTTGACGTCTAACTAGAAAGACGTTAATGTACGTCTGGATAACAGAATTTTCCATTTAGGACATTCTTCAATACCTAAGTTAAAAGGGACGATTTCTCGCCAACGATTAAGACGGTGGACGCCACATTTTTATTCACCTTTTATCAAGTTCTCACAAAATGATAACTTATTCAAAATATCAAGTTCAACTTACTCACAAGAGCGCATTTTGAGAACCAAGAGTCCATACTTACAAGTTGATTCGCACATACAGCTAGCAAGCTCAACTTACTCAGAAGCAGATATAAGCAAACTGATAGAATTAGCCATTGATGAAGTAGAAGATCTGCTAGTAACCCACTTTAACGTAATAAATAAAGACAGAATAAATTACTAAATGCATCATAGAAATCGAAGCACTAAACATTTTCTAACTGTGTTCCTTTAAGTTTTGGCGGGAGTTGCCCAGCATCTCTAAAAAGAGGACTACATCACCTCCTTTGCATGAGCTTATATAAATTCTATGATACGTAGGTAACGATATTTGTAGCTAATGAAATACATCTTTACAATTTGTATAACCAATGAAAAATGCTCTAAGTCGGCAAGCCCCGCACCACTTAAGAGATTAGTAAAAGAATATATTTTCATAGTTAGTTGCATCTAGAGAGCCATTGCACAAAGACGTGATTTTATTTTATGATGTAGCAACCAGGCGCTCACCCAGACTGTTACAAAAGTCCGGCTCAGTCTTCGAGAATCTCAAGACATTTATTATACTGTGGTTTACAGTATATTGACTTACTTACGTAGTCGTTCCTCTTCTACCGTGAGGTGTAGAGGTCAGTATATTGACAAGGGTTTTAACCTCATCGCCAAGAACAAGATTTTGTGTGAAATCGTATTTTTGACTTTTATACATAAGTCGTTCTGACTGCCTATCGATGCTGACTGTATAATTATTACTTTCAGATAGAAAAATTGAAGCTATGAACCAATGTAGCAGCGAAATAACATAGATAAGCAAACTGATAGAAATAGCCATTGATCAAGTAGAGGTTCCTCCAAGTGGAGCGCCCAAATCCTCAATAGACACTCCTGAAGTATGAGTAGATGGAGAAAGTATAAAGCATCTGATTGAGTACTAGGAGGAATAGACTAAAAAAGCTACAAAGGCTGAAACTGCGGAGTAGCATTGCCAAACTGTCAATAATATTGAAAGATATACAAACAAAATTAAAGGAACTGAAGAAGATGATTTCGTTGATGTACCTTGATAATATACATGAAACTGTTCGTGTTCCTTCAAGTTTAATAAAGGTTTATATGACCACTTGGCAGTTATCAACTATATAAGGTTTGCTGTTTTGTTTGGAATTACTGTTGGAGAATTAAAACGATATCATCACACAACTGTAAGCAAGGGTGAATTAAGAACCTAGAAATTATAAAGTCATTTAGGAAGTTAACACCTCAGGCGATAGCCTGTAGCCAAGACCTAAATGATGACCAAGTAACAGAAGATGTCTGCCCATAAGGTGTCTCCCCGTAGTGGCTATCAAACTTTCAGCGTATTACGATCTTGGCGAAGAACGTACCATGGCCTTTTTAAGAATTAAGCAAAAGCGCTGAGCGATTTTAGTGTTAATCTGTAGTCTGATGTCGGCTACACCCGAGATTAACCAACATGGTTATCGAGTAATTATTATCTCAGCCGTTCCTTGCAAAGCAGGGTGAAACGGGTAACCAAAAAGACATGACGACTTATCTCTGTGAGGAGTGTAAGAATGTTTGAAAATACAAAATGTCTGCTACATAGCAGAAAGAAATGCGTCGACCCGGAAATTCCAGATAATCAGTACGTACAACAATTGAAAATGAGTACTGCCGTAGTGGAGAAGTGATTGAAACGAGGCCGAACCAATCCGTCCTGTAACAAATTCTACACCCCAAGGTAGAACAGGTTCGTTTGTTTTGTTTTAAGGACCATTTTCAATGGACACGGTCAAATCCATCAGTGCTCCGATCCCCCCTCCTTAGATCACACAAGGAGGTTCTCAGCACAGCGCACAAACTCTAAAGCACCACGAGGATCCCAATGTAAATTCTGCCAGGGCAGTTTCCGTATGGACTACTTTTTGCGATTTTCAACTGCCGAAGGTTTTTTAACGGGCGCAACTTGCAGACGGGACCTCCTATTTTTTCGCTCTTATTCGTGAAGTCTAGGTATCTGATCTCACTACCCACGGGATCAGGGAGAGTTTGAAATTATTAGTTCCCAGTGGTTATGAAAATATTCCATCAAAACCATTCCCCGTACCGGGAACTGAACCCGGTACCTTTAGCCACTCACCCCTGGGTAGAGGAAGAAAGACCAAGAAAGAAAATGTGTTTAAAGGATTGTCGAAGTGCGCTTTCGGGCGCCGATGAAACATGTTGGTGTGCACATCTGCGACTGCAAAATGACGTAGGTTTATAATTATCATAGAAAGTGACAGAGCAAATGAGTAATTACTACTTTAGCATGTGCATAAACTCCATATTATTAAAAGTTTGTTTACCGTAAAAATAGAAACAGAAGAACATTTTAACAATTTAAAAAAGAACTAATACATGTAAATGAATCTTTTATGCGTTAAAAAACTTTATTTAATAAATTGATAAAATTAAATAAATAATGAAAATATGTTATTTAATTTTATAGTTTTTAAATAGTTAAGTGGTTTCACTTTGAAAAAAATTGGATGACTTCCCCTAACTTCATTTACTCAGCTGCTTAAAATATCAGTAAATAAATATTAAACAAACATATAGGTATGTTTCAGGCACTCGTAAGAAATAAAGAAGTAGAAAACTAGACAACAGAAAAACAACAGACGTGAGTGGCTTACCCAGGACCCAAACCCAGGATCTTCCGTGCGACAACCCCGTCTAGCTATGCAAGCAAATCACACTATCGTCCCTGCCATCTCATCATCATCATCATCAGCTGCCATCTCCACAAAGAAGGTTGGCTGTAATGGATCTTCAATGTCTTCTGTCTCTTGTCTTGGTGGTGCACTCTGATAGACTCTTTCCTGTCCATCTCTTGATGTTATCTTCCCACTTATAGCGCTGTCTTCCCCTTGCACGTTTGCCTTCAACTCTCCCTTCTATTATGGTCTTCCGCAAGATGTTATGCCTTTTTATGTGGCCAAAGTATTTTAGCTGCCAAACTTTGATCTCCCTCATTAGTTCTCTTTTCATATCTAGATTTTCTAGAACCTCCTTATTTGTTTTCTTCTCTTTTCATGAAATACGGCCCATTCTTCTACATATCAACATTTCAAAAAGCCTCAATTCTTTCTTCCAAATACTTATTCATTGTCCATGTTTCTACACCATACAGAAATTCAGAATATATATAACACTTTACGATTCTCAGTTTTAATTTGTGAGATAACTGTTTAGATGTCAGTATATGTTTCATGTTGTTGAATGCAGCTTTGGCCATTCCTATTCTCTTCTTGATGTCTGTTTCACATCTGCCATCTTCTGTTATTATATGACCAAGATATACGTAGCACTTGACTCGTTCCATGATTTTCCCATTTACTCTTATCTATAATGTGGGTTTATCGTCTGTTTTCCTAATTATCATAGTTTTTGTTTTCTCAATATTAATGTCGTGTCCATATTCATGACTTATGCTGTTCACTTGCTTCACTTGTTCTTGTAACTCCTTTTCGCTTTCAGCTAACAACACGGTATCATCTGCATATCTAAGGTTGTTTTCTGACCTTCCACTGATGTCTCCCCCCCCCCCGCCCCCCTCAAGAAAGAATACGAAGTTTTCCTTCATAAGGTGGCAGCTTCGCCCGACCCCCGTAGGAGTCTGGACGATCATATGCCACTAACAGCATATCCTCATATGAACAGAGAGTGCCATAGTTCTCCTCTACCATTGTCGTTACTCCATTTTCCCACCAACCAAAAAACACAACATGAGTACGAAGTAGGTTACCCAAGGTTCTGGCAGGCAGCCGTGAAAAAATGACAACGACTGTCCTCCCCTGGTCAACCATAACCCAGTGCCTTGTATAATAATAGCACGTCCTACATAAACAAAAATTAATGTTGATATCGAAATAGCACCAACAATTTTTCGTAACAAGATTCAATCATATACTAAATTGCCTTTATGGCGCCATAATACATGAAATTGCTAAGCATAACATTTAGCAACCAACATGATCTTTAATGTACACAAAACACCTCTACATTGATTGCAATTACTTGCTACCAACTATCACATGTAAAAACTTCCCCACAAAACGCTCCTGTCCTTACCACAATATTATAACCTGGACAGGGCGTCTGCTACTACATTATGTACTCATTATGTTCCAGCTGTAACGTAAATTTAATTACTCGCTATCACCCAGTAAGAGATGTTTTAATTTACTAGTAAATACACTAGGCAACTGAATAATGACGGAGTACAATTTACTTCTATCCATTTTGTGTAATTTCATAAATAACTAGTGTTTATATCTCGTGTTGAAAGCGATAAGGTTAGCTCGACACTTGTGGTTTATAATATAATTTAATAACGTAGTGGTTAAGAGGTCTTGCCTTAGCGCGTGTTAAGATATGATATTGATATTATGGTTAAATATTTGCATTTATTCCTAAATCTAGGCTGATCAAACCCTGCGAACTAGCGGTTTTATGGTCTTATGTCCTTATAAGCACCCAGAGATTATTGGATTTTTGAGGCTTCGTGTTGTGACCCTGTGCGGTCTACTTTCCTCACTCGTGAGAGAGGCCAATATAGAAACAATAACTGTACTACTAACTGGACTTGATAATTACCATATTTTATGTTCATATTATCAGCCCGTTGTGGCAACATATATCTATCTACTTATCTAACATATGACAGTAGGTTTTTTATTTACGGGACTATACTCAAGAAAACTCACTGTTCCGACTCGGCCATCACCCCAGAGAATAGCCGAGAATTATTATCATTAACATTTTCATAACGTACCAAAGTGTCTCAGCCACCAGAGGCTAAACAACCCCGGAACTATAAATATTTATTATTTGTCCTATTACGGAGACCACCACGTAGAAGACTTATCCCAACCAACTATATGCAGTGATAAGGGAACTATCCAGAAAAATAATTAACACACCAACTTCAGCGACTACTTTGAAGTAGCAGTCAGCACCAAGGATAGTCTGGTGCTGGATTTGGCAAATAATCTGACACTGTATAGCCATAGTACTTGTTAGTGTTTAGTTCCATGGAATACCTGCGAAAACTATTGGGTAAGCGAATATGAATGTGGCCACAGTATGAATGATTGAATGAACTGAAAGAGAGAAGCGTAATTTTCTTTGGTTACCACTATTATATCAATCTTTCTTTTTATTTCTCACTAACCTGAGTATTTACGGGATAGTTTAATTGGGAACTTGTTCTTTTCCCTTACTGACTATTCCAACTCCTTATTATTAACTTTTGATCTTCTGGGTTAATTAACCTCTGTTGGGATCTTCTTTTCTTTTCCTTTACAAGAGGGCAGGACCTATTGGGTTAATTTCTTTGTCTGTAAACCATGCTTTATTTATGTATATGCTTGAGGTTGTGAATTTCTAGTGACAATAAACTTACTAAACCTTAAGTTATCGTGTTGGTCAACCCCTGCCCATATATGTTATCCATACTTTGTTTTCACGTTTGTGTATATTTGTCACAGAATTGTGTGTATGTGGGAGTAGTGTAACTTGTATTTTGTGTAAGAACAGAAAGTGCGTCTGATTTTAAATATAGTCGTAAGATAGGCTGGATTAGAGAAATTACTCAATCCAGAGATTGTTCTTTCTCTTACACTATCACGTCGTGAGACAACTATTTCTTACACCTTAACATCACATAGTTATCACTATCACCTATGCTCGGACAGGGCCATAAATATCTCAAACTTATCTTATAAAATTACGACAGTTCCGGATTGAGAAGAGTTTTCAATTACTTAAAATGAAATACTGAAAATGTAGAGTAAATAAAACATATAAACAAAATATTTTAAACACCCGCTTTTAATGCACTAAAAACTCAAAAATAATTTTTCAAGGAGTTTATAGCATGCAGTCAAAAAATGTAACATCAAACTGACAAAAAGCGTGGGGCGCTTAAGCGCATATCATATATTTTATCCATAAGTGTCTAATGAAATATAAAGCAGTAGTTAATTTCATGCAGAATCAGCGCCACACCCTTTTTGTCAATTTGATGTTACAAGTTTTGACTGCAAGCTATAAACTCCTTGAAAAATTATTTTAGGGGCTTTAGTGCATTAAAAGCGTGTGTTTAAAATAATTTTTTTATATTTTTTATTGTCTTCTCTTTAGTGTTAGAAAAATTATGATATGCTAAAACATAAATATTATTTTTACTTATTGTAAATCTGGTCTAAAATTTCGTAAACGACCTATTTCTTTTAGAGCGTCAATATTACATGGCTTTGTGCCTGTTAATTTGGTGCAATCAATTTCTACAATTTGAAGGCCATCTAGAGATCGAACTCGACTTTCTCTTGATTCATAATTTTATAACTTGGATTGTTTCCCTTGATTTAGCTAGACACTTGTTTGAGTACTGCCCTGTTGTACGCATAGAAAAAAAAATAAAGCACACCACGTACTCTTGAATTTTAAATTAAATTGATAATGGCCTATTATTTGTTTACATTTCTTTACGAAAAACATTAATTACTCAAAAGGTCATAATTACAATATTAAATTATTTATAATTCACTGATTATTGTATTGTCATCGGGAATACACAACTATGCAAAGTTTCCGAGATATGTGTCATCTAGAAGTGATTGACAAATGGATTGCAAGATTTGAAAGTGACAAGAAAAAAACACGAAAGTGACATACAAGTGAAGTTAAATAAAAGCGTGTAAAATAGGGTGGTCCCATAGTAGATACTGCCGGAGGGGACTCCGACCTTGCTTTGTCGTTTCCACCATTATATATCTGAGTAACAGATAGATATTGGCAGCAGATGTGGAGATAACGATACATTGGAAATGAAATATTATCAACATAAATTCTGAATATCTTATATGAATCTATTTTTGTTGTTGCTGTTGTTGTCCTGCTGGAGTATAGATCCGTCATTGCAGATAGCCCCCTATGGAGATTACTACAACAAGGCGACACATCTTACAGTGGTGATATATGTATCTATTCGTTTAATGAGATGAGATTACTACAACAGGGCGAGACATCTTACAGTGGTGATATATGTATCTATTCGTTTAATGAGATGAGATTACTACAACAGGACGAGACATCTTACAGTGGTGATATATGTATCTATTCGTTTAATGAGATGAGATTGCCAGCTCTAGTGCACAACTAATACTAGTTGTCTTTTACCTTAGAGAGTAGCAGTGTTATACTTTCTGTGTTCCCTCAGAGACCCTGGGGAAGTACATGGTACACAACATGTTGTCTCATAACGGATACCACCGTATGGGAGTGAAGAGTTAGAGACTTCACTATACTAAGTCCAGCTTTATGAGGCGAGGCGATCATAACCCTTCCTCGCTGCCTGTGCCTTCCCCACTCAAAAAAGTGTCATGTTCCAATATACAGGTGGATAGACTGGAATGACACTACCACGTTTCGATCCCAGCTTCCAGTAACTTTGCTTCATCAGGCGAGTGCTCTAACTATTGAGTTAAACGCACTATCTAAGTAAGAGTTTTCATAATACAACCATGCTGTATTACCTTTTTTGCGTATCCAAACTGAACATATTAAAACAAGAACTGAAATGGCGCAAATATCTGTTGTAAATACAGATGCATCCACGCCCTAAGCGATGGAGAGCTGAGTGTGAACCCTGGAGGGCAATTTGGTTCGGGCCTCACTTTACATGGGGGCTCAAATCAGGCTCATTTACATTATATTTGTTGTACCCGTCTTTACTAAACCAAATAGGGGTCTCATATTTTAAAATGGCACGGACTTGCACTGTGCACTCGAAAAACCGTCTTTCCCTTTTATATTCTCAGCCAGCATGGATCCAAGGCTGTAGCTCCACCCCCAGACTCCCCACCCCTCTCTTTGTAAGACTTCACGGCCACATCTTTCACATCTTCTTATAGCTATGTTTTACATAACAATTAGGTGTGCATGATTTTGTTGCCAGGGTCAAGGATAAAGTCACGCTGGCTCCTCGGGTAAGTCATAACAGCCGTCAATGCAGCTGGGTCCCTTGCGGGAAGCAAGAATGAAAGCTTGGAGTGGTGGTTTTCTCTAAGAGCATTTTTACACGATGAGGTTGACATCCCCATATACCTCCAACTAGTCCTCCAGACCCTGTCGTGCAGCTAATCCTCTTGCATGAAGTCTACACCAAAACATTCACGTGCTCTTAAAGCAGTGGTTTATGTAACAATCTGTTTACATGTTGAGATTGTCAACTTTATGTACAAACTCGTACTACTTCCTCAGGCAATGCCGTAACAGCCACAACTACAGATGGGCATCTTGTACGAAGGATCCGGTGTCACGTCCATTAAGGTATATTGGGAATATGGTGTTAGGCCCATATTTTCTTCACCATCGGCACACTAGGGGTGATGTGATTGATAAGGGTGGATTTGGTGATGCTTACTGATGATAAGGCCACACGTCTTAAAATGATAAGACCAAAACTGGCCACGATGGACGTTGAAAATATAAGTCCAAGTACGTTGTGGATCTTTAGCTCTGTCCAATACCACCCCTATCGACACCAGGTATATTATAGTTGCAGTGTAGGGTGTCTTATCTGGTTTTTGTTGTTGCTGCTGTGTATATAGTAGTGAGGTAGTTCACAGAGTTACAGCACATGAAATATGACATGCGAAGTCATAAAAAGGGTAAACTGCTCTTGACGTTTCATCATTTATTTGACGTCGCAAGTACAGATACGTTACAAAAGTCATAGACATCAATAGTTCAATGTATTCAGCAGATAACGTTTCTTCATGGATTTGCATACATAAGGTTCATCAAAAAAATCCTGCAACTGTGTCAGCTGCATATCATCAATGCTCATAAATAATAATCAATACTCCTCTCTGACGCTGGCAGATCAGATGTACAAATAAGTCTATTATTGTCCGCACGGGAATGGCATTTCATGAGTACTGGTCAACCTGACCTTTATAGCGTTCCTAAGTCTAACCCTCGACTTTGGTGCAATCGCTGGCATAGCGAATCCTAGAACATAGAAATTGTTCTGTGGGCCTAGAGCGACCCGTGTATATATATATGTATATCAGGTATAAAGATACCGGTGGTGAAATCTCCTAGTAAAAGAACCTCTCCATTCTGTAATACACAAGCGAGCAGAGATCGACACAATGTCTAACATCTAGGTAGATCACAGAGTTCAATAAAGGAGGGTATTACCTTTGTTCAGAATCAACACCACAAAAAACATATGCCTCCAGGCGGTCATTTTTTGAATCATATATGGGAAAGCCTCGTTAGCTAACTAACTCACATGAGGACTATAAAATTCCCTATCAAAAATCACAGACGCAGCAAAGGCGTCCTTCCTCTTCTCAAACCATCTCGTTCAATAGCTGGGCGGAAGACGATTTAACTCCCCTAAAGTTTAGACATGCGCAGAACGCATACATCTGACTAACACTCACAACGAAACGATAAAGGAACCATTTCAATAAAGCTATGTTCAGAAATCACGCCTTATATGGACAACCTCAACACTAGTTTCAATCATTCCAAGAAACAGTTGACCGATACTACCGTATAAGGAGACATCGTTCGAAAAAATGAATCAGCGAGTCAAGACACCAGATACGATAACCAACGAGTCAACCAACAAGAGAAGTTAACCTCCATAGTAAAAGGTACCCATAGATAAACAAGGGTTATCTGTCTTAGATCATAAAAAATTTAAAGTGTACAATTCAGACAGTTAATTATACAATGTCGTTAGAAAATAATTTTCACAATGTCTTCGGAAAAATTCTGTGCGTAACAGATTACCGCACCCCCCGGGAAAAAAATGAAACATTTTTTTTTGAATCCAAGAGCCAGAAATAACAGGCTCGTAACGCACGTATGATGCGCGGATATAATGCCTAATATGAGGCTAGCTCGTCGCATGGAGCGTTAGCTGAGATTATATCTCAGATCCTTAGAGAAAATTTTTCCCTAAGTGTACACGTATATTCCAGGGATTTGCCACCAACATACGCCACAGTGATGGCAACATCATAATGTAAGCAAAATTATACTCACATAAATACAAATATTTTATCATAGTATGAAGTGTAATGAACTACATATTTTAAACAAAAAATACATTATACAATCATACAATGTATTACTAATCAATACTATACATCAGATGTTCCTCGTAGACATGGATATAATCGTTCCAATGAAGGTAAGGACTTGACATAATTCATGGTTGACATAATGTCCATACTCTCGCAAACGTCAATGATGTGCTGCGAAAATATCAATAACACAAATCTTTATGGTATATGGTAAATTTCTTAATACATTAATCAAAACACAATATATAAATGTGGCCATGTGATCTATTGGCCCATATATTGCTAATTAAGCCTTCTTCCGTTATGATCAAATCGGTAACAGAAAAAGGAAATTATATGGTACAATGTTATAAATTCACAAAAGTGATAACATATATGTTGATATGTCATTATAGAAGTGGATTGTATCTCAGGAAATATATATGACAGAAGAATTAAGTGGAATCGTGTGGACATCTGGACAGAATGTCTGCCATCACATTATCCGAACCACGGATAGCTCGCACCGTAAAATGAAATGGTTGAAGAGCTATGGCATATCGAGTGGACCTCGAGCTCTTCAAATTTTTGCTCTGAATAGCAGTAAGAGCTTTCTGGTCGGTTTCCACAATGAAATGTGCACCTAGAAGGAATCTTTGCATTTTGAGAATTGACCATACCATGGCCAATAATTCACGGTCCAAAACCGAGTAATTCCTTTCTGCAGCATTTAATTTCCTTGAGATATACATCACCGGATGCAGAGTATCAGAATACTCCTGCATAAGTGCTGCCCCAATCCCATTAGACGAGGCGTCACTTCGAAGAACAAAAGTCTTCTCAATAGTAGGTGACCTAAGGATAGGTGGAGATGAAAATAGAGTTTTAATCTGGTCCAATGAGGATTGACATTCTTGAGACCAGCGGATCAGATTAGGCGATCCTTTCTTCAGTAAAGTAGAAAGCGGTGCCATAATGGAGGACAGATTCGGAATGAATCGTCCATAAAATTGTATCAAACCTAAGAGACTCCTTACTTGTTTCTTTGTCTTAGGGACAGAAATGTTAAGTATTTTTGAAACATTGTGGTCCTCTGTCTTTAAAAGACCATGACCAACCCGATGACCCAGGAAAGAAATCTCACTAAATCATATAAAGGCTTTAGAGGGTTTTGCAGTTAAGTTATACTCGCGAAGAGTAGACAGCACTTCGTATAAACCCAGATAATGATCTTCCCAGGAATCACTGAACAGACAGATATCGTCTAAGTATGCTATGACATCAGTACGATATGAAAAAAATTCGACGCATCATGCGTACGAATGTAGCAGAGGCGTTTATAAGGCCGAAAGGCATGAAATTCCATTGAAATAAACCCCTAGGTGTAGAAAAAGCAGTAAGAGGTTTGGCACGTTCAGTTAAAGGAACTTGCCAATAACCTTTAGACAAGTCCAGTTTGGTAAAGAATCTAGAATTAGAAAGTTTGTTTAGTAGCTCTTCTAGTGAAGGCATAGGTTCAGCATCAAACTTCGTAACTTGGTTCAATTTGCGATAATCAACTCAAATGCGAATGTTATTGTCTTCCTTTCGAACAATAACCATAGACGAAGAGTGTGCTGAAGTGGATGGTTCGATTATTTCTAATCGTATGATCTCATCCAATTCTTTCTCGACTTGTGATTGAAAGTGGATAGGTATTGGATAGGGTCTGACTCTGATAGGATTATGGTCAGTAAGTACTATGTCATGTTCGATGACATGTGTGTGTCCCGGGATGTCTGTAAGGACATCCTGAAATGTTTGCAACATCGAAGAGACTTGTCGATGTTCTTCAGCGGAAAGATTAGGAGAAACGGTAACGTTTTTCAAGGTTATGTAGAATGAAGTGGGATCACAGGAAGTGGAAGATTGACATCAGAAAAAGTAGTTTCCTCATCCTGTATGACTGACAGGGATGAGTAATGACCATGAGGTACTGGAGAATCGTCCGTCGCCTGGAAAATAGGCTGCAAATAGTCTGGTCGCTCATGAAATTCCGACAACATATTTATGTGGAAAGTCTTATGCTTTCCATCGATATCGACAACATAGTCGACGTCGGAATCTTGGAGACTAATGCATATGGACCTTTCCATGCAATAAGAAGTCTGTTCTCCCTTGAAGGAAGTAGGACGAGAGCTTTGTCACCTGGACAAAGTTGTCGTAGACATCTATTCTTATTAGCAAATTGCCTTGCCTTTTCTTTGGCAAACTCGGATGACGAAGTTGCTAATTTGCATGCCTCAATGATCTTTTTCCTCAGAGCAATGACATACTCATAAGAAGATTGAGTGTCATCGGTAATATTATCGGCAGTGATGAGATCGTGAAGTAAAGACATAGGGCCGCGCGGTCGCAAGCAAAAGACAAGTTCAGATGGGGAAACCATGTGTGTTCATTGGGGACCTCTCTATAAGCAAAGAGAGCCGGGGGTAAAACCCTGTCCCAATCCTGAGGATGATCCTCAGTTATCTTCTCAAGTAAAGTCTTGAGTGTCCTATTCAAACGCTCAACTAACCCATTCGACATTGGGTGATAGATACTGCTGAGAGACCTTTTTATATGTAAGATAGACATTACCTGTGACATAGTGTTGGATATAAGTTGCGTGCCATGGTCTGACAATATTTCTCTAGGGAAACCCAAGCAAGAAAATATCAGCCAAAGAGCGTCCGCGATATCAGCAGTTGAGATGCTCTTAAGATGGATAGCCTCTGGCCAACGTGTGCACATATCGACACATGTGAGGATAAATTGATGTCCTCTGGGCGACTTGATCCTAAAAGGACCGATAATATATATCGCCATCTTCTGAAAAGGACGAATAGGGATGTCAGCAGCCTGGATAGGCGCAGCATGTCGTGGTCCTCTAGATTTGACCTCCTGACATACCTTGCAAGATCGACAGTAAATGCGTATGTCCTTGCTTACAAATGGCCAAAATAAAGCCGCAAGAACTCTCGACTTTGTACGGGAAAACCCCGTATGTCCAGCACATTGTGAGTCATGAGCATGTTGCAATATTTGCAACCTCATACTCTTAGGCACAAGAATTTGAGAGTGTGCAGACATGGTCGAGTCTTGTACCATACGTACAAGTACGCCGTTCTTCATAGAAATGCAAGATTTTCTATCTGTATTTTGATTTGGATCACCTTTTTTGCTAGAATGAAGAAATTTTGTAAAGAAGGATCTTCTTCTTGCAACTTTATGAATGAGTCACGTGAAATAATGCAGTGACTACCTTGGCTATTTACTTCATCATTATTAGTCAATGAAGTATGGGGTGTCTCTAGAGCTTGCGCTCTTGTGGCCACTGCATTCGTAGCATGCATATTTTGATCTTCCCAAGCAGCAATCTGCTGTGGGGTACATTCCCTAACTCCGTGAATACGACCGATAATAAGGTCCGCAATAGGGTTAGGAAGAAGACACGCGTGGACATCTCCCGTAAAGAAGGGAGTAGCAATATGTATTATGGCAGTAGGATACTTTTCCAAAGTGCCACCAAATGTGACACATTTGATGACCTTTCCTGTAGCACAGGATGGATTTACTAGAAATTGCCTAACACCAATAGTAGTACATCCAGAATCAAACAAAACTGAGACTGGATTACTATTTACAAGACCCTTATGTAGTATAAGAGAACCCCTCCCGTCATGCGCAACAGCAGCAGGAAGAGCGGGAAGAGGGTGACCACAGCTTAAAGTAGTTACGGTAGTCGGTTCGAACAAAGTACTACATTGGGGACATTTATTTGCTCTACCAAAGTCAAAAGCAGAGCATGTGATAGCATTAGGGTTTTTATTATCATTAACCTGTTTATCTGCTCCCTGAGACTCTTGTTGTACAGAGTTTGTCTGTTGATATTTCTTTCTCTTATGTAAAGATCTACCGCGACCATTATTGCCTCTGAAATTATCATTATATTCTCTCCTGTAATTGTTATCCTGGGCTGAATCCCAGTTTCCATAATTGTAATTATCATCTCTGTATTGGTTAGAAAATCTAGCAGTTTGATTTTGAGGTCTACACGAAAAATAGTTACCTCTATACTGACTACCTTTGCGGAAATGTCTAAAATTATTAGGTGCAGAATAACGAGGAGTGTCACCGTGTCTCCAGTTATTCGAAGAAGAATCACCATGTGATTGATTACTATGATTTTGATCATAATTACGGTTACTCTTTCTATTAATATTATGTTGAGTACCCTGAAATTTACGTTTGAAGTTTTGGCCATATGGTGCTGCCGAAGAAACTGGCAAACCTTCTTTTACTCTAGAGTTGCTAATGGTTACGTGACGGTGCGCAGTAACATACTGGCAACAATATTCTTCCATTTCTTTTATGTTTTTAGGCTTACGCTCATGAAGAAAAGAAAGAAAAGATTCATTGACAGAAGACATAACCTTGTCTCTAAGTAGTAAATCCATAAGTGCTTCATATGTATGTTCTGTCTTAGACAGCTCAGCCCATCGTGAAAAAGTAAGACGTATATTTGAAATGACTTCAGAGAATTCAACTCCAGTATCTGGCAACATATTTTTAAATTGAAGACGATAGCCGTCTTCGTTAAGTTGGTACTTCTTTAACAAGACTGCCCTGATAACCTCATAATTGTTCTTGTCAGGCTCATCTACCATACTTAACATTCTTAAAGTATCACCTCTAAGTAAATTGGATAATTGATAAACATACAGTGATGTATCTATGTTATGTGTTGTACATGCACGTTCGAATCTATCCAGATAAAACGTTATATCGTCACTGGAAGCATTGAATGCAGGTAGTTTAATCTTAAAAGTACTTGCATTGAACTTATCTGACCCATTATTTGCATCATTAGCATTACCAGTATTCAACAATTTCAACTTTTCTAACTCCAAAGCTAAGAGTTTTTCTTCATGCTCCATTTTTGCTTTTCTCTCATCAGCCTCTCTTTGTAACCTTCTTTCCTCAGCCTCAGCCTCTCTTTGTAACTTTTTCTCTTCAGCCTCAGCCTGTAGTCTCTTATTTTCAGCTTCTATCTCTAGTCTCTTATTTTCAGCCTCTATCTCTAGTCTTTTATTTTCAGCCTCTTTTTCAAGTCTTTTATTTTTAGCCTCTATTTCAAGTCTTTTATTTTCAGCATCCAATTGTAGCTGAAATTTTCTTTCCTCAGCTTCTTTGTCCAATCTTCTCTCCTCAGCTTCAGCTTCTCTTTTCTGCTTTTCCATCTAGAATTTTCTTTCATCCGCCTGCATCTGCAGTCTCAGATTCTCAGCATCTATCTTCTTTTGCTCAGATTCTCTGTCTAATCTTTTATTTTCCTCTTTTTGTCTTTTCTCCTCAGACTTTAGTGCTTTAATCCATTGAGTATTTGCATACTCCTCCAATTTATCACCAGACTTGCCAAGGGATTTCCCTTGCTCAATAAAGTAATCAAGTGTAGACATGATGTCTAATAATATGAGTCACAAAACCTGAAATAATTAATTAAATTATTTCAATCTTAATAGTGACAAGACTTAAATAAGTACTTGTATAATCACAATGTTTACTCCAATCTTTGTGGAAAACAAGTCTTTGATAAAGAAGTTGTATTATGCAATGTATAATAATATCACTGGTCACTCCTTAATCATAAGGGCACTACACATCCAATAGTGCATAACCAATCCAATAGTTAGTTATGATAAGTGCACTAGACAGCTAATAGTGCACAAACAAATATTTAACAATAGTGAATGCTAACTAAGAACTATGTAAACAATAACAAAGTTCCAAGCCAATGTAAACAATAACAAAGATCCAATACAATGTAAACAATAACAAAGATCAAACACAATACGAAAACATTAGCAAAAGTCAAAGAAATAAACAGCAGAACTAAGGAAAATATCACAAAAGATGTGTTGACAAATGCGAAAAATATAAACAAACAAATGACGTCACAATGTATAAACAAAAATGGTGTAAAGAACTGAATAATAGAAAAGAGGAGACCTACAAATACAAAAAAATCAAAACAAAACTAAAGAATGCGAAAAAATACCGAAAACAAAACTGCACATGTCATCACAACTAACAGAAATAGCAACGGATGTTGCATGCAAATTTTCAATTTAGAAAATTGCTCCTACAGAACGCTATCGTAAAACCTCTACGACGTGGTATCTCTTATGATAGTCACCTACCCAACCAGCCCGCTGAAATATAAACATATAAATATATAAATAACATATAACATGTAAACATATAACATGTAGCAAAAAGTGTGTGAAAGTATAGAAGGCTCAGTTAGAATATAAGGGCACAGTTCACAAACAAAACAGACCACTTAACTTCTATGTGTCCAAGCGTCAGCACGGTGCAACACAGGTTGCGATCAGCATTCTGAGGATAAATGATCCAACGTTGATCGACAACTGCTCCCATAAATAGCCATGACGCAGGAAATGAGCTTCTGATACAGGAAATGTTGTTTCGGCACTTGTCCTTCTTCCTTACAATGCTCGGCACTTGACCCTCTAACTGTATTAGCAGAAAATCGACTTGATCGGTACTTGTCCTTCTAGATCAGGAAAACTTCGATAAACTGTCGAGCAGCGCCGGGTACTTTCAAAATATTTCTTTGAAGGAAGTGAGTTCGAACTGCAATGTTGTATGAAGTATGCTGTCTGGGTTTGTTGACCCCCGTGAGCGCTGGTACCAGATTAAACCAACTTCTGGCCACCATAAAATGATAAGTGTGGATTTGGTGATGCTTACTGATGATAAGGCCACATCGTCTTAAAATGATAAGACCAAAACTGGCCACGATGGACGTTAAAATTATAAGTCCAAGTACGTTGTGGATCTTTAGCTCTGTCCAATACCACCCCTATCGACACCAGGTATATTATAGTTGTAGTGTAGGGTGTCTTATCTGGTTTTTGTTGTTGTTGCTGTGTATATAGTAGTGAGGTAGTTCACAGAGTTACAGCACATGAAATATGACATGCAAAGTCATAAAAAGGGTAAATTGCTCTTGACGTTCCATCATTTATTTGACGCCACAAGTACAGATACGTTACAAAAGTCATAGACATCAATAGTTCAATGTATTCAGCAGATAACGTTTCTTCATGGATTTGCATACATAAGGTTCATCAAAAAAATCCTGCAACTGTGTCAGCTGCATATCATCAATGCTCATAAATAATAATCAATACTCCTCTCTGACGCTGGCAGATCAGATGTACAAATAAGTCTATTATTGTCCGAACGGGAATGGCATTTCATGAGTACACATCAACTTGACCTTTATAGCGTTCCTAAGTCTAACCCTCGACTTTGGTGCAATCGCTGGCATAGCAAATCCTAGAACATAGAAATTGTTCTGTGGGCCTAGAGCGACCCGTGTATATATATGTATATCAGGTATAAAGATACCGGTGGTGAAATTTCCTATTAAAAGAACCTCTCCATTCTGTAATACACAAGCGAGCAGAGATCGACACAATGTCTAACATCTAGGTAGATCACAGAGTTCAATAAAGGAGGGTATTACCTTTGTTCAGAATCAACACCACAAAAAACATATGCCTCCAGGCGGTTTTTTTTAATCATATATGGGAAAGCCTCGTTAGCTAACTAACTCACATGAGGACTATAAAATTCCCCATCAAAAATCACAGACGCAGCAAAGGCGTCCTTCCTCAGCTCAAACAATCTCGTTCAATAACTGGGCGGAAGACGATTTAACTCCCCTAAAGTTTAGACATGCGCAGAACGCATACATCTGACTAACACTCACAACGAAACGATAAAGGAATCATTTCAATAAAGCTATGTTCAGAAATCATGCCTTATATGGACAACCTCAACACTAGTTTCAATCATTCCAAGAAACAGTTGACCGATACTACCGTATAAGGAGACATCGTTCGAAAAAATGAATCAGCGAGTCAAGACACCAGATACGATAACCAACGAGTCAACCAACAAGAGAAGTTAACCTCCATTGTAAAAGGTACCCATAGATAAACTAGGATTATCTGTCTTAGATCATAAAAAATTTAAAGTGTACAATTCAGACAGTTAATTATACAATATCTTTAGAAAATAATTTTCACAATGTCTTCGGAAAAATTATGTGTGTAACAGTGATCAACATCGCCCCAGCCGCGTTAACCTTCCCAGAGTTTCTCTGGTACCCAATTCGTGAGGCTGGGTCGACTCCGGAGCCGTTTGCGGTCTAAAAAATCCTACCTCAACTGGGGATTGAACCATGGACCACCGAGCTAGGAAACCAGTGCGCTAACCACTGCGCTACCGAGGCTCCCCTCTTGCACGAAGCTTGCAGTTAATCAGTCATAAGTTCTTGCACCAGGGGTTTCTGTAGCAATGTATGTTACATCATAAGGTTGCCAGCTACATATCACAATCTCATATTAGTGGCCTCTTACCCGATCCTAAAGGTCAATGTCCCTATTCTTTGTTTGTCTCATCAGAGAACCCCCCCCCCCCCGGGGAACTAAATGCGGCAACTGTGTCCACTACCTTCAGTGTCTAGATATATTCCTTCACTTGTACGCATGTCGACAACTGTGTCCACTACCTTCAGTGTCTAGATATATTCCTTCACTTGTACGCATGTCGACAACTGTGTCCACTAACTTCAGTGTCTAGATATATTCCTTCACTTGTACGCATGCTCAAGAGAATAACGTTAATATATTTCCTCTAACATCACCTTTTAGATTGCCCCCCAAATCATATCACATTATGTCCAGACATCCAGAGGGTCAGCGGATGCTTCACGTTTGCACTGTTATTCACGAAATATGCATTTATCTGTCTTGGCCTGACTAATAAAAATATTTTGTTATTGGTACTTTCAGGTGAATGGAAGTAGTGGTTGTTCCAATTGGTTTTGCCTGGTGGGGATGTTTATAATTAATATAGTGGTTACACTTGTCCCTAGCGGCACACAAGGGTTTCACATGATAATTGTGTGGACAGCAAAAACTGTGTTCGTTATTCATTGTCAAGATTAAACGAACGATACAAAAACATTTAAGTGTTATACGTGTACCAAATTAGAAATTACAATTTATAAGAACGTTATTGTTATTGGAAGTTATAAAAATATCTGTTTTATTGTAAACATTTTTTCTAAAAAAATGTCTAGCATCTAGTAAAAAAATTTATTATATAACAAGTAACTATGAAAAGAAAATACAATAAAATTAAAATTATAAATGTGTGTGTGTGAGTATTTTTTTTAGTTGTGCAATATGCTGAATGAGTTTAGTATTGATGTCTGTGGTAGATTTTATTAGTTCTTTCTAGGTCGATGCTATCAACATAACATTTTAAGCCCTTCTTCACTTATCGTAAGTTTTCCCATACGTAAGTCTGAGAAAACACATCTGTCATATCCAGCTGTTGTATGGGTGTCGTGATAACAAAAAAAAACTTTTTTTTTCTTTCTCTAACATTTCTATGTTTTTCTGGTCAATTTTAATGCGCTGTTTTTAAATCTGCAAACCGTTTTTCTCTATCAGGTCGGGATCTCTAGAAATACGCAATTGAAGTTTTTTAACAAGGCATAAAGTATTATAACATCATTCATACAAGAAGTGTAACAGTTATGTAGGCTTGAATTTCTTTGCAGTCGACTTTCGTCGGTGAATGGCATGTGGTACATCGCGATGAAGCATCCAACAATAATCGGCAAGCAGGGTCACACTCCACCGTCCTTGATAGCGTGATTCCATTACGGCGATATCTTGATGGAATCGTTCTCCATGTTCATCGCTGACTTCGCCAAGTTTGTCAGGGAAAAAGTCAAGATGCGAATCAAGCAAATGGATTTTGAGGGACATGTTACAGCCCATAATTCTGTATGCATCTATGCACTGCTTAACAATATGCACATAGTCGACAGATTTGTGATTTCACAGAAAGTTATCGACGATCGATTTGAATGCCACCCATGCGCGAAGTTCACTACCATGTAACAAGTTCTCGAATTGTTTGTCTGCAATAACTTTCCTAATCTGAGGTCCTACAAAGATACCTTCCTTTATCTTTGCATCGCTAACTTGCGGAAACTTTTCTCGAAGATAAGTGAAAGCTTTGCTCGTTTTATCTAACGCTTTTACGAAATTCTTCATGAGCCCCAACTTTATATGTAACGGTGGTAAAATGATGCCGTCTTTGTTAACTAATGGCTCATGTATTACATTTTTATGCCAGAGCTGCATACGATCCCTGATAGGCCACACCTTTCTTGCATAATGTTCCTGTCTGTTGCGGCTGTCCCATTCACATAGGAAGCAACAAAATTTAGTATACCCAGTCTGCATGCCCGTGAGAATTGCAATGACCTTTAGGTCTCCACAAATCCGCCATTGGTAGTCATTGTACTTTATTTTTGCCAAAAGTATAGCCATATTGTCATAAGTTTCTTTCATATGAACAGAGTAGGCGACTGGAATTGATGAAAATAAATTTCCGTTATGCAATAACACGGCTTTTAGACTAGTCTTGGAAGAGTCGATGAAAAGTCGCCATTCGTTGACTATGTGCTCACGACCGAGGTGCACCATTAGACCGTTTACATCTTTGCAATAGCAAATGCCATCATCCATCTCAAAGTATTGAACAAGTTCTCTGTGTCTATGACGAAATTTAGATATCGGAGTATTGGGCGCTAAAAGATTCCATTCTTTGAGTCGCGAACCGAGTAATTCCGCTTGTCCTTTGGTAAGAGCGAGATCACGTATTAGATCTGAAAGTTCTGAATGGTTAATTAAGTGAACACCATCATTCACCGGTATATAATCCGAGTCAGAATTAGTTTCTAAAGCAGGTAAACTATCACTTTCTGATGGTTCATTCACGTCCAACGGATATTGTTATGGTGGAACTGGGATCGGACACGTGATTGGATCATGAGGCACTGGTTTCGATACCGATTCTACAACTTCTAGAAGCCATATTTCGCTCAGAATTATTTCAAAATACAGTAACTATTTGAAAAATAGCGTAACATATGTCATGCATCTTTTAGCAGTATAAAAAGTAGAATTATTTTGCATTTTATTAATTTTTAATAAGTTATATAGTAAAAATGAAACGGAGCAAATAACGGTTTCCCAAAAATATATTTATTCACAAATATCTTAAGAACCCGACGTGATAGAGATAAACGGATTTCAGATTTCAAATCAGCGCACGAAACTGACCTAAGAACACTTATTCTTATATAAGAAAGAAAAATGTTGTTTGTCAGTGTAATTATTGCAAAGGAAATTGTTCTGTCCGATAGTAACATCACCTAGTGCGAAGAATAAAGAACTATAGATATTTAGGGGACAGACAACAATATCCCCATCTGGCTATTCAAGGCATGCACATTCAATACGATAATACCTGCCGTAAGTACTTCGGTCGGTCGGTAGTAACATTTTGAACACCATCATTTGCGCACTTTTTCTGTTTTCGAGAGAGTACAATAACTTTCAACCACAGCTAATGGGGTGCAACTGTGGTTGAAAGTTAGACAATAATTGTATTGTTTCCCCTTATATGTACTCTCCCGAAAATGGAAAAAAGTGCGCAAATAAAGGTATGCATGAACAGTTTGATTATGGAAAGAATCCAATAACACTATTGATAAACAGTATGTGGGCTGGAGTTTTGGTAAACTTCAAACGTTGTTCTCAGAGGCAGTAAGTCGAACAGGGCAAAATTTTAAAAGATGCGCGACCAATTACGAGAAATGTTGTCATAAAAGAAATGTTAGTTTTTTAATCAATGTACGGTCCATTAGATCAATATCACTGCTCCAAATGTCATTTAGGTAAGTGTTACGTCCTTTTTCACCCTGGGTGTTTAAGGGTGTGGGACTTAACAGTATTGAAGTTGACATAAGTCTAACTTTTGTTAAAAGGGTACCCATCTGTGTAAGTTATAATGGTTTATGTGTAAGTAATAATGTTTAAATTAGTGGCGCACGGAAGAGCACATATTTGGTGCGTGGGATTTGAGGTTGTTGCTAATCACTGCATGACGCAGTGAAAGGGAGACAAAATGCCGGTCTGGTCCAAGAGCCCCATATTGTGGGAATATTATTATGATAGTGATTTAGCTACCTTCCAGGAGGAAGTTTTAGCAGTAAATATATATGTAAGTATCTAATATTGATACGTGCTACCTGCATGATCTAGTTAGGGCTTCGACGTGGTCATTGAGAACCCGCTGCAAGTGAGAACTGATCCTCTGCTGGTGTATATTTCGTTTTAAAATACACTGAAGTTTTTGCCAGTGAATTATCCGGCGTCTCATGTATATACAGATGATTTGTAAAGGGATCTTCTAGCCATAAGTTTCGTTTAGGAGGTCCATCAAATTTAGATGTTCTTGAACGGTCGGAAATTGTATAAGTCGACCAAGTTATTGACTGATTTCCTATATTAACTACGCCATACCTACTATGAAAGTATCTGTATTATTCGACACAGCCATTTGTATGATTGATGACTATTTACTATAATGTCTACGTCCTCGTTATCGTATAAAATAAACAGTTGTCAATTTATAATCAAGACATGGGTCCGGTTACCTTACTTGCCCCAAACACAGTGGACGTTTGTTCCAGTTTGCCATTGACTCATCTACATCCCACTATTATAACATTCGCGTTAAATATTGCAAGTCGGCAATAGATAGACTCTAACCTCGAAGTTTACAGACATCGCCCTTGCCTGTGGTGTCAGTCCGTTACATCAATGCAGCAGTCCGTGATGTTGGGAGTTTGCCATATCTAGTGAGGCTCCAACATCTGGAATATGTGTATCTACAACAGCTACAACAGAAACTTGCAGATACTACAGTAAGGTTACTACATGTCTTCATATTTAATACATCTTTATAATTTTCACTACAAATATCTAATGACGGTCGCCTGCAATAAAATGACCATAGTAGTGATAGTACCGTAATACATGTAACAGAAACAACACACTATAATTAATAACATGTCAATGTTGACGAGTTATTGCTAGTTTAAACATAGATTCCCTGCTTTGTGACGTCCAGATTTGTGAAACTGAAACTATTCAAACACTTTTTTTTTCATTCGTGGGAATGGCCTTCAGATATGCCCCAAGCTGGGAAAGGATCGGAATTTGAAGCGCGCGAGCAAATGAAGTTGGAATGGTAGGGAGTAACAGTGAGGCATGGAGCAAAAGACAGGGACAGAGAGAGAAAGAGAGAGAGAGAAAGAGAGAGAGAGAGAGAAAGAGAGAGAGAGAGAGAGAGAGAGAGAGAGAGAGAGAGAGAACGAGACATTGACGATTGCTCAACGGAGAATAATAGTGGTTTTAATATATTTACGGAAAATTGGTATATGTGACTATGTGATAAACGAGCGCCAAATCTTATCGCTCTCTTTTCCATCATCTTCCGTCATTGCATTGTCAACCACATTTCGCTCTTTCATCGCTGCTAAAGTTAATCTTTTAATCACCACTGGACTTTAACACGCTTTTGATCTTTTCTGACAGCTGGCGTGATCGTGCCGACCCCAGATTTCTTTGTGAGAAATCTGGTGAAACACACATGGGCAAGGTACAACTTCTTTTGGAGTCGTCCGTGTGCAATGAAGATAATCCTTCAAACCAAACCAAACCAAACAACATCTTTGATATCTCTTTTCCCCTGTAAATATTGTCAGACATACCACCTTGGTATATTGATTATTGTTGAAGGAGCCGGCTGGACAATAGAGTTTAGCCTTTTCATGGGTAGTCCGCTGTTTAAACAGACGACGTGTCACCACAGGGGGGAAGAATGGACGCACGCAAACAATATACTCCGGACGAGGGACATCAAAGGCCCGTGACACGGACAATCTTTGTTTCCAGATGGTAGCCGACGGTAGAAGGATAGGAATCTTAGATATGAAACAAGGATAAAGGAAGCCGCAGGCAAGATAATGAAATAAAATTGACACACAAAGCAATAAACAGACAGAAAGCTTTGTGATAGTTAGAAGGTGGGTGATTTTGTTTGTTTTAGCCAGCCAATCAACAAACTCTTGTTTGTCATGCAGCACTGCATTGACAGTTTGTGTCGAATAGCCCATTCGACTTTAGCCAGTGATACGCACTCACAGAGGGCAAAAGAGATCCAAGGCCTGGGCGACCACATGGGCTCTTGGTAATTGGTTTATGGGCGGAGTTATACGTCACCGGCTCACTGGATCCATCTTGGACGTTTTTGAAATATGATGTAGCGTAATCTTCCCTGGGGATGAGTACAAAGTTTTCAACAGCGTGGTGTAGAGAATATCGCAGAGCATAGCCTGCAATTAATTCAGTGTGGATAAAGTAATTAATATCCTTTATGTATTGTGTTCTTAAAGGAGTTAGCGAACGGGAAAAGGAGGTTAGTGAATCTTTTAAAAAATATTAAAATGTTTTCTTAGTCTTTAGTTAAGATCACTTTTGCACTTGTCATAGCTAAAAGTGCAGAAGACAGTTTTCCAATTAATGCTTCTCATAAATGATTAAATAAATCAAAAGATTTTCCTCTAAGACGATAGGAGGTAATTGATAGTTCATACTTCAATTCATCTACATTGTTAGATCATCCGTACACATTTGCATGTGCACACACTTTAATGCGCAATATATTTAACACTTATCAGGTGCATCTCGTGTCATACATAATTACTAGAGAATTGAAATCATCATTTTTGAGGAGTAGTATAAAAGAAAGTCAAACATTGATATTAAGTGTGAAAACTTACGAAGAGTTTTGTGTGCCTTCAGTCCAACAGATATCTGAGTCTACCCCTTACGTGTTTGACGTCTAACCAGAAAGACTCTAGTGTACGTCTGGATAACAGAATTTGCCATTTAGGACATCCTTCACTTCCTAAGTTAAAAGGGACGCTTTCTCGCCCATGATTAAAAGGTGGATGCAGCATTTTCATTCACCTTTTATCAAGTGCTCACAAGTTGATTACATATTCAAAATATCAAGTACAACTCACTCACAAGAGCGCATTTTGAGAATCAAGATTCCATATTTACAAGTTGATTCGCATATACAGCTAGCAAGCTCAACTTACTCAAAAGCAAATTTTATGAAGCAAGATTCCATATTTACGTAACCGGATGGCCTACGCTAACGCTAGTAACACACATTAACGTAATAAATAAAGACAGAATAAATTACTAAATGCATCATACAAATCAAAGCACAAAACTTTGTCTAACTGTGTTCCCTTAAGTTTTGGCGGGAGTTGCCCAGCAACGCTAAAAAGAGGACTACATAACCTCATTTGCATGAGCTTATTTAAATTATATGACAAGTAGGTACCAATAGCTGTAGCTAATGAAATAAATCTTTACAATTTGTATAACCAATGAAAAATGCTCTAAGTCGGCAAGCCACGCACCACTTATGAGATTAGTAAAATAATTTATTTTCTTAGTTAGTTGCATCTAGAGAGCCATAGCACAAGGACGTCATTTTATCTGATGATGTAGCAACCAGGCGCTCACCCAGACTGTCACAAAAGTCCGGCTCCGTCTTTGAGAATCTCAAGACATTTATTATATTGTGGTTTACAGTATATTGTCAAGGATTTTAACCTCATCGCCAAGAACAAGATTTTGAGTGAAATCGTAATTGTGACTATTATACATAAGTAGACAGCCGTTCTGACTGCCTATCGACAGCTGACTGTATAATTATTACTTTCAGCTAGAAAAGTTGTTGCTATGAACCAATGTAGCAACAGAATAGCAGTGATAAGCAAACTGATATAATTATTTATTGATAAAGTAGATGTTCCTCCAAAGGAAGCGCCCAAATCCGTAATAAACACTCCTGAAGTATTAGTAGATGGAGAAAGTATAAAGAATCTGATTGAGTACAACGAGGAATAAATTCACCAAGCTACAAAGGCTGAAACTGCGGAGTATCATTGCATAACTGTCAATAATATTGATAGATATACAGACAAAATTAGAGGAACTGAAGAAGATGATTTCGTTGAAGTAGTTTGATAAGTCCAAGTAAAGTGATGTTAAGGATACTTTTGAACAGAATAAAACAGAAATCAGAAGAAATCTTGTCAGAGGAACAGGCTGGCTTTAGACCAAAAAGAAGTAATGTACCTCAGAACAAATCTTCAATATTAGATTACTGATCGAAAAACATCTCCAGCATCAACATGATTTATACCATAACTTCATCGATTTCACAAAAGCCTTCGATCGAGTCTGGCATGAAGGCTTATGGCAAATAATGAGAAAATTCAATTTTGATACCAACATCATAGATATCATTGAAACACTATACAAGGACGCAAGCAGTGCTGTTTTTGCAAGCAACGACATTGGAGACGTTTTCAAAACAACTGTAGGAGTTCGCCAGGGATGCATCCTGTCACCAGTGCTCTTTAATATATATCTAGAACATATTATGCAGGAGGCTCTCTACGATTATAAATCAACCATATCGATTGGAGGCCGCCCTCTGTATAATCTACGTTTTGCTGATGATACTGATCTGATAGCTGGAACAGAATCAGAACTTCAAGACCTTACCTCTAGACTGGAGAAAGTAACAAGAACGTATGGGATGGAAATTAATATAGAAAAAAGCAAGATATTGGTGAATAGCCATAAGAAACATGTTCCGACCAATATTACGTTAAATGGGCAAACGTTAGAAGAAGTTAACACCTTTAAATATCTCGGGTCCACTATAAGTAGTGATGGAAGATCAAGTAAAGAAATCAAGACAAGACTTGAGATGGCCTCAGCTGCCATGACAAGGTTGAATGTGATCTGGAAAAGT
Organism: Oreohelix idahoensis; assembly: GCA_024509875.1. Classification (NCBI taxonomy): domain Eukaryota; kingdom Metazoa; phylum Mollusca; class Gastropoda; order Stylommatophora; family Oreohelicidae; genus Oreohelix; species Oreohelix idahoensis. The sequence goes on from JAMPIV010014091.1 coordinate 178,674, forward strand.
AACATCAGTTTTCCTGAAGATCAAATTATACAAATCACTTGTATTATCTATTCTCTTGTATGGGTGTGAGGGCTGGACACTCACTGCAGATACGGAGCGAAGGATTCAGGCTTTCGAGCATAAATGTTATAGAAGAATTTTGCGCATTTGCTATAAAGAGCACAAAACAAATGTCTATGTTAGAGAGAAGATAAACACCTATGCAGGCCACCAAGAACCACTTTTGTCAATAGCTTGCCTGGTTTGGGCATATAACTCGTCATGACTCCCTTTCGAAAACGATCCTCCAGGGAACAGTCGAAGGTAAACGGAGAAGAGGAAGGCAAAGAAAATCCTGGGCTGATAACATCAAAGAATGGGCAGGACACGGTTTTTCCACACTTGTACGCATTGCTGAGAATAGAGAGCAGTGGAGGACCATGTCTGCTGATGCTTCCACCATGGCACCCCTACGACCCATGACGGGTTATGGGTTGAGATGATGCGTTTGATAATATACATGAAAAACTGTTCGTGTTCCTTCAAGTTGAATAAACGTTTATATGATCACTTGGCAGTTATCAACTATATAAGGTTTGCTGTTTTGTTTGGAATTACTGTTGGAGAATTAAAACGACATCATCAAACAACTGTAAGCAAGGGTGAATTAAGAACCTGGAAATTATAAAGACATTTAGGAAGTTAACAAGTCAGGCGATAGGCTGTGCCAAGACCTAAATAATGACTAAGTAACAGAAGATGTCTGCCCATAAGGTGTCTCCCCGTAGTGGCTATCAAACGTTCAGCGTTTTCGATCTAGGCGAAGAACGCACCATGGCCTTATTAGCAATTAAGCAAATGCGCAGAGCGATTTTAGTGTTAATCTGTAGTCTGATGTCGGCCATACCCGTGATTAATCAACATAGTTATCAAGTAATTATTATCTCAGCCGTTCCTTCCAAAGCAGGGAGGAACGGGTAACCAAACAGACATGACGACTTATGTCTGTGAGGAGTGTAAGAATGTTTGAAAATACAGAATGTCTGCTACATAGCAGAAAGAAATGTGTCGACCCGGAAATTCCAGATAATCAGTACGTACAATAATTAAAAATGAGTACTGCCGTAGTAGAGAAGAGATTGAGAAGGGGTCGCCCCGATCCGTCCTGTGAGAAATTCGACACTGTCACATAGAGTTTTAGGATGTATAAATTTTCTATATTCTCGTCTTTTTTTTCTACCCGTGTCCTCTATTTTATTATCACTCTTTATCCGTTTCCTGTGTTTTTCGCATTTGTACGTTTGCGACTATAAACATTACAATTTTCCCATTCAAACTATCGCCTGGTTTCGTTTTCTCATTTAGAAACGCAGTAGATTACCTAACGTGTCAGTCCCTTGCACGAGATAATTTTAGGTCTGATTTCAGTCTATCAGACATGATGAGCAGACAAATTGTCTACATTTGCAGCTGTCACGAGAGTTTTTCGTCAGGCTAGCTCCCGGCGAAGTGTGAAATTGCCCTCTGCAGTGGAGACGGGTCGTCTGACATTCGCATCTGACATGAGCGCTCACTGTCCGATAGTTAGATGGAGGTGTGAATCGCGCCAGCCATGCTCGCTCAGAGCAGACAGAGTGTCTGTCATTTGGCCTCTGACACGCGCGCTCACGGTCAGATAGTTAGACGGAGGTGTGAAGACGCACTGCTGGCAGTTACGGCATGCGTCTAAGCTAACGTAGGTGTTAGGAGAGGGGAGAGATCGGGTTTTTGGAAATAGTAGGAGCCTTTGTCTGGTTTAAGATATTAACCAGAATTTGAAACTTGATTGCACTCATTCTCCATTTGCAGTGGACGTGGTCACTTCGTTCTAGATACTTAAACTTATAAGTGAAATCTCTTAGTGTCGTTGTTATACCGTAGTTCTGTGTTGAGGTAAATATTACATTAAGTATCTAAAAATTTGTGAGTGATTAAGGGTTAAATCGCCTATTTTATCCTACTAGTTTCTTTTGTGTGCTGAGTGATTATTTTTATAAGTCTATTATATTCTCTAGTCGACGAGTTACAGTGGAAAAACTGAATAAATTATAATTCCTAGCTTAAAATCATGTAGCTATAATGAATGTAATTTAACTGCTAAATAATCAGACGAGAATAATTTTTCTAAACTAACTTATAAATGCTAGATGCCTCATGAGTGTTGACGGAATATGTATGTATTCCTAATTCATGTTGATTGATTTTTATATATAACTTATTTCACGGGAAAGTTTAATCGTCACGTCAAGCTCTACGTGTGCAGTTCTAACGTAAGTTATATCGAGTACATAATATGTAAAATATTTCATATGTGTTTTTTCTTTATTCAGTGAATACTGAGGTAACCCAAACTTTGCCAGCGTTTATTACAGAGACAAACCTGTGAGAAAAATAAACATTTTATATCTTTAACCACGTGGGTTTTTCAAGTAACACCTGTCTGACAGGGCGTGTGCCTTGAGAGATAGACAGAATACCAATCCCACTAACGGGTTTTTTTTAAAGAATAAATGCTTATACTGGGCCTTTGAGCCAAATCATATTTCTTCACAAACTCTAATGTACATGCTGCCTTGTGGCGAGAATAATTACAGAAAAAAAACATTAACTTTTCCGACATTATTTGATCAAGTGTGTGGTGAACCAAGATTATCTGTTGAGAGAAGTTGTCCACCGGTCATCTTCCTAATTAAGGGAAACCTCGTGTTCTGACACTGTATGCCCGCTGAAACCCAAACTCTTACCTCGTGAATAAGTGACATTAACTTAAATCTGTAAAGAAAGAACGATCGCCTGAAGAGGACGCTCCCCGGACCCGTTGAATGAAACCAATATCTGCAGAGCTGGGTATCCGCTTCATCCACAGATAGACAGAATAAACGAAGTGTACACTAAGGCTTGTGCCAGACGGCGAACCACAGCACGATTGTAGGTAAGGTTGTGTGAGTCAGGGCCCTGATGAAAGAACCGAGTGAAAGTAGACTGAAGGATGTTCTTCGTTTGATTCACTCACTTTGTAAATTTCCTTATGCAAGATTTTGTTGCTAAAATATATTTTTCCTTAGAATAGATATTGCTGTCAAAGTCAGGTCATACCTTCAAAGGGGAAAATATTAGTCCCAAATCATATGTATCTGTGACTCTTTTGGCTATCATCGTTCTCCTAACGGGACTGTGGGCTAAACATCGAGGGAAGATCATAACTGTGGGTTTATCATTTCTTGTAGAAATTCCTTGATTTTTATGACTATTTGTATATGCTTTGATGTAATTTTATGTGTTGTGATAGGATTTTAGATGATAATTAAAACTGCCCTTAAACTTAATCAGCGTGTTAGTCAGCTCGTTCTAGAATATCTATATAATCATTTGTTATAGTTTTCCCACGTCTGTACGTCTAACTGTCGTCGTGTATGTGCGTGCACGTGAGTTAATAGAACTATGTATATATGCAATATATATATGTGTTTAGACTGTCAGATTCAGCTAAATCTATGCTATTGCTATTACTATCTCTCACTGTGAGTATCACTTATTCCAGTCTTATCAGAAGGGTCCAACCCAAGTCTTAATTCTCCTATCAAAAAATCTACGACAAATGGGGTCTCGTCTATCGGGATTTTGAACTTTGAATAGGAAGACGAGACGACAAATATCAGCTCGTCGGTAAGATTCTGTATTCTAATATAGAGTAACAGTGTGATGTCTTGTGAGTTTTGTATCTTTTAAAAATAATTTATCATCTAGACGAATCGATCTGTTTATGGGCGTGCTGACCACACAATTAATGATTGGTTTTTCCACAGCATTTTGAGTAATATACATTTGAGTTACAGGTTGATTTTGTCGGAATATATGTTAATTAGTGATTTTGTAATACTAACGCTGGTAAAGTTCGTGAGTGTATAACATTCACAGGGTTCTGAAGAAGTAGGTGTTTGAGCTAAGCTAAGGAGTGCGTTCAGACAATTACGTCCTGTAAATTGCCTCCCTTACCCTAACTGACTTCAGGGGTGTATTTTTAGTGGACTTAAAATTAAGGGATTTTTTTTCTCCTTAAAATTTTACAATAATTATTTTGTTTCCACTGTAGCAAATTATTTTCAGTGACTAATCTTAACTACCATTTATTTGGCGTAGTCGTCTGCATTAGGTGCTTTATTGCCGATTAATAGCAGCGATAGTTAGACACTATATTTTGGAGGAGGTATCCCAGGGTGAAGCATATCATCTTTTGATTTTGGTAATTTCTCGTAAGTGGTAGGAACCAGTGTATCCTTTTTCTTATTTCTTTCTCGTCTAAGTCTCAGTCACCGATTTACTATGGCAGAGAGGGCGAAGCTTAGGCAGATCCTCAGACAGGAAGCAAAGGAAGAGGGATTCCAAGGAGAAGAAGCGAAAGCGTTTGTCAACGAAGACCTTGACAGATATGATGCGGAGCAGAAGGAAAAAGCGGCGGAGAGGAAAGCAGCCGAAGCTAGAGAGCAGAGGAAGATGGATGAGGAAATGGAAATCCGCAGGGCGAACGAAAGAGAGAAGGAGAGACAGCATGACGAAAGAGAGAAGGAGAGACAGCATGAGGAAAGAGAGAAGGAGAAACAGCATGAGGAAAGAGAGAAGGAGAGACAGCATGAGTTAGCTCTTAAAACTCTAGAATTCCAAAGTCGTGGTGCTGCCTCTACCTCCAGCAATGGAGAGTCTTCTCCTCATTCTTCCTTAACTGATCATTCTAACTCTCAATCTCTTCAACTCAACGCTATGTCTTTCACTCTTGAGTCTTTCCCTTGTCCTAATGAGAAGATTGACAAATGGTTAGACAAATTTGAGAAAATTGCAACTCTGTACGGTTTAGAGAGGTCGCGTTGGTGTATGAAACTTTCCCAGGCTCTTAAAGGTTCTGCTTATGATGTTTATTCTTAACTTTAAAGTGGCCAGCAAGACAACTATGACCTGTTGAAGAAAGCTTTGCTGGAGCGCTTTGAAATGAATGCGCGAATGTTTCTGCAACTGTTTCGCAACAGCAGGAAGGAGAGCTCTGAAACTTTTCTGCAGTTCTCATCTCGTCTAAAGGGATATCTGACAAAGTGCCTTGAGCTTTCACAGCTCCCCTCTACCTATGAAGGTCTTGAGGAATTTGTTTTAACCGAACAAATAAAGAACACTTTGTCTGCTGATAGCCGGAGATTTCTAGCTGAGCAGGGTGCAGAGAAGCTTGAAGACATCTTAGAAAAGTCTGAGCGATATCACAATGCGCTGGCTGAACTACCGGCCACAAAACGGAAACCGACAGAAGAGCATTTTCGAAAGAATAATCTAGACCAATCTTCTCATGCTTCTAATCAGAATAACCACAGAGAAACTGGACCTCAAAACCCCCCTCCTGAAAAATCTAAGTTCTACAAAACAAAGTACCCCAGCAACCATAGTAAACAGTCTGATCAACCCGACCGCCCTTCATGGCAGCGTGGCCAGAAAGGTCAAGGTGACAAAGGGAAAACCCCTGCGCACGGGACTAAGGATCAGAGCAAGCACACCGAGCCGAAGCGCATCGGATGCTTACAAACAACAGACTCGCAGGAAAGAATTATTGTCAGTGATTCTCAACCGGAGGGAGAGAGGCCCTCTACGCGAGGTACGGTTGTTTTAAACGGGACTTCAACTCATTGTTTGTTTGACACGGGGCTTTCGTTTGATTGCATTGTTGCCAGGCACCTACCTGGTCAAACCCGGTCAAGAGACAGAAGAAACCATTAAACTTTGAGGAGTCTTTAAGAGTGATGCACCAACAACGCTTCCCATTGCATTGGTTGAGATCCACTCCGATTTTGTCAGAGGTGTGATTAAAGCGGCTGTTATGGATGACCCGATCTACCCAGACATACTTGGCTGTAGATATGTGTTTATTGGGAAACCGGAAGAGCCAATTGTGGCAACAGTAACAACAAGAGGGCAAACTAAGAAGGAAAGGGAGCCTGCGCCAAATTTGTTACCTATGGAACTTAAAGAGGCGCAACAAAAGGACCCTACTTTGGAGCCCTGCTTTATGAAACTGCCCATGGCCAAGGACCCTAGACAGCACGGGGACATTTTTTCAAACGATGGTGTACTGTATCGCAGAACGGGCAAGCCTGACCAAGGTTACAATCAGCTCCTAATACCGAAACAGTACAGAAGCCAAATTCTAGAAATGAGGCACTCTCTTCTCCTTAACGGACATATGGGACAGAACGCCACAACGCAACGAATACAGACTCACTAGTGGTGGCCAGGAATGAACACTGATATACTCAGATACGTGAAATCCTGTGCCCAGTGCCAACGGGTAGCACCCAAGCACTGGACCGCCCCAGTTCCCATGGGGCAAACGCCAATAGTGGGGACTCCATTTGAACGGGTTGCTGTCGACATTGTTGGACCCCTAGAAAGGACCAAACGAAGGCTCAGGTTTATCCTGACTTTAGTCGACACATGCATTATGTAGGCCGAAGCTATACCGCTAACATGCACAGATTCGAAGCAATTCGCAGAAGCCCTAGTGCAGATTTTTACACGGTTGGGATTCCCTCAACAAGTTTTGACGGACAATGGATCCCAATTCCGAAGCCTGTTAATGGAGGAGATCTTTAAGATCTTGAGAGCCAAACACATCCACACCAGCTCGTACCATCCGGCCGGAAATAGGCTCGTGGAACATTTCAACGGCAGCCTCACCACCATGTTACGCAAGCTGGCACAAGAAAAGCCGGAGGATTGGGATCTTTTCATTCCTGCATCCCTATTCGCTTACAGGGAAGTTCTCCAGGCCTCTACGGGTTTCCCTCCAGCTACGCTTCTATTCGGCAGACCTATCAAAGGGCCGCTTGAAGCATTACTTTGGTCCCTGACAGACCAGAAGGCGGATGAGACAGTCGTCTCAGCCAGTAGATATGTATCGGAATTGAAGGAAAGGCTACAGCTAGGATGGGATCTAGCTACAACAAACCTTAAGCAAGCCCGCGCTAGGCACGCTAAACGATACAATCGAACAGCGAAAGAGAGAGAACTACAACCAGGGGAGAAAGTTCTGTTGTTACTGCCAACCGGAAGCAACAAACTACGCATCGGGTGGCAAGGGCCGTTCACCGTCCTGAAAAAGATCTCGAGAACCAAGAACAGATCTCTATCAAAGGGAAGGAGAAGGTTTACCGTGTGAATCTGTTAAGAAATACTTGGAAAGACCGGTGCCACATCCACCCGAACATCTCCTGGCGATCGCCATAGCTACAGAGGATGTTGAAGATGACGATAGTTGCATGGAATATCCATTGCAACAAACTGAATGTGTCGGAGATGTAAAATTTGGTGACACTCTCTCTGAAGCACAACAGACAGAAACGAAGGCGTTACTGAACCAGTACACGGCGGTGCTAACGGATGTACCTGGACGAACACATCTCGTAGAGTTCGAGATGAAACTTACAAACGAGACACCTGTTCGAACCAGAGTTTACCCTATTCCGTATGCGAAAGCTGATACGCTACGTGCAGAGATAGACAAGCTACGTAAAACAGGAATTATTAGTGAGTCCACGTCTCCATATAGTGCGAGCGTAGTGCTGTTGCAGAAGCCCAATAAGGAAGTTCGGCTGTGCATCGATTACCGGCTACTTAACACAGTAACGGAATTTCAGCCGGAACCACTCCAAAGCGCTTCTGAGCTGTTTAGCAAGCTAAGCAAGGCACGGATTTTCTCAAAGATTGACCTGAGTAAGGGCTACTATCAGATACCAGTCAAAGAGGAAACTAAGCCTTTGCAAGCTTTCAGCACAACCGAAGGACACTATACGTTTAACGTGATGCCATTCGGATTACACAACGCACCAGGAGTGTTCACAAGGATGATGAGAAAGCTGTTAGAGCCATTGCACAGTCCACATATCCAAAATTTTATAGACGATATACTAATTTCAACGGACACATACGAAGAACACATTGCTATGGTCGAGATGCTCCTCGGGAGACTACAGGAAACTGGACTCACAGCTAGCCCTAGCAAATGTTTAATCGGCTTCGAAAAACTTGACTTCCTGGGGCACACCATTGCTCACGGTGCTATGTGGCCAGTTGCTAAGAACGTAGAGAAGATACGTGCAGCGAAGAGGCCAAGGACGAAGAAAGAAACGCGATCCTTCCTATCGCTATGTGCTTACTACTAGAAATTCATCAAAAACTTCAGTGGGTTAACAGCACCCCTTACTGACCTTAAGAAAAAAGGGCGACCGGAGAGAATTATCTGGTATCCTAAGTGCGAAGACGCTTACGTCACGCTCAAGAAACAGTGTTCTGAATATCCAATTCGTCGACTGCCTGATATTACCAAACCCTTCGTATTGCGCGTTGACGCATCAGGTCAAGGCATTGGGTCAAGTCTGCTTCAGGCGGGCGACGACGATCCGAACACGCTATTCCCAGTGGCATATGGCATTCGTAAATTGAATAAGGCAGAGCAAAACTACTCCACAGTGGAAAGTGAATGTCTCGCATTAGTTCATGGTATAAGGAGGCACAATGAATACCTTTGCGGAGCGACATGCACGGTGCAGACCGACCATGCCCCACTGGCGTTTCTCGGTGCTAATAAGGAATTTAATTCGAAAATAATGCGCTGCGCACTGCTGCTAAGTGTATATTGATTTAAAATTCGAATACATTCCAGGTAAACTAAATGTTGGGGTAGACTTCATGAGAAAGACTTGCACAGAGATGGAGGGGGGAGATGAGAGGGAAGAAGACAAACACCCTGAAGCTACGGATATAGACATGGAGTGCTTCCATATCTTAAATGGGGGACGTTCTGTCACAGAGAGTTTTATGATATATAAATTTTCTATATTCTCTTCTTTTTTTTTCTACCCGTGTCCTCTATTTTATTATCACTCTTTATCCTTTTCCTGTGTTTTTCGCATTCGTACGTTTGCGACTATAAACATTACAATTTTCCCATTCAAACTTTCGCCTGGTTTCGTTTTCTCATTTAGAAACGCAGTAGATTACCTAACGTGTCAGTCCCTTGCACGAGATAATTTTAAGTGGGATTTCAGTCTATCAGACATGATGAGCAGACAAATTGTCTACATTTGCAGCTGTCACGAGAGTTTATCGTCAGGCTAGCTCCCGGCGAAGTGTGAAATTGCCCTCTACAGTGGAGACGGGTCGTCTGACATTCACATCTGACATGAGCGCTCACTGTCCGATTGTTAGACGGAGGTGTGAATCGCGCCAGCCATGCTCGCTCAGAGCAGACAGAGTGTCTGGCATTTCGCCTCTGACACGCGCGCTCACGGTCAGATAGTTAGACGGAGGTGTGAAGACGCACTGGTGGCAGTTACGGCATGCGTCTAAGCTAACGTAGGTGTTAGGAGAGGTGAGAGATCGGGTTTTTGGAAATAGTAGGAACCTTTGTCTGGTTTAAGATATTAACCAGAGTTTGAAACTTGATTGCACTCATTCTCCATTTGCAGTAGACGTGGTCACTTCGTTCTAGATACTTAAACTTATAAGTGAAATCTCTTAGTTTCGTTGTGATACCGTAGTTCTGTGTTGAGGTAAATATTACATTAAGTATCTAAAAATTTGTGAGTGATTAATGGTTAAATCGCCTATTTTATCCTACTAATTTCTTTTGTTCAGAGTGATTAATTTATAAGTCTGTTATATTCTCTAGTCGACGAGTTACAGTGGAAAAACAGAATAAATTACAAATTCTAGCTTAAAATCATGTAGCTACAATGAATTTGATTTAATTGCTAAATAATCAGACGAGAATAATTTTTCTAAACTAACTTATAAATGCTAGATGCCTCACGAGTGTTGACGGAATATGTATGTATTCCTAATTCATGTTGATTGATTTTTATATATAACTTATTTCACGGTAAAGTTTAAACGTCAAGTCATTCTCTACACTTGCAGTTCTAACGTAAGTTATATCGAGTACATAATATGTAAAATATTTCATATGTGTTTTTTCTTTATTCAGTGAATACTAGGGTAACCCAAACTTTGCCGGCGTTTAGTACAGAGACAAACCTGTGAGAAATATAAACATTTTATATCTTTAACCACGTGGGTTTTTCAAGTAACACCTGTCTGACAGGTCGTGTGCCTTCAGAGATAGACAGAATACCAATCCCACTAACGGGTTTTTTTAAAGAATAAATGCTTATACTGGGCCTTTGAGCCAAAGCATATTTCTTCACAAACTCTAATGTACATGCTGCCTGGTGGCGAGAATAATTACAGAAAAAAAACATTAACTTTTCCGACATTATTTGACCAAGTGTGTAGTGATCCAAGATTACACTGACAAACAACATTTTTCTTTCTTATATAAGAATAAGTGTTCTTAGGTCAGTTTCTTGCGCTGATTTCAAATCTGAAATCCGTTTATCTCTATCACGTCGGGTTCTTAAGATATTTGTGAATAAATATATTTTTGGGAAACCGTTATTTGCTCCGTTTCATTTTTACTATATAACTTATTAAAAATTAATAAAATGCAAAATAATTCTACTTTTTATACTGCTAAAAGATGCATGACATATGTTACGCTATTTTTCAAATAGTTACTGTATTTTGAAATAATTCTGAGCGAAATATGGCTTCTAGAAGTTGTAGAATCGGTATCGAAACCAGTGCCTCATGATCCAATCACGTGTCCGATCCCAGTTCCACCATAACAATATCCGTTGGACGTGAATGAACCATCAGAAAGTGATAGTTTACCTGCTTTAGAAACTAATTCTGACTCGGATTATATACCGGTGAATGATGGTGTTCACTTAATTAACCATTCAGAACTTTCAGATCTAATACGTGATCTCGCTCTTACCAAAGGACAAGCGGAATTACTCGGTTCGCGACTCAAAGAATGGAATCTTTTAGCGCCCAATACTCCGATATCTAAATTTCGTCATAGACACAGAGAACTTGTTCAATACTTTGAGATGGATGATGGCATTTGCTATTGCAAAGATGTAAACGGTCTAATGGTGCACCTCGGTCGTGAGCACATAGTCAACGAATGGCGACTTTTCATCGATTCTTCCAAGACTAGTCTAAAATCAATTCCAGTCGCCTACTCTGTTCATATGAAAGAAACTTATGACAATATGGCTATACTTTTGGCAAAAAATAAAGTACAATGACTACCAATGGCGGATTTGTGGAGACCTAAAGGTCATTGCAATTCTCACGGGCATGCAGACTGGGTATACTAAATTTTGTTGCTTCCTATGTGAATGGGACAGCCGCAACAGACAGGAACATTATGCAAGAAAGGTGTGGCCTATCAGGGATCGTATGCAGCTCTGGCATAAAAATGTAATACATGAGCCATTAGTTAACAAAGACGGCATCATTTTACCACCGTTACATATAAAGTTGGGGCTCATGAAGAATTTCGTAAAAGCGTTAGATAAAACGAGAAAAGCTTTCACTTATCTTCGAGAAAAGTTTCCGCAAGTTAGCGATGCAAAGATAAAGGAAGGTATCTTTGTAGGACCTCAGATTAGGAAAGTTATTGCAGACAAACAATTCGAGAACTTGTTACATGGTAGTGAACTTCGCGCATGGATGGCATTCAAATCGATCGTCGATAACTTTCTGTGAAATCACAAATCTGTCGACTATGTGCATATTGTTAAGCAGTGCATAGATGCATACAGAATTATGGGCTGTAACATGTCCCTCAAAATCCATTTGCTTGATTCGCATCTTGACTTTTTCCCTGACAAACTTGGCGAAGTCAGCGATGAACATGGAGAACGATTCCATCAAGATATCGCCGTAATGGAATCACGCTATCAAGGACGGTGGAGTGTGACCATGCTTGCCGATTATTGTTGGATGCTTCATCGCGATGTACCACATGCCATTCACCGACGAAAGTCGACTGCAAAGAAATTCAAGCCTACATAACTGTTACACTTCTTGTATGAATGATGTTATAATACTTTATGCCTTGTTAAAAAACTTCAATTGCGTATTTCTAGAGATCCCGACCTGATAGAGAAAAACGGTTTGCAGATTTAAAAACAGCGCATTAAAATTGACCAGAAAAACATAGAAATGTTAGAGAAAGAAAAAAAAAGTTTTTTTTTGTTAGTCAGTGTTATCTGTTGAGAGAAGTTGTTCAGCGGTCATCTTCCTAATTAGGGAAACCTCGTGTTCTGACACTGTGTGCCCGCTGAAACCCAAACTAGCACGATTGTAGGTAAGGTTGTGTGAGTCAGGGCCCCGATGAAAGAACCGAGTGAAAGTAGACTGAAGGATGTTCTTCGTTTGATTCACTCACTTTGTAAATTTCCTTATGCAAGATTTTGTTGCTAAAATATATTTTTCCTTAGAATAGATACTGCTATCAAAGTCAGGTCATACCTTCAAACGGGGGGAAAATATTAGACCCAAATCAAATGTATCTGTGACTCTTTGGGCTATCATCGTTCTCGTAACGCGACTGTGGACTAAACATCGAGGGAAGATCATAACTGTGAGTTTCTATCATTTCTTGTAGAAAATTCCTTGATTTTTATGACTATTTGTATATGCTTTGATGCAATTTTATGTGTTGTGATTGGGATTTTAGATGATAATTTAAAACTGCCCTTAAACTTAATCAGCGTGTTGGTCAGCTCGTTCTAGAATATCTATATAATCATTTGTTATAGTTTTTTCCCACGTCTGTACGTCTAACTGTCGTCTCCCAGTGGTTATGCAAATATTCCATCAAAATCATTCTCTGTACCCGGTACCTTTAAACTTAGAGACGAACGCCATACCTTCTTAGCCACTCCAGCCCCATGGTAGAGGAGAAACGACCAAGTAAATGTGTTTAAAAGATTGTCGAAGTGCGCTATCGAGCGCCGATGAAACATGTTAGTGTGCACATCTGCGACTGCATCAAAATGTGTAATATGAAATTATCATTGAAAGTGACAGAGCATATAAGTGTTCACTACTTTACCATGTGCTTAAACTCCATATTATTAAAAATTTGTTTACTCTAAACATTGAAAACAAAAGAACATTTTGACAATTTAAAAAATTGAATTCATAGTAATAAATGAATTATTTATTCCTTAAATAAAATATCTATAATGAATTGATAAAGTCAAATAAGTGATGAAAATATGTTATTTAGTTTTGTAGTTTTTAAATATTTAAGTTGTTTCCCTTTAAAAAATAATTGGATGCCTTCCCCTAACTTCTCTATCGCTGCTGCTTAAAATATCACATAGTTATGTTTGTTTTTCCACTTATTTCCGAAATTTCACATCCCGTCGCAACCTGACAAGAGGTTGATCTCTCCGTTGTAAGTGGGGTATATTGTGCCAATTTTTATAACATTTTGTCCACTGGGCTGTTATCTCTGTCCTTTTTTTTAATTGGGAGGGCGGGGGCTCACTTTTGTATTAGTCATTAAGAAGTAAATTTATGTGAAAGACCGCTAGCTGGCTGTCTGGCCGTTACGTCGTAAGTTTATTCGAGTGTTTCTGCTTGTTCAATCCATATACTTATTTATTTATTGCAAAAGGGAGGGTAATCAGACACAGGAAGTCTAAGCACACTTTAAGTCCCATGCAGGCTCACGTGACTGTAATAGCCCTCTACATATATTGCGTCAAAATGCAAGGAAAAAGACAGCTAGAACACCTTTCACCCAACCACCCTGGTGGATTGAGGATGTAGAAAAAGCATGAATAGAAAATGAAAGAGCGACGAAAGAATGGACGAAAGCGCGAAAGAGAAGTACAGTGAATAACGGAGGGGTTGAAGCCAAGGCCCAAGTGTGGAAGGATTTCGTGACACAGGTGGGCACGGAAAAGATCTTACAGAAATGCTGGTCCTTACATCCACGAATGAATAGGAACAATATAAGCCAACCCATACCTAATATTCTGAGCTCCGCGGGAATGAGTCTGTAGACCGATGAAGATAAAGGACGTGCATTACTCAGTCGGTATATCACTCAGACGGATAAAGGTGATAAAGCTGCCCGTCAAGAGATTAAGAATCGTGTGCTGGAAAATGGATTCAGAGGCCAGATATATTTCGACCTCGTATATGACGAAGACGTTATGTATACGTTAAAACCAAGTAGAAACACTGCTCCGGGTCCTGATGGTGTACAGTATCAACACATCAAAGAGCTTGATGACAGAGGCATTATGCATGTAGTGATGGATTTTAACACCAGTATACAGAATGCTGAGGTGCCGGAAAACTGGCTACATAATTACCTACGGCCACTTCCTAAACCTAGTAAATACCCCACACTGCTTAACAGCTATCGAATCATCACATTGCAGAATGTCTAAGGCAAATTCCTTGAGAAGATAGTGGCGAAACAATGAATGAACCACCTTGAAAATGCGCGTATCCTCCTGTGGTGTTCTATCTTAGTCCTATAAAGGAAATAATACTAGACTCTTGTCGTTCTTAACATTTATTATACAGAGAGAAACAAACGTTACTAATATCTCACAACGGCCATTCTTCCAAGTCCCCCAACTCTCTCGTCATATCTAAATATTGGACACTACATTCTCTCCCTTTCTTGAATAACAAAACACACTGAAATTCAAACTATTCTATAAACATCACTAATGATAGACAGAGTCATTGTCAATACAAAACATAGTCATTGAGACGTCTTGGGACATTTCGGTGTCTAGGCGGTGGTCTGCCTGTTTGCGGTAATTGCCTGTTGTTGTCTATGGTGACGTCAGCTGATTCTGTATCAGTAAGTGGCAACTCAGGACTGACAATGTCATCTAAGTAATAATCATCTGGCTGAGTTTTCTTGTTGGCTGCTATAGCCAGGTTTTCGTTGACTTTCTTGAAAAACGAGACATTTCTTGTCACAACTCTTGCTTCACCTGAAGTTCTGTGTCTGCATCACTCACTCTAGTAGTCGTCGATAACGCAATTTTGTTCATGTCTTGACTGTTTCCATTAGTGGTGCGGAGTAAACACGATTATGTGTGTTTGTTCTAGAAATTCTGTCAAGATATGTCTCGCCCCATAATGAGTAGAAATTATCTTGCATGTGTCACAGGACCTTATGGGCAGTTCATGCTGATCTGGAAGTCACTGTGATTTGAGCAGACTGGAAATTCTTGAGAGTGTCTTGCTGACCATGGACAAGTTATAGTACTGCTTCCACTCAGTGCTAATGGTGTTAATCACTCTGCAGTGAGACGGTAGTTTGTTCGTCATTAGCTGATCTATGCGACTGAAAAAAGTTCCATAGCACTAAGAGTTCTTAATATCTCCTGCTCATCGAAATCGGTACCCTTGAATTGCTGAGGCGAGAGGCCATACGCTCTCGTAGCCACTAACACCCAGCTATTAGAGCTGTCTGTCGCGTGTTTGTGGGATGGTGGTGTCAGTAGCTATGTTTCAAAGTCATACGTAGGACTGGACGTGATCATCTCGAATTGCAAAAATTCTGATAGTATGTTGAACCTAACTATCTTATGCTTCTCCATATATCCGACAGCGTGAAGCGTGAGATTATACCCCTAGCGCATTTGTAGCCAGAGGTATATGACTCGTCTCATCGTTTGAGACCTTATGTCTCTTGAATCTGCCATAGTTGGTTTCAGTGCAACACGAACAGTTAAAAGTATAACAGCATCTCAAACGATTCGATAGCTATTACTAGTCACCTCACCTAGACGTCACCGCCTAGTCTATTAAAGTGATATTGTAAAAGTATTTGAAAGCTGGTGTGGAATATTGTTGTTGGTTTTGTCGTTGTGCTGTCCCAGAGTTTCAGTAATCAAGAATATGTTTGAGAGAGTGGAACTGACGTTGACATCCGATGTAGACCCAACGGAGCACCTGTTGTTATGGTCACAAAAACATCATTTCAGTTATCATCTCAACATTCACTATCCGGACACATAGATGCGTTCATCGCGGTGCTCCCCTCTAGCAACGTAGTCCCACTAGTTCTCTGCACAATCAACTAAGTATGAGACTTTTATGTCCCTCAATGATCGAACCAACCCATCCCTATGTTTCTTACCCCACCCACACGCCCCCAGTTCAATAACCTCAGTAAGCATGTTGCGTTACAGTTCATACATGTTGGCTGCATACAGTATGCATTAAAATAAAAAAGCTTTGGAAGTACGAGCGATAGTACTTGTAGACCCCTCGTTTCCAAGCCTCGTGAGTTACGGCATCAAGCTAGTAGGCGCTAGAACTGTTCACTGTGCTTTCATCACTCCCTTCTGTGCACGGAAGCAAGTGCATTTTAATCACCAGTCAGGGAACTCATCTTGCACTTACTCAGTCATCCCCTTTCAACTACGCACGCATCAATACATCCCTCATCAACCCCATTAACCACTCCACAATATCACTCCATTAGAAGTACTTCTCACTATTGATATGTGACACCCCTTACCCGCACTCTCGAACGATGCAATAGTCCCTGTTGGGATTTATTTGAAGTAACACCGTGCATACACGAACCAGAACATATCCTGACTTCGACACCGAAATGAGTATCACTCGCGGCTAATCCTCCATATCTCAAGTACTTCTGAGTGTAACAAGCCCCACTGCATTGACCCAGAACACGAAAACTCACCCAGTGTGATAACTCTAGCTATCCCTTCTCTTACCCACAACGCTCTATAAGTCCCAACTGACTGGTCGACCATTCCCCTTAGACGCATCCCGTCTCAAGGATGATACATAACGACTATTTGTCCTTATAGAGACATACAGTATGATCATATCCGCTCTCTCCGAGCTAAGATAACCATTAATATTCATTAGTATCCCACGGCCATGCCACACCATTTAATCTTACAGTAGCGACTCTCACGAGATTCCCTAATTGTTCATAACAAAGTAACAGGATCCACGTTGACTGCCGCGACAAAATAACTCACTCATTCCACCTCAACGAGACTCACAAATTTGTGTCTCTGCATGACTTGTCTGCCTGCGAAATATATGTCACCACAACAAACAACACACCCCCCCCCCACACCCCCACCCCCCCCCACAAAAAACCCCACCCCCCACCCAACCCACTAACCCCCACCCCCACAACACCCAAACCCCACCCCCCCCCCAACCAACACCCCCCACCCCCCCACACCCCCAACCCCACACACAAAACAAAACCAAAACAACCACCTAACAACCCCAACCCCACCCCCCCACCACCCCCCACCCACCACCCACAACCCCCAAACCCTACACTCCAACCCCACCAACCAACCCACCCACAACCATCCCCCCCATACCCAAACAAACCCCCAACCACCACACAAACCAAAACCAACAAAATCACCAATACCCCCAAAATAACCCCCCCAAACAAAACCAACCACCCAAACAACCCACCACCAACCCAACCCCCCCAACCCAAAAACCCACCCCATGTGTAACACCACAAACTCAGTTAAAACCCGACCGCCCACTCTCTGATAACGTTAAACGTTGGGGTAATGTAATCCCCATGTGAAACTGGTAAGTCTGAACCAAACCATCGAAACGTACAAACACTTCATATCGTCATTCAATCAACCCGAAAAAATTATACCCCACAAAAATAACCAAATGTGCACCAAACATGCCACTACCTCCTAATACTGACCCCCCAATTAAAACCCTCTTTTGCATACTCACAAACTGTCCGTCATAATATGTGTAACACCAACCACTTAACTACCCGTTTGATTGTAAGCCTACAGCATAATATAACATACCTGTTTTCCAACACCATTAAAAAAAACGAAATTGTATACTGTACATTTCTTAGAAAACCTCGCAAGAGAAGACACAACTTACCCAAGACAATAAATTAATAACAACCATTAGCCCCTCCCCCTATTTTCATTTTAATTTCAACAATAATACTCACTGACATGACTGATAGCGTCTACTAGCAAGACACACGGACCCCTAGTGAGATCCGAAGCCCCTTCCAGAGTAACAATGTGTGACCCCAGAATGCCAGCATGAGTGAAGTCACCACCCTATAATATCATCGTATGACACTTTCCCTTGCCACCCCCTGAGCCCCCCCCCCCCCCCTCCCCCATGACCCTGTACTACCCCCTATCTAATCACTAAGTCCCCAACCCCACTCGCACCTCTCTTAGACCTCAAAAACACCAAAATCCCCCACCCCCAATACACGGTTAGGATTTTTCAAAAACATGTTTCCCCTGCTTATTAGGATGGAAAACATTTGACTCTAATACTGTTTTACCACTGAAACCTGTCTTTATTACTGTGTGTGAACAGAACAGTCGAAAAGGCAGAGGACAGTGGTGGCGGTTGCGGTTCTAACCCAACCTAAACCAACCCCCAACAAAACATTATCCCCAAATGTGCCCATACATACCCTATACAATCATCCATACATATTTTGAACGCCCAGCCAATTCAGCTCCCTTATTAACCACCTGTTATATATTTATGGGGTGCCTTAGGACTTGCTGACAAAGAATATGTTAGGTCTGTGTTAAGAAATTTAGTTTAAATAATTAACAAATTAAGAAAATCTTAGCAATACCTAGAGTGGTCAGACAACACAGGATCATTTTTTGCTCATAATGGCGTGTTTGAACAGTGTTTTAGAAAAATGAGGCCACCATGTTAAATCCGATTTGATTGGCGGGAATAATATGTAAGGCTAAACATGATTAGTCGATTGCAAATACTATTTTTGGTTGTTAATAGAAACGATAGAAAGAGTACATTTTTTTCAAATGCTTTTGTAAACATGGCCCCATTGGCTAGACCATTTAATATAGTCAATTAGGAGCGTCAGTTCAGTGCCACTTTTTGAAAATTCAATTTGTAACAGCAAGTGCGTTGAGATCCAGCTCATATTTTTCTAAATAAAAGCCTGGGACAGAGGCAGATCGGAATTGTGCCATAACCTCATCGCCAGTCAACGTATTTGTTTATTATTTCCATGAATTGTGGGACAGTGGTACTAACATATTAAAGCAGCACCTGGTCTGAGTTGTGCTGAATCCAGAGGCTGGTAGCAGACTCCTTGGTCAATATATCGACCAGTGTTGGTTCTCAAGAACATGGTGAAGCAAGCGAGCAGTGGAGACTGTTTCCTGCAGCCCACACAGAAGATAAGAGGCGTTGACCAGAGCAGGTCAATCTTATGTACCCCCCCCCCTCTATAATTGACAGTATATTAAATAAAGAGGGACAATTAAATGTTTCAAATGACAGGAACTGTGAACGTTTCCAATACTATTTTCACCAGAAGCAAACACTTGAAGTCGTGATGACACACAACCACCTAGCTTGAAAAAAGCCAGTATTACCTCATAGTACTACATCACAACTTACACACATATGATAATAATAATAAAATATGTCAATACCAAGACCATATCTATAAATTGTGTACATATAACTTGTGATTACATTTGATTGTGATTCCTGGTTCACTTTGTAGTTGAATCAGGAGATCTAATATTTGAAGAAAGTAATACATATAATTTTAAACTTTAAAACTTGACTTATTAAGATAGTCTTATAGAGTGTTCTATGTGTGTGAGTGTCACAGTGTTGTAAAGAGTTGTGGATTAAACTAAATTGTGTATCTGTCTGTTGGTTGTTGTGAACATACACTTCATCACTTTCATAACCCTAGACATTCAACGTAGCCATCACACTATTCCAGAATAATTCTGACTGAGGTCAGAATGTGGTAGCAATGTAAGGTTATCTGTAATACACCACACTTATTAGATACAGATACCTTCACAGCTGATCTCAGCCAGTACACTAAGTCCCCTATAGATATTTATATCATCCCACTTTACCACATATATTGGGGTCTCGCTCCCGGGATATTGAACCTTCCCCTAGCATATATATTGGGAGTAATTCACTTCTGGAAATAATAAAAATTTAAAAGGTATTCTTGGGTGGAAAAATAAGGTTGAGCTCCCAGTGCTTGTGGTTGTCCTTAGTTAATTAGACATAGATAACATTGTTTGGTTAAATATTTTATACATTTACCTGTTAGAAAATGGCGGACCTGGCCAAATTTCGATCTGTTGCTGTGCAGACTGCTAAAGAGTTAGGAATGGAGGGCAAGTTATGATTGTTGAGAAAGACGATGATATCGAGAGCTATCTAAACAGATATGAACTGTTAGCTACCACGTATGGGTTAGAGAGAGAAAGGTGGAGCTTAAAGTTATCACAAGGGCTTCGTGGTACGGCTTATGAAGTTTATGCCAAAATGAGCAGAAGTGATCAAGAAAATTATGACATGCTAAAGCAGGCTCTTTTGTTAAGATATGAAAAGAATGGAGAATTTTATAGAAAAAAATTTAGGAATGCTAAACTACTGTCAGGTGAAACCTATCACCAGTTCTCTGCACGGTTAGAGACATACTTGGAGAAATGGACTTCTCTGGGGAAAACCCAAGATCTTAAGGAAATGATCCTTATAGAACAACTAAGAGAGTCGATGGCTCCAGACCTGAGAAAGTTTCTCATGGAACAAGGTGCAGAGAGACTGGGTGAGTTACTGAATGTCGCTGAAAGGTATCAAGCAGCTCAGGCAGAGGTAACAGGTAATAAGAAGAGGCTGGTAGACAATTATCAGGCACCACAAAACTTTGATGAATTTGATCATAGAGATTAAAACAAAGGTAAGCATCAGTTTGATAGGCCACGTTATGATAATAAACATAAAACCCCACAATTCAGTGAAAGGAAATATGATGACAGGAAACCCTTCAGACAGGAAGGAAAATATTGTCAAATATGCAGGATGCATAATCATAATACTAGTGAATGTGGTAGGAAAGTTCCTCCATATCACGCGGCATGCATGATAACAGTGGACAAGGGGAAGAAGAAACTGACAGAGAATCATATAAATCTTCAACATCCCCCCATCTGTGAAGAAGTGACATGTAATGGTGCCAAGCTTAGGTGCCTTTACGATTCAGGTTTAGAATGACTCAGTTGTGAGTGCAACCCTAGTGCACCCTGAACAGTATACCACAGAGAAAGTGGAGATACAAGGAGCCGTAAAGGGAATATCCACCATGACACTTCCCGTAGCCACGATCAATGTAGAGACAAGGTACGTGGAAGGAGTGATTAGAGCAGCCGTGTGTGACGACCCTAATTACCCGCTAGTGTTAGGAAGCAAATATGTTTTTCTAGGAAGCCCTGTAAAACCTGTGGTAATGGCCACGCTTCAGGTCAGGTCGACCCCTAGTAGAACGGAGGAGGAACCACCACTAGTTTATTCTCATAAGCAGATGAGAAAGGCCCAGGCAAAAGATAAAACATTAAAACCTTGCTTTTGTAAATTGCCAACAAGCCATGCACACCCTAAGAAAGGACAATTTTATTTGAAGGAAGGACTGCTCTTCATGAAAGCTAGAGCAGGATCCAAAGAACAGGGACAATTGGTATTGCCAACCCCCTACAGGGAAAAAGTGATGGCACAAGCTCATGTTGTACCAGACGGTGGACACCAGAGAAATGGGACTACCCGTCAAAGGACATCGGAAAAATTCTATTGGCCCCAAGTAGCTGCTGATATTGCACAATTTGTGGGGGCCTGTGAAAAATGTAGCAAGGTACAGTCCCCAAGTTGGGAAAATCATAATCAGATGCCAGCCAAGCATTCTGAAACATATGGGCCTAACAATAACCAGGAAAATAACAATAATAAGGTTGACATAGCGGATAGGTATCTACCTTCCCCCCAACAGTGTTCACCAAAAAATATTTAGATTCGCAACTCTGAGAAAGGCATCCAGAGAAAATAGAAACTCAGACCAGTCAACCCAGGCACAGTTTGAAGCCGCATTTAGGGAGCTGGCTGACATTGACATTGAAGATGATCCGCCTAAGTTAAAACCGAAACAAATTGTTAACAGAAGAAAAGTGGGGAGTGGACGTGTGAGCAATTGGGAAAATGCTCACAGCGCTTCACAATATGGCTATTAACTTAGCATTAAAAGGGCACTGGTGACATTGGTAGTCACCCGACCATACACAGTCCAAGGGGAAGTAGTGTTCGGACCCTGGATGGAGATAACCCACACATCTTATAGCAATGCTAAGGGCGAATTGATTTCTGATGCAGAAACTCATTTCCCCACATATTATCTTAATTCACCAGATTGTCGGTAGGCGGAACTATAGTTGATGAATATGGCCTCCATTTGAGTGGCACATTATAGAACATTATAAATATATTATTAGAAGGGTGTTTCCACATTCAATCACGCCTGAGATCAGACCAATTGTTGGCTGTGAACATTTCGGAGGAGCAGAGTGTCTCCATTGTTGCCTTTTTGAATTGAGGATAGTCCAAGGGTTTATTAAGGCTGATCAGGAAATTATTGGATCCCCTACACAAATCAGATATCACCATATAGATCAACTCCTCATAACGGACAAATTGAGGAACATCTAATATTCTCGGGACATGTCGTTGAGCAGATCCAGAGAAGAGAAATGGTGAATACTGATTGCTGAGCAGCAATAAGACAAGCAGTAACACTTGCCGCTGTTCAGTAATATAACTAAAATGGATTCTTGGATTGCAGAGGTCTGAGGCAACCTTCGTCAGTAGTGCTTACTTTGAATTGACCCACCTGCATTAATCCATGATCAAAATAAAATCAGAGAAATGTTGATGCAGATTTTCTAAGCCGCCATCCGTGCGATGAAAATCAAAGAAATCACCAGGCATAGACATAAATTTCTCTATGTGTATATAGAATTATAGACTGACGTATAACGTCTGTTTTAAGTGGGGCGAATTTATCGTGAAATTCTAAATCCACATATATAAATTAGAAGGTAAATGTAAAGCCTAACGGATTAGTTCAATAAAAGGAAAGAGAATGGTAAAAGACAGTGCTTTCTAAATGGCGCCAGCGTGTATAAATCCCCAATAAAAAACCCTTTTACTCCGTCTGCATAATAGTGTAACGATTTCACGTTTGATAGTAAAGCCTACAGCAGCATACACGCGTTTCTAACAACAAAAACGTGTACTGTATTTCTTAGAAAACCTCGAGATAGACACACTGCGTAATGACCTGGATTAATATTCCATTAATTTCATTTTATACACTGCGAACTAAAAGACAGACGGACTTAGAAGAGAGAGAGAGAGAGATGAAGGAGGAACACATTCAATACTACCACGTCTCGCGATATAAAATTAATGCCACCCCAAGCGTAAGGCATGAAGCACTAACTTTTTTTCAAATAAACAGTGACAAAAAAAAAACACTACCAATACACGGTTAGGTTTTAAAAAACATGTTTAATGCTTATTAGGAAACATGACATTCTACTGTTTTACGTCTGAAATCCTGACAGTACAGAAGACACCCCATAGTTTGGAAGTGAGGAGGTGGTAACAGCACGACTATCCTAGAAGAAAAATCATATTTTGAACGCAGCCACTTAGCTCCATTCAAACTTATATATTTGGGTGCCTTAGGACTTGCTGACAAAGAATATGTTAGGTGTTAAGCAACTAGTCTAATAATTAACAAATTATAGCCAAAATATTATAGGGGTGCTGTCTGACACCACCAGATCATAATTGCTCAGTGGCATGTTTTAAAACCACTATTTTACGGGAAATGAGGCCACCATGTTAAATCCGATTTGATTGGCTAGAATAATATGTAAGGCGAAACATGATTAGTCGATTGCAAATACTATTTTTGGTTGTTACGGGAAACGGTAGGAAGGGTACTTTTTTCAAATACTTTTGTAAACATGGTCTTATTGGCTAGACCATTTAATATAGTCAATTAGGAGCGTCTGTTCAGTGCCACATTTTGAAAATAAACTTACTGAGAAGCAAGTGCGTTGAGATCCAGCTCATATTTTTCTAATGAAAGCCTGGGACAGAGGCAGATCGGAATTGTGCCATGATTCATCGCCAGTCAACGTATTTGTTTAATATTTCATGAATTGGGGGACCGCGGTCCTAACGTATTGAAGCAGCACCTGGTCTGAGTTTTGCTGAATCCAGAGGCTGGTAGCATACTCCTGGGTCAATATATCGACCAGTGTTGGTTCTCAAAGAACACGGTGAAGCAAGCGAGCAGTGGAGACTGTTTCCTGCCGCCCACACAGAAGTTAAGATTCGTTGGCCAGAGCAGCTCTCTTGTGTACCCCCCGCCCCCCTCAAAAATTGACTGTATATTAAATAAAGAGGGACAATTCTTTGTTTCAAATGACAGGAACTGTGAACTTTTCCAATACTATTTCCACCAGAAACAAACACTTGAAGTCATGATGACAAACAACAACTTAGCTTGACAAGCCAGTATTACCTCACAGTACCACCGCACAACTTACACACATATTGCAATAATAATATATGTGTTGACTCCGTTTTATCTTTGAGTTCAGTTTATACTGGTGAAGTGGTAGCTTAAAACGCGAATGGTTAAAATGAACGAATGTCAACAATATTCTTCAAACGAACTTCAACAAGTAGTATTGAACTGGGTGAACTGGGCAAGTACTGGCAGTACAGAAGTCGGTGGTGACTGTACATAGATTTTATTCAACACAGCACATACGGAGTGGACAAGACTAACATCGTCACAGGCGCAGAAATCATACGTCAACATGTTGATAATTACTTTTAAAGTTCCTGAAGATTCTCTACTAATAAAGTCCTCTGACTCAAGTGACTGAGGATCACAAAACTGTTACCATATACTATTCCGCTCATTCAAGTCCATTGACCTTCCTTCAAGGACGTACATCATGGTAACGTATTCATACTCCAGGATAAAATTCTTCCATATCATACTTCATAATCCCAGACTTTCACCATACATCCCGTTATATATAGTATATAGTTTTCAAACAAAGTCATACATGATAATACGAACAGGTTAGAGATTCCAGTTGACTAACCTCTCCCATTCTATGCCACGCTTCTGGCATTGTAGTAACAGCATATTAAACATGTGAAGCATATAAATTCATTAACTTGATTTCTTGTAGGTATTCTCCCTCTACGAAAAGATTCAAAGGCTATCGACTCCGTGTGTCCAATTCTAGGAATGTCATCTACGATGAATTCCCGCTAGACCATTAATAGGAGCGGCCTGATACTTTAATGTACATAAATAAACATGCCATAAGAAATGGGGCGACACTTACTTTATACTTCCACTATTGACTTCGCCATGAAGATCAATAGATACGAATACAACTGATGGCTACTTCACATTTGCCAAGAATCAAAGGATAACACAGCGGACATAAATATCGTCCGAGCTGCCCCATTCATGACGTCAGAAACTCCCCAACTAGGTTACACGTGCGTCCAAAGCAACTCACCCTGCATTGTGCACGTCAGTGCGTGAATCAATCGAACGCCCAAATAATATAACTATATAAAACTGGTGCGTACATTTGGCAGGACCGAAGACTACCCCCGTAGGTAATAAATGTACGTAACAGCTCCCTTATCACCTCCCCTGAAAAAAATTAATTCTATTAATTTTTTTCGAACTAATTACTCGAGAGAGGTGAGTCAAAACTACAACAAGATTTTTGACATGCATAAAATTATATCATATTAAGAAAAGAATATTAAATGAAAACAATATAACTAAATGATAGTATGCATTAAAGCACACATCCACCATCGACCTACTTTGGAACGATGTGGTAATATTCGAAGTAAAAAAGAAGTTGAAAATGAAAATGAAATAAACCATAAAAAAAAAGATGATAATAAAATTCAACCAAATTTTTTTTAAAAGAAATTTGAAACATATGATTTCAAAAATGAAAATGAACAGCAACACTGATGATGATCAATGATAAAAGAATCAATAAAACAGAAAATTTTAAAATACAACATGCAAAATGAAACAAAGCATAATTAAACACTTTAAGAAGCAACGCACTTACTATTTCCTAACACTAGTAAGTTTGACTAGTTATCTAAAAGTGAGATATCATGTAGTGGGATACGTGAATACACGTATTGCGAGACACTAATAAAGTTAGTAGATGTGTGATTTATAATCAATCAAATTGATTAAATTGAATTATACTAATTAATAGTACTTAATTTATGAACAAATAACTAATTACTAATTTATTCTAAGTGATTTCAATTTCACTCATTGTTAATATTCTTTTAGAACTAGTTAAATCGACAAGAATATGTTCTCAATGTACCATGTCTGAAATACGCTTACAAACACGATATGTAGTGTAATCTGTTCCATAACAATAGTGAATGTCTATTTGTCGCATTTACCAATGTTTCCATACTAAAAAAAAAAATGTTACTTTAATATCACTGTTCCCGTTCTAACAAAACGTTACTTCACAAGAAATAATGTTATAATCCATACGTAAGTATATTCTGAAAGTTATATATATACGAATACTGCAGAACTACATATAGTCTCCACAGATGTATAATCAGTGACCATGTACAAAGTTATTCATGTTTCTGTGAGGACGTTTCACCATCTGGAAGTGGTTTAATTTCGACATGTTCACTAGGGCATCTTGAAAGACAGTCTGCAAACACATTCTGTACTCCAGGAATAGCTCGTATCTCAAAATGGAACGGTTGAAGCGCAATAGCGTAACGCGCTGACTTTGATGACTTCACGTTCCCTGTGTTCAGTGCTGTAAGAGCTTTCTGGTCGGATTCCACCACAAAGTGTGATCCGAGGAGATAACGATCCAGTTTTGTGATTGACCAGACAAGAGCGAGGAGCTCTTTATCTAGAACGGAATACTTCATCTCGCTCGTCGTAAGCTTTCTGGATACGTACATAACCGGAAATAAGGTGCCTCCGTATTCCTGCATCAAAACTGCCGCGATAGCGTAGGAAGAAGCATCACTGCGAAGAACAAAGGTGAGATCTTTGTTAGGCAACCTTAAAAAAGGCTTATTTGAAAAAAAAATGTTTTATATAATCTAAAGCCGTTTGATGATCCTGCGACCACTTTATTACATTAGTTGTACTTTTTTTTAGTAACGAAGAAAGAGGTGCAGTTATAGTAGACAAATGAGGGATGAATTTAGAATAGAACTGTATTAGTCCTAAGAGCGACCTCACTTGTTTTTTTGTCTTAGGTGATGAGATGTTTAAAATTTTAGAGACGTTACTGTCTTCTGTATACATTAAACCGCGACCTATACGGTGACCAAGAAATGAGATGTCATGAAAACCGACAAAAGCCTTTGAAGGTTTCGCTGTTACGTTATAATCCCGTAAGGTAGAAAGTAAAGATTTTAAACCCTGAATATGTTCATCCCAAGAGTCACTGAAAAGACAGATGTCATCTATATAAGTAATGACATCGGGACGATGAGACAATATGCGGCGCATCATGCGTACAAAGGTAGCTGGCGCATTCATTAGACCGAATGGCATAAAATTCCATTGAAAAAGACCCCGTGGCGTCGAGAAAGCGGTGAATGGCTTTGCTTTAGGGGTTAATGGCACTTGCCAATAACCCTTTGAAAGGTCAAATTTCGAAAAGAATGTGGCATGAGATAATTTCTCTAATAAGTCGTCTAAAAGAGGTAATGGTTCCGCATCGAATTTTGTAACTTTGTTTAATTTCCTGTAATCTACGCAAAGACGTATATTGTTGTCCTTCTTCCTAATGATTACCATAGAAGAAGAATATGGTGATGAAGATGGTTCAATTATATTTAATTGAAGCATCTCATCCAATTCCTTATCAACCTTATCACGAAAGTGTAAAGGAATAGGATATGGGCGAACTCGAATCGGTGTATCGTCAGTCAGAATAATGTCATGTTGGATGACTGACGTATGACCTGGGATGTCAGTGAGGACATCCTCATACGTGTGTAGAATATTAGAGACTTGCTGACGTTGATCATCAGTAAGAGTAGATGAGATAGTAACATCATTCCATTTCTCAGTGGAATGGAGTGGTACAACTGGTATTGGTAGGTGTACATCATCGAAAGAAGATTCCTCTTCTTGGATGACTGACA
Source organism: Oreohelix idahoensis (assembly GCA_024509875.1). Lineage (NCBI taxonomy): Eukaryota > Metazoa > Mollusca > Gastropoda > Stylommatophora > Oreohelicidae > Oreohelix > Oreohelix idahoensis. The sequence continues at coordinate 206,763 of JAMPIV010014091.1, forward strand.
AACTAGAATAGTGTTGAATAGGAGGTGTAGGATCGTCAGTTGCTTGGAACACTGATTGTAGATAATCAGGACGTGAGTAATATTCCTTCAACATATTAATGTGGAAGGTTTTATGTTTACCATTAACATCAACGATGTAGTCGACATCGGATATTCTTGAGATGATCCTGAAAGGACCTCTCCAGGTAATTAAAAGACGATTATTATGCGCAGGGAGTAATACAAAAGCTTCATCACCAGGTATGAGCTGGCGAAGACGTCTATATTTGTTTGCAAATAGACGAGCTTTTTCTTTGGCTTGTTCGGATGATGCAGTAGCTAATCTACAAGCATCTATGATTCTCTTTCTCAGAGAGATCACATACTCATAAGAGGACTGAGTTTCCTCTTCAATATTCTCGTCAACCAATAAGTCGTGGATTAACGACATCGGACCGCGTGGTTGCATGCCGAAAACAAGTTGAAATGGAGAAAACCCCGTTGCTTGATTTTGTACTTCGCGATACGCAAAGAGACAAGCGGGTAGGACCCGATCCCAGTCTTGGGGATGGTCTTGGGTCATCTTACCCAACAACTGCTTGAGTGTCCTATTTAGACGCTCAATTAACCCATTTGACATCGGATGATAAATAGAACTTAGAGATCTGTCTATACCTAATGTTTTCATAACTTGAGACATGGATTCAGAAATGAACTGAACCCCATGATCCGACAAGATTTTCCGTGGAAAACCAATGCGTGAGAAGATTAACATCAATGCCTCTGCTACACTGGCAGATGAAGTGTTCTTGAGAGGGATGGCTTCAGGCCAGCGAGTGCACATATCAATGCACGTAAGGATATGCGTATGCCCTCTAGCAGATGGTAGCATAGGACCAATAATGTCTATAGCCATTTTATCAAATGGTCTAATCGGGATGTCCGCAGCTTGAATAGGAGCCGCATGAAATGGACCCCGTACCTTAACTTCTTGACATATCAAACAGGACCGACAATAGAGAGTGATGTCCTTATGGACGCCTGGCCAGTAGAATGCCGAAAGCACTCTGGATTTGGTACGCGAAAAACCCATATGGCCCGCACATTGCGAGTCATGCGCATGTCGTAATATACGAGATCTCATACAGGATGGGACTATAATCTGAGAACATAAGGATGAATCCTTTTCTCGTATTACTCTAACCAAAATCCCATTTTTAAGTATAAAATCATGTCTAGATTTTGCAAGTTTGTTGCTGGTATTATTTTTGTTCACATACTGAAAAATTTTTTTTAATGAATCATCATTCTTTTGCAATGTTGCAAACAACTCCCGTGAAATAGGAGCATCATCATCACAAGTGGTATGAACTGTAGGTTCCATAGGTGTATCATGCGACATATTAGTAGCTTGCGCTCTAGTCACTACTGCATTTGCAGTTTGAATATGTCGCTCTTCCCATTCAGCAATTTGCTGTGGTGTACACTCTTTAATACCATGTATGCGACCAAGTATTAAATCACAAATTGGATTCGGAAGGAGACAAGCTTGAATCTTTCCTGAAAAAAATGGTGTATTAAGATCAATAATAGCAGTGGCAAATGTTTCAATTGTGCCACCAAACGTCACACATTTGACAACCCGGCCCGTGGCACAACTTGGGTTGATCAACGAAGTCCGGACGCCGACTGTGCTGCAACCTGAGTCAAATAGGAGAGAGCATGAAATATTGTTGACAAATCCCTTGTTAAACTTAAGAGAGCCCTGTCCCTGGTGTACTGACGCAGCAGTGGCCGTACAGACTGCAGGTAGACTAGGCAAGGTATGTCCGCAACGCAGCGTCGTGATCGCCCTGGGCTGGAAAAGAGTAGAGCATTCTGAACAATCTTTGACTTGGGTACAATCAAGAGAACAACACATAGCATTATGAGTTTCAGCTCCTTTACCCTGTTCAATGTTAGCCTGTGTATCACTAAAAGCGACATTAGAATGTCTATTCGTATTACTGAACGATCTATCTCGTCGACGCGATCGATTTTGATTTTTGTCATTAAAATTGCCATAATTGTAGTTTCTGCTAGAGTTAAAATTTGGATGAGTCCGATAATTTGTATAATTATCGTTATGATGTTGGTAAAATGTTTTATTTCCAAAAAATTGTTTGTTTTGCGGACCCTGAGATCTTGATCTCCAGTTTTGTTTACTATAATGTCCTTGATTATTTTTAAAATTATTGTTACCAAAATCTCGCGATCTGTGAGCCTGGTTCCAAGAAATATTAAATGGAGCAGATTGTTGAAATTGCTTCCCTTTGTAAAAATTACCATTGTTAAAATTGTCATTATTTCCCTTATTGACATATCTGTCAGCACTAAAAGAACGATTGCGTGAAAAATTGTTTTGTTGTGCTGCAAAAGCAACAGGCAATTCATTCTTAATCTGTGCATTACTTAGATCCATGTTTGGGTGAGCAGTGCAAAAATTTTTAGCATGCTGTTCTAAGTCTTTCATAGATAAAGGTTTCCGTTCGTGTAAAAATGCGAGAAATGTAGGATTTACAGACGAAAGTACCTTATCGCGCATCAGTAAATCGAAGAGACCTTCATACGACTTTTCAATTTTAGATAATTCGATCCATCTTTCTAATGTTAGTCGTATTTGTGACAGAAAATCACTAAAATTTCTGTTAGATTGAGGTAGTAATGTATGAAATCTTGATCGATATTGGTCTTCTGTCATTTGGAATTTTTGCAGAAGTGCCGCTCTAAGAGCATTATAGTCATTTTTCTCACCAATGCTGGTGGTATGATAAACTGCTAATGCGTCCCCTGTAAGTAATCTGGATAAATATGTACAGTATAGAGCTTTATCCACGTTATAAGACACACAAGTGGCCTCAAACCTATCTAGGAAGAATATCACGTCATCAGACGGGGGATTAAATTTTGGTAATTTAAGGTGAATTTCCTTTAAATTATCATGTCTGGATGAAGTTTGGCTTTCAAAAGTTCTCTGAGAATTAGCTTCCTGAGTTAACCTAAGTCTCTCATATTCTGACTCTGCTAATTTCAGTTCATACTGTCGTTTTCTTTCATTCTCTTCCATCTCAAGCTGAAGTCGTTTTGTGTTTTGTTCAGCTATTAATCTTCTTTCTTGCATTTCTTTTTGTTTAAGTTCCATTTCTTTTTCAGCTATTAATCTTTTTTCTTCCATTTCCTTTTGTTTATTTTCCATCTCAATTTTAAGTCTTTCTTCAGCCTCCCTTTGCTTCTGTTCTGCCTCTCGCTGAAATCGTTTCTCTTCTAATTCAGCAGTTAATCTCATTTTTTTCTCCTCTTCCTCAGCTATAAATTTCCTCTTCTTTTCATTCTCCTCAGCCTCAATCCTTTTTTGATCTGCCTCAAATTTCAAATTTTCCAAACGTAAAGTTTCTAACCTTCTCTGATCAGCTTCTATTTCTTGAGCTTTCTTATATTCTGCAAGTGCAAATGCTTTTGCTTCCTCAGGAGCCATCTGAAGAGCTTTTGCTTGCTTAATGAAATAGTCTAAGGTAGCCATTATTCAATTTTATTATGTAATAATACTACTTAAAATTGTTAATACAACTAGTGGTTTTCGTTCCTGTTCTAGAACGATAAAATCAATTTATATAATAGGCAATAATATTAATAATTAATAATGTAATTTATAACATGAAATGGTGTGAAAGCAATAACGTGACAGACAATAGCACAATACTGACACGACACGATAATCAAGACAAATGACTACAGTCGTAGAAATCAAATAAAATAAAATGTGGAACTAAAATAGAATGTCGTAAAAAATTACGATGACATCTACGATCCAATAATGCACAAGACAATTGACAACACAGTGTAAAAACATATGCTTTGTAAAAAACTGAACGACAGTCAGGTAAGATGGACAATAATCACATACAAAATACATCATGAAAATAAGGTACAAGTAAAAATAACTACCAAAAACAACAATTAAAACTTGACGAAACAGCTAAAACAGTCAGGTGTCACAGACTACCAGACACAGTGGACCAAAGATCCTTCTATGCTCACGCATAGGAACATTCCACTGCGGGAAGTCTGCAAAATAATGTCCTACAGAACACTTAAGACGGACCTGTGGTGAAACTGGTAATTTCCCGTCCTAAGTCGCCATTCCCAACCTCCCACGAAGAATACACAACATATAACACTTAACACGAAAAATATGAATGTGGACATATCACGGAAGGCACAACTAAGCGTAATAAAGTGTACAACGGAAACACGTTAAACTCATCTCGCGTGCAGGTAAAAAATCAATGTGCCTCGTCTCCGTGGATGTACGTCTGCAGATAAAATACTTCGCTCTGCGTATTCAGCACCAGCTCGCACGCAATAATGATGAAGAGATGATCTCCAAGTAATCAGTCACTGTGAAACTTGACGTGGAGGTTGATTGAAGACCTTGACCTTGGTAAACGTAAGTTGAATCTGATTTCTCATCCCACTGGGTTCCAAGTTCGAGATGTTGGTGACTTGAAAGTTAAAATCTTCTTTTCAAACGATAATTTGGATGGGTACGTTCCTTTGAAATTACTTCCAGACCACACTGGCATACCAATTATTGTTGACTCCGTTTTATCGTTGAGTTCAGTTTATACTGGTGAAGTGGTAGCTTAAAACGCGAATGGTTAAAATGAACGAATGTCAACAATATTCTTCAAACGAACTTCAACAAGTAGTATTGAACTGGGTGAACTGGGCAAGTACTGGCAGTACAGAAGTCGGTGGTGACTGTACATAGATTTTATTCAACACAGCACATACGGAGTGGACAAGACTAACATCGTCACAGGCGCAGAAATCATACGTCAACATGTTGATAATTACTTTTAAAGTTCCTGAAGATTCTCTACTAATAAAGTCCTCTGACTCAAGTGACTGAGGATCACAAAACTGTTACCATATACTATTCCGCTCATTCAAGTCCATTGACCTTCCTTCAAGGACGTACATCATGGTAACGTATTCATACTCCAGGATAAAATTCTTCCATATCATACTTCATAATCCCAGACTTTCTCCATACATCCCGTTATATATAGTATATAGTTTTCAAACAAAGTCATACATGATAGTACGAACAGGTTAGAGATTCCAGTTGACTAACCTCTCCCATTCTATGCCACGCTTCTGGCATTGTAGTAACAGCATATTAAACATGTGAAGCATATAAATTCATTAACTTGATTTCTTGTAGGTATTCTCCCTCTACGAAAAGATTCAAAGGCTATCGACTCCGTGTGTCCAATTCTAGGAATGTCATCTACGATGAATTCCCGCTAGACCATTAATAGGAGCGGCCTGATACTTTAATGTACATAAATAAACATGCCATAAGAAATGGGGCGACACTTACTTTATACTTCCACTATTGACTTTGCCATGAAGATCAATAGATACGAATACAACTGATGGCTACTTCACATTTGCCAAGAATCAAAGGATAACACAGCGGACATAAATATCGTCCGAGCTGCCCCATTCATGACGTCAGAAACTACTCAGCTAGGTTACACGTGCGTGCAAAGCAACTCACCCTGCATTGTGCACGTCAGTGCGTGAATCAATCGAACGCCCAAATAATATAACTATATAAAACTGGTGCGTACATTTGGCAGGACCGAAGACTACCCCCGTAGGTAATAAATGTACGTAACAGTGTCACAGTGTTGTAAAGAGTTGTGGATTAAACTAAAATGTTTATCTGTCTGTTGGTTGTTGTGAACATACACTTCATCACTTTCATAACCCTAGACATTCAACGTAGCCATCACACTATTCCAGAATAATTCTGACTGAGGTCAAAATGTTGTAGCAAAGTAAGGTTATCTGTAATACACCACACTTATTAGATACAGATACCTTCACAGCTGATCTCAGCCAGTACACAAGTCCCCTATAGATATTTATATCATCCCACTTTACCACATGGGACAGACAACAATATCCCCATCTGAGTATTCAGGCATGCACATTCAATACCATAATACCCGCCGTAAGTACTTCGATCGGTCGGTCAGTCACATTTTGAACACCGTCATATGCGCACTTTCTCTATTTTCCAGAGAATACATTAACTTTCAACCACAGCTAAAGGGGTGCAACTGTGGTTAAAAGTTAGACAATAATTGTATTGCTTCCCCTTATATGTACTCTCACAAAAATGGAAAAAAGTGGGTAAATAAAGGTGTGCATGAACAGTTTGATTATGGAAATAAGCCAATAACACTATTGATAAACAGTATGTGGGCTGGAGTTTCGGCAAACTTCAAACGTTGTTCTCAGAGGCAGTAAGTCGAACAGGGCAAAATTTTAAAAGATGCGCGACCAATTACGAGAAATGTTGTCATAAAAGAAATGTTAGTTTTTTAATCAATGTACGGTCCATTAGATCAATATCACTGCTCCAAATGTCATTTAGGTAAGTGTTACGTCCTTTTTCACCTTGGGTGTTTAAGGGTGTGGGACTTAACAGTATTGAAGTTGACATAAGTCTAACTTTTGTTAAAAGGGTACCCATCTGTGTAAGTTATAATGATTTATGTGTAAGTAATAATGTTTAAATTAGTGGCGCACGGAAGAGCACATATTTGGTGCGTGGGATTTGAGGTTGTTGCTAATCACTGCATGACGCAGTGAAAGGGAGACAAAATGCCGGTCTGGTCGAAGAGCCCCATATTGTGGGAATATTATTATGATAGTGATTTAGCTACCTTCCAGGAGGAAGTTTTAGCAGTAAATATATATGTAAGTATCTAATATTGATACGTGCTACCTGCATGATCTAGTTAGTGCTTCGACTTGGTCATTGAGAACCCGCTGCAAGTGAGAACTGATCCTCTGCTGGTGTATATTTGGTTTTAAAATACACTGAAGTTTTTGCCAGTGAATTATCCGGCGTCTCATGTATATACAGATGATTTGTAAAGAGATCTTCTAGCCATAAGTTTCGTTTAGGAGGTCCATCAAATTTAGATGTTCTTGAACGGTCGGAAATTGTATAAGTCGACCAAGTTATTGACTGATTTCCTATATTAACTACGCCATACCTACTATGAAAGTATCTGTATGATTCGACACATCCATTTGTATGATTGATGACTATTTACTATAATGTCTACGTCCTCGTTATCGTATAAAATAAACAGTTGTCAATTTATAATCAAGACATGGGTCCGGTTACCTTACTTGCCCCCAACACAGTGGACGTTTGTTCCAGTTTGCCATTGACTTATCTACATCCCACTATTATAACATTCGCGTTAAATATTGCAAGTCGGCAATAGATAGACTCTAAGCCCGAGGTTTACAGACATCGCCCTTGCCTGTGGTGTCAGTCCGTTACATCAATGCAGCAGTTCGTGATGTTGGGAGTTTGCCATATCTAGTGAGGCTCCAACATCTGGAATATGTGTATCTACAACAGAAACTTGCAGACACAACAGTAAGGTTACTACATGTCTTCATATTTAATACATCTTTATAATTTTCACTACAAATATCTAATGACGGTCGCCTGCAATAAAATGACCATAGTAGTGATAGTACCGTAATACATGTAACAGAAACCACACACTATAATTAATAACATGTCAATGTTGACGGGTTATTGCTAGTTTAAACATAGATTCCCTGCTTTGTGACGTCCAGATTTGTGAAACTGAAACTATTCAAACACTTTTTTTTCATTCGTGGGAATGGCCTTCAGATATGCCCCAAACTGGGAAAGGATCGGAATTTGAAGCGCGCGAGCAAATGAAGTTGGAATGGTAGGGAGTAACAGTGAGGCATAGAGCGAAAGACAGGGAGAGAGAGAGAGAGAGAGAGAGAGAGAGAGAGAGAGAGAGAGAGAGAGAGAGAGAGAGAGAGAGACAGACAGAGAGAGAGAGAGAGAGAATGAGACATTGACGATTGCTCAACGGAGAATAATAGTGGTTTTAATATATTTACGGAAAATTGGTATATGTGACTATGTGATAAACGAGCGCCAAATCTTATCGCTCTCTTTTCCATCATCTTCTGTCATTGCATTGTCAACCACATTTCGCTCTTTCATCGCTGCTAAAGTTAATCTTTTAACCACCACAGGACTTTAACACGCTTTTGACTTTTTCTGACAACTGGCGTGATCGTGCCGACCCTAGATTTCTTTGTGAGAAATCTGGTGAAACACACATAGACAAGGTACAACTTCTTTTGGAGTCGTCCGTGTGCAATGAAGATAATCCTTCAAACCAAACCAAACCAAACAACATCTTTGATATCTCTCTCCCCCTGTAAATATTGTCAGATATACCACCTTGGTATATTGATTATTGTTGAAGGAGCCGGCTGGACAATATAGTTTAGCCTTTTCATGGGTAGTCCGCTGTTTAAACAGACGACGTGTCACCACAGTGGAGAAGAATGGACGCACGCAAACAATATACTCCGGACGAGGGACATCAAAGGCCCGTGACACGGACAATCTTTGTTTCCAGATGGTAGCCGACGGTAGAAGGATAGGAATCTTAGATATGAAACAAGGATAAAGGAAGCCGCAGGCAAGATAATGAAATAAAATTGACACGCAAAGCGATAAACAGACAGAAAGCTTTGTGATAGTTAGAAGGTGGGTGATTTTGTTTGTTTTAGCCGGCCAATCAACAAACTCTTGTTTGTCATGCAGCACTGCATTGACAGTTTGTGTCGAATAGCCCATTCCACTTTAGCCAGTGATACGCACTCACAGAGGGCAAAAGAGATCCAAGGCCTGGGCGACCACATGGGCTCTTGGTAATTGTTTTATGGGCGGAGTTATACGTCACTGGCTCACTGGATCCATCTTGGTCGTTTTTAAAATATGATGTAGCGTAATCTTCCCTTGGGATGAGTACAAAGTTTTCAACAGCGTGGTGTAGAGAATATCGCAGAGCATAGCCTGCAATTAATTCAGTGTGGATAAAGTAATTAATATCCTTTATGTATTGTGATCTTAAAGGAGTTTGCGAACGGGAAAAGGAGGTTATTGAATCTTTTAAAAACTATTAAAATGTTTTCTTAGTCTTTAGTTAAGATCACTTTTGCACTTGTCATAGCTAAAAGTGCAGAAGACAGTTTTCCAATTAATGCTTCTCATAAATGATTAAATAAATCAAAAGATTTTCCTCTAAGACGATAGGAGGTAATTGATAGTTCATACTTCAATTCATCTACATTGTTAGATCATCCGTACACATTTGCATGTGCACACACTTTAATGCGCAATATATTTAACACTTATCAGGTGCATCTCATGTCATACATAATTACTAGAGAATTGAAATCATCATTTTTGAGCAGTAGTATAAAAGAAAGTCAAACATTGATATTAAGTGTGAAAACTTACGAAGAGTTTTGTGTGCCTTCAGTCCAACAGATATCTGAGTCTACCCCTTACGTGTTTGACGTCTAACCAGAAAGACTCTAGTGTACGTCTGGATAACAGAATTTTCCGTTTAGGACATCCTTCACTTCCTAAGTTAAAAGGGACGCTTTCTCGCCCATGATTAAAAGGTGGACGCCGCATTTTCATTCACCTTTTATCAAGGGCTCACAAGTTGATTACATATTCAAAATATCAAGTACAACTCACTCACAAGAGCGCATTTTGAGAATCAAGATTCCATATTAACAAGTTGATTCGCATATACAGCTAGCAAGCTCAACTTACTCAAAAGCAAATTTTATGAAGCAAGATTCCATATTTACGTAACCGGATGGCCTACGCTAACGCTAGTAACACACGTTAACGTAATAAATAAAAACAGAATAAATTACTAAATGCATCATACAAATCAAAGCACAAAATTTTGTCCAACTGTGTTCCCTTAAGTTTTGGCGGGAGTTGCCCAGCAACGCTAAAAAGAGGACTACATAACCTCTTTTGCATGAGCTCATTTAAATTATATGATAAGTATGTACCAATAGCTGTAGCTAATGAAATAAATCTTTACAATTTGTATAACCAATGAAAAATGCTCTAAGTCGGCAAGCCACGCACCACTTATGAGATTAGTAAAATAATTTATTTTCTTAATTAGTTGCATCTAGAGAGCCATAGCACAAGGACGTCATTTTATCTGATGATGTAGCAACCAGGCGCTCACCCAGACTGTCACAAAAGCCCGGCTCAGTCTTCGAGAATCTCAAGACATTTATTATACTGTGGTTTACAGTATATTGTCAAGGATTTTAACCTCATCGCCAAGAACAAGATTTTGTGTGAAATCGTAATTGTGACTATTATACATAAGTAGACAGCCGTTCTGACTGCCTAACGACGCTGACTGTATAATTATTACTTTCAGCTAGAAAAGTTGTAGCTATGAATCAATGTAGCAACAGAATATCAGTGATAAGCAAACTGATATAATTAGCTATTGATAAAGTAGAGGTTCCTCCAAGTGCAGCGCCCAAATCCGTAATAAACACTCCTGAAGTATTAGTAGATGGAGGAAGTATAAAGAATCTGATTGAGTACAACGAGGAATAAATTAACCAAGCTACAAAGGCTGAAACTGCGGAGTATCATTGCCAAACTGTCAATAATATTGATAGATATACAGACAAAATTAGAGGAACTGAAGAAGATGATTTCGTTGAAGTAGTTTGATAATATACATGAAACGGTTCGTGTTCCTTCAAGTTGAATAAACGTTTATATGATCACTTAGCAGTTATCAACTATATAAGGTTTGCTGTTTTGTTTGGAATTACTGTTGGAGAATTAAAACGACATCATCAAACAACTGTAAGCAAGGGTGAATTAAGAACCTGGAAATTATAAAGACATTTAGGAAGATAACAAGTCAGGCGATAGGCTGTACCAAGACCTAAATGATGACCAAGTAACAGAAGATGTCTGCCCATAAGGTGTCTCCCCGTAGTGGCTATCAAACTTTTAGCGTTTTCGATCTTGGCGAAGAACGCACCATGGCCTTATTAGCAATTAAGCAAATGCGCAGAGCGATTTTAGTGTTAATCTGTAGTCTGATGTCGGCCACACCCGCGATTAATTAACATGGTTATCAAGTAATTATTATATCAGACGTTCCTTCCAAAGCAGGGAGGAACGGGTAACCAAACAGACATGACGACTTATGTCTGTGAGGAGTGTAAGAATGTTTGAAAATACAAAATGTCTGCTACATAGCAGAAAGAAATGTGTCGACCCATAAATTCCAGGTAATCAGTACGTACAATAATTAAAAATGAGTACTGCCGTAGTAGAGAAGAGATTGAGAAAAGGTCACCCCGATCCGTCCTGTGACAAATTCGACACTGTAACATAGAGTTTTAAGATGTATAATATTTCTATATTCTCTTCTTTTTTTTCTACGCGTGTCCTCTATTTTATTATCACTCTTTTTCCTTTTCCTGTGTTTTTCGCATTCGTACTTTTGCGACTATAAACATTACAATTTTCCCATTTAAACTTTCGCCTGGTTTCGTTTTCTCATTTAGAAACGCAGTAGATTACCTAACGTGTCAGTCCCTTGCACGAGATAATTTTAGGTGGGATTTCAGTCTATCAGACATGATGAGCAGACAAATTGTCTACATTTGCAGCTGTCACGAGAGTTTTTCGTCAGGCTAGCTCCCGGCGAAGTGTGAAATTGCCCTCTGCAGTGGAGACGGGTCGTCTGACATTCGCATCTGACATGAGCGCTCACTGTCCGATAGTTAGACGGAGGTGTGAATCGCGCCAGCCATGCTCGCTCAGAGCAGACAGAGTGTCTGGCATTTCGCCTCTGACACGCGCGCTCACGGTCAGATAGTTAGACGGAGGTGTGAAGACGCACTGGTGGCAGTTACGGCATGCGTCTAAGCTAACATAGGTGTTAGGAGAGGGGAGAGATCGGGTATTTGGAAATAGTAGGAGCCTTTGTCTGGTTTAAGATATTAACCAGAGTTTGAAACTTGATTGCACTCATTCTCCATTTGCAGTAGACGTGGTCACTTCGTTCTAGATACTTAAACTTATAAGTGAAATCTCTTAGTTTCGTTGTGATACCGTAGTTCTGTGTTGAGGTAAATATTACATTAAGTATCTAAAAATTTGTGAGTGATTAAGGGTTAAATCGCCTATTTTATCCTACTAGTTTCTTTTGTGCAGAGTGATTAATTTATAAGTCTGTTATATTCTCTAGTCGACGGGTTACAGTGGAAAAACAGAATAAATTATAATTTCTAGCTTAAAATCATGTAGCTATAATGAATTTAATTTAACTGCTAAATAATTAGACAAGAATAATTTTTCTAAACTAACTTATAAATGCTACATGCCTCATGAGTGTTGACGGAATACGTATGTATTCCTAATTCATGTTGATTGATTTTTATATATAATTTATTTCACGGGAAAGTTTAAACGTCAAGTCAAGCTCTACGCTTGCAGTTCTAACGTAAGTTATATTGAGTACATAATATGTAAAATATTTCATATGTGTTTTTTTCTTTATTCAGTGAATACTGAGGTAACCCAAACTTTGCCGGCGTTTAGTACAGAGACAAACCTGTGAGAAACATAAACATTTTATATCTTTAACCACGTGGGTTTTTCAAGTAACATCTGTCTGACAGGTCGTGTGCCTTCAGAGATAGACAGAATACCAATCCCACTAACGGGTTTTTTTAAAGAATAAATGCTTATACTGGGCCTTTGAGCAAAATCATATTTCTTCACAAACTCTAATGTACATGCTGCCTTGTGGCGAGAATAATTACAGAAAAAAAAAACATTAACTTTTCCGACATTATTTGACCAAGTGTGTGGTGAACCAAGATTATCTGTTGAGAGAAGTTGTCCACCGGTCATCTTCCTAATTAAGGGAAACCTCGTGTTCTGACACTGTGTGCCCGCTGAAACCCAAACTCTTACCTCGTGAATAAGTGACATTAACTTAAATCTGTAAAGAAAGAACGATCGCCTGAAGAGGTAGCTCCCCGGACCCGTTGAATGAAACCAATATCTGCAGAGCTGGGTATCCGCTTCATCCACAGATAGACAGATTAAACGAAGTGTACACTAAGACTTGCGCCAGACGGCGAACTACAGCACGATTGTAGGTAAGGTTGTGTGAGTCAGGGCCCTGATGAAAGAACCGAGTGAAAGTAGACTGAAGGATGTTCTTCGTTTGATTCACTCACTTTGTAAATTTCCTTATGCAAGATTTTGTTGCTAAAATATATTTTTCCTTAGAATAGATACTGCTATCAAAGTCAGGTCATACCTTCAAAAGGGGAAAATATTAGACCCAAATCATTTGTATTTGTGACTCTTTGGGCTATCATCGTTCTCCTAACGGGACTGTGGGCTAAACATCGAGGAAAGATCATAACTGTGGGTCTATCATTTCTTGTAGAAATTCCTTGATTTTTATGACTATTGGTATATGCTTTGATGTAATTTTATGTGTTGTGATGGGATTTTAGATGATAATTAAAACTGCCCTTAAACTTAATCAGCGTGTTGGTCAGCTAGTTCTAGAATATCTATATAATCATTTGTTATAGTTTTCCCACGTCTGTACGTCTAACTGTCGTCGTGTATGTGCGTGCACGTGAGTGGATAGAACTGTGTATATATGCAATATATATATATGTGTTTAGACTGTCTGACTCCGCTAAATCTGTTGTAGAAGATAGGTGAAAGAGAGAAGATTTCTCGATTTCAGAGACAGCCTCTATCCTAGTCTACCATCTCACTCGTGGAAAGCTATTGCTATTACTATCTCTCACTGTGACTATCACTTATTCAAATCTAATCAGAAGGGTCCAACCCAAGTCTTAATTTTCATATTAAAAAATCTACGACAAATGGGGTCTCGTCTATCGGGATTTTGAACTTTGAATAGGAAGACGAGACGACAAATATCAGCTCGTCGGTAACATTCTGTATTCTGATATTGAGTAACAGTGTGATGTCTTGTGAGTTTTGTATCTTTTAAAAATAATTTATCCCCTAGACGAATCGATCTGTTTATGGGCGTGCTGACCACACAATTAATAATTGGTTTTTCCACAGCATTTTGAGTAATATACATTTGAGTTACAGGTTGATTTTGTCGGAATATATGTTAATTAGTGATTTTGTAATACTAACGCTGGTAAAGTCGTGAGTGTATAACATTCACAGGGTTATGAAGAAGTAGGTGTTTGAGCTAAGCTAAGGAGTGCGTTCGGAAAATTACGTCCTGTAAATTGCCTCCCTTACCCTAACTGACTTGAGGGGTGTACTTTTAGTGGACTTAAAATTAAGGGATTTTTTTTTCTCCTTAAATTTTTACAATAATTATTTTGTTTCCAATGTAGCAAATTGTTTTCAGTAACTAATCTTAACTAACATTTATTTGGCGTAGTCGTCTGCATTAGGTGCTTTATTACCGATTAATAGCAGCGATAGTTAGACACTATATTTTGGAGGAGGTATCCCAGGGCGGTCGTACTCCAAATCCTTCAACAACCTTTATATATTAGCATGTGTGTACGGGTGTGTGATTTGTGTATAAGTGTGCACAGTGGGGTGATCACCTGCTTGCCAACCAATCTGATTACCAATCTGGGAAACAATGATAGATTGTTTGGTCTGTTCTTGTTCCACAAAGACGCCACTAGGCGTGGTGGAAACAGCGATAGATTGATCAATTTTTTGTTGCCCTAAGACGCCACTAGGCGTACTGGCCACATACTGCTTTGCCGGTTGATGGCTAAGGATGGAAGAAGAAGAATCCCAGGGTGAAGCATATCATCTTTTGATTTTGGTAATTTCTCGTAAGTGGTAGGAACCAGTGTATCCTTTTTCTTATTTTTTTTTCTCGTCTAAGTCTCAGTCACCGATTTACTATGGCAGAGAGGGCGAAGCTTAGGCAGATCCTCACACAGGAAGCAAAGGAAGAGGGATTCCAAGGAGAAGAAGCGAAAGCGTTTGTCAACGAAGAACTTGACAGATATGATGCGAAGCAGATGAAAAAAGCGGCGGAGAGGAAAGCAGCCGAAGCTAGAGAGCAGAGGAAGATGGATGAGGAAATGGAAATCCGCAGGGCGAACGAAAGGGAGAAGGAGAGACAGCATGACGAAATAGAGAAGGGGAGACAGTATGAGGAAAGAGAGAAAGGGAAACAGCATGAGGAAAGAGAGAAGGAGAGACAGCATGAGTTAGCTCTTAAAACTCTAGAATTACAAAGTCGTGGTGCTGCCTCTACCTCCAGCAATGGAGAGTCTTCTCCTCATTCTTCCTCAACTGATCATTCTAACTCTCAATCTCTTCAACTCAACGCTATGTCATTCACTCTTGAGTCTTTCCCTTGTCCTAATGAGAAGATTGACAAATGGTTAGAAAAATTTGAGATTATTGCAACTCTGTACGGTTTAGAGAGGTCACTGTGGTGTATGAAACTTTCCCAGGCCCTTAAAGGTTCTGCTTATGATGTTTATTCTTAACTGGAAAGTGGCCAACAAGACAACTATGACTTGTTGAAGAAAGCTTTGCTGGAGCGCTTTAAAATGAATGCGCGAAAGTTTCTGCAACTGTTTTGCAACAGCAGGAAGGAGAGCTCTGAAACTTTTCAGCAGTTCTCATCTCGTCTAAAGGGATATCTGACAAAGTGCCTTGAGCTTTCACAGCTCCCCTCTACCTATGAAGGTCTTGAGGAATTTGTTTTAACCGAACAAATAAAGAACACTTTGTCTGCTGATACCCGGAGATTTCTAGCTGAGCAGGGTGCAGAGAAGCTTGAAGACATCTTAGAAAAGTCTGAGCGATATCACAATGCGCTGGCTGAACTACCGGCCACAAAACGGAAACCGACAGAAGAGCATTTTCGAAAGAATAATCTAGACCAATCTTCTCATGCTTCTAATCAGAATAACCACAGAGAAACTGGACCTCAAAACCCCCTCCTGAAAAATCTAAGTTCTACAAAACCAAGTACCCCAGCAACCATAGTTAACAGTCTGATCAACCCGACCGCCCTTCATGGCAGCGTGGCCAGAAAGGTCAAGGTGACAAAGGGAAAACGACTGCGCACGGGACTAAGGATCAGAGCAAGCACACCGAGCCGAAGCGCATCGGATGCTTACAAACAACAGACTCGCAGGAAAGAATTATTGTCAGTGATTCTCAACCGGAGGGAGAGAGGCCCTCTACGCGAGGTACGGTTGTTTTAAACGGGACTTCTACTCATTGTTTGTTTGACACGGGGCTTTCGTTTGATTGCATTGTTGCCAGGCACCTACCTGGTCAAACCCGGTCAAGAGACAGAAGAAACCGTTAAACTTTGAGGAGTCTTTAAGAGTGATGCACCAACAACGCTTCCCATTGCATTGGTTGAGATCCACTCCGATTTTGTCAGAGGTGTGATTAAGGCGGCTGTTATAGATGACCCGATCTACCCAGACATACTTGGATGTAGATATGTGTTTATTGGGAAACTGGAAGAGCCAATTGTGGCAACAGTAACAACAAGAGGGCAAACTAAGAAGGAAAGGGATCCTGCGCCAAATTTGTTACCTATGGAACTTAAAGAGGCGCAACAAAAGGACCCTACTTTGGAGCCCTGCTTTAGGAAACTGCCCATGGCCAAGGACCCTAGACAGCACGGAGACATTGTTTCAAAGGATGGTGTACTGTATCGCAAAACGGGCAAGCCTGACCAAGGTTACAATCAGCTCCTAGTACCGAAACAGATCAGAAGCCAAATCCTAGAAACTGGGCACTCTCTTCCCTTTAGCGGACATATGGGACAGAACGCCACAACGCAACGAATACAGACTCACTATTGGTGGCCAGGGATGAACACTGATATCCTCAGATACGTGAAATCCTGTGCCCAGTGCCAACGGGTAGCACCCAAGCACTGGACCGCCCCAGTTCCCATGGGGCAAACGCCAATAGTGGGGACTCCATTTGAACAGGTTGCTGTCGACATTGTTGGACCCCTACAAAGGACCAAACGAAGGCACAGGTTTATCCTGACTTTAGTCGACACATGCACTATGTGGGCCGAAGCTATACCGCTAACATGCACAGATTCGAAGCATGTCGCAGAAGCCCTAGTGCAGATTTTTACACGGTTGGGATTCCCTCAACAAATTTTGACGGACAATGGATCCCAATTCAGGAGCCTGTTAATGGAGGAGATCTTTAAGATCTTGAGGGCCAAACACATCCACACCAGCCCGTACCATCCGGCCGGAAATGGGCTCGTTGAACGTTTCAACGGCAGCCTCACCACCATGTTACGCAAGCTGGCACAAGAAAAGCCGGAGGATTGGGATCTTTTCATTCCTGCATCCCTATTCGCTTACAGGGAAGTTCCCCAGGCCTCTACGGGTTTCCCTCCAGCTACGCTTCTATTCAGCAGACCTATCAAGGGGCTGCTTGAAGCATTACTTCGGTCCCTGACAGACCAGAAGGCAGATGAGACAGTCGTCTCAGCCAGTAGATATTATCGGAATTGAAGGAAATGCTACAGCTAGGATGGGATCTAGCTACAACAAACCTTAAGCAAGCCCGCGCTAGGCACGCTAAACGATACAATCGAACAGCGAAAGAGAGAGAACTACAACCAGGGGAGAAAGTTCTGTTGTTACTGCCAACCGAAAGCAACAAACTACGCATCGGGTGGCAAGGGCCGTTCACCGTCCTGAAAAAGATCTCGAGAACCAATAACAGATGTCTATCAAAGGGAAGGAGAAGGTTTACCGTGTGAATCTGTTAAAGAAATACTTGGAAAGACTGGTGCCACATCCACCCGAACATCTCCTGGCGATCGCCATAGCTACAGAGGATGTTGAAGATGACGATAGTTGCATGGAATATCCATTGCAACAAACTGAATGTGTCAGAGATGTAAAATTTGGTGACACTCTCTCTGAAGCACAACAGACAGAAACGAAGGCATTACTGAACCGGTACACGGCGGTGCTAACGGATGTACCTGGACGAACACATCTCGTAGAGTTCGAGATGAAACTTACAAACGAGACACCTGTTCGAACCAGAGTTTACCCTATTCCGTATGCGAAAGCTGATACGCTACGTGCAGAGATAGACAAGCTACGTAAAACAGGAATTATTAGTGAGTCCACGTCTCCTTATATCGCGAGCGTAGTGCTGTTGCAGAAGCCCAATAAGGAAGTTCGGCTGTGCATCGATTACCGGCTACTTAACACAGTAACGGAATTTCAGCCGGAACCACTCCAAAGCGCTTCTGAGCTGTTTAGCAAGCTAAGCAAGGCACGGATTTTCTCAAAGATTGACCTGAGTAAGGGCTACTACCAGATACCAGTCAAAGAGGAAACTAAGCCTTTGCAAGCTTTCAGCACAAGCGAAGGACACTATACGTTTAACGTGATGCCATTCGGATTACACAACGAACCAGGAGTGTTCACAAGGATGATGAGAAAGCTGTTAGAGCCATTGCACAGTCCACATATCCACAATTTTATGGACGATATACTAATTGCAACGGACACATACGAAGAACACATTGCTACGGTCGAGATGCTCCTCGGGAGACTACAGGAAACTGGACTCACAGCTAGACCTAGCAAATGTTTAATCGGCTTCGAAAAACTTGACTTCCTGGGGCACACCATTGCTCACGGTGCTATGTGGCCAGTTGCTAAGAACGTAGAGAAGATACGTGCAGCGAAGAGGCCAAGGACGAAGAAAGAAACGCGATCGTTCCTATCACTATGTGCTTACTACCAGAAATTCATCAAAAACTTCAATGGGTTAACAGCACCCCTTACTGACCTTACGAAAAAGGGGCGACCGGAGAGAATTATCTGGTATCCTAAGTGCGAAGACGCTTACGTCACGCTCAAGAAACAGTTGTCTGAATATCCAATTCTGCGACTGCCTGATATTACCAAACCCTTCGTATTGCGCGTTGACGCATCAGGTCAAGGCATTGGGTCAACTCTGCTTCAGGCGGGCGACGACGATCCAAACCAGCTATTCCCAGTGGCATACGGCAGTCGTAAATTGAATAAGGCAGAGCAAAACTACTCCACAGTGGAAAGTGAATATCTCGCATTAGTTCATGGTATAAGGAGGCACCATGAATACCTTTACGGAGCGACATTCACGGTGCAGACCGACCGAGCCCCACTGGCATTTCTCGGTGCTAATAAGGAATTTAATGCGAAAATAATGCGCTGGGCACTGCTGCTAAGTGTATATTCCTTTAAAGTCGAATACATTCCAGGTAAACAAAATGTTGGGGCAGACTTCATGAGTAAGACTTGCACAGAGATGGAGGGGGAGATGAGAGGGAAGAAGACTGACACCCTGAAGCTACGGATATAGGAAATTTATTTCCATAACGTAGACATGGAGTGCTTCCATATCTTAAATGGGGGACGTTCTGTCACAGAGAGTTGTATGATCTATAAATTTTCTATATTCTCCTCTTTTTTTTCTACCCGTGTCCTCTATTTTATTATCACTCTTTATCCTTTTCCTGTGTTTTTCGCATTCGTACGTTTGCGACTATAAACATTACAATTTTCCCATTCAAACTTTCGCCTGGTTCCGTTTTCTCATTTAGAAACGCAGTAGATTACCTAACGTGTCAGTCCCTTGCACGAGATAATTTTAAGTGGGATTTCAGTCTATCAGACATTATGAGCAGACAAATTGTCTACATTTGCAGCTGTCACGAGAGTTTTTCGTCAGGCTAGCTCCCGGCGAAGTGTGAAATTGCCCTCTGCAGTGGAGACGGGTCGTCTGACATTCGCATCTGACATGAGCGCTCACTGTCCGATAGTTAGACGGAGGTGTGAATCGCGCCAGCCATGCTCGCTCAGAGCAGACAGAGTGTCTGGCATTTCGCCTCTGACACGCGCGCTCACGGTCAGATAGTTAGACGGAGGTGAGAAGACGCACTGGTGGCAGTTACGGCATGCGTCTAAGCTAACATAGGTGTTAGGAGAGGGGAGAGATCGGGTTTTTGGAAATAGTAGGAGCCTTTGTCTGGTTTAAGATATTAACCAGAGTTTGAAACTTGATTGCACTCATTCTCCATTTGCAGTAGACGTGGTCACTTCGTTCTAGATACTTAAACTTATAAGTGAAATCTCTTAGTTTCGTTGTGATACTGTAGTTCTGTGTTGAGGTAAATATTACATTAAGTATCTAAAAATGTGTGAGTGATTGAGGGTTAAATCGCCTATTTTATCCTACTAACTTCTTTTGTGCAGAGTGATTAATTTACAAGTCTGTTATACTCTCTAGTCGACGAGTTACAGTGGAAAAAACAGAATAAATTATAAATTCTAGCTTAAAATCATGTAGCTATAATGAATTTGATTTAATTGCTAAATAATCAGACGAGAATAATTTTTCTAAACTAACTTATAAATGCTAGATGCCTCATGAGTGTTGACGGAATACGTATGTATTCCTAATTCATGTTGATTGATTTTATATATAACTTATTTCACGGTAAAGTTTAAACGTCAAGTCAAGCTCTACGCTTGCAGTTCTAACGTAAGTTATATCGAGTACATAATATGTAACATAATTCATATGTGTTTTTTCTTTATTCAGTGAATACTGGGGTAACCCAAACTTTGCCGGCGTTTAGTACAGAGACAAACCTGTGAGAAACATAAACATTTTATATCTTTAACCACGTGGGTTTTTCAAGTAACACCTGTCTGACAGGTCGTGTGCCTTCAGAGATAAACAGAATACCAATCCCACTAACGGGGTTTTTTTAAGAATAAATGCTTATACTGGGCCTTTGAGACAGATCATATTTCTTCACAAACTATAATGTACATGCTGCCTTGTGGCGAGAATAATTACAGAAAAAAAAAACATTAACTTTTCTGACATTATTTGACCAAGTGTGTGGTGATCCAAGATTATCTGTTGAGAGAAGTTGTCCACCAATCATCTTCCTAATTAAGGGAAACCTCGTGTTTTGACACTGTGTGCCCACTGAAACCCAAACTCTTACCTCGTGAATAAGTGACATTAACTTAAATCTGTAAAGAAAGAACGACTGCCTGAAGAGGTCGCTCCCCGGACCCGTTAAATGAAACCAATATCTGCAGAGCTGGGTATCCGCTTCATCCACAGATAGACAGATTAAACGAAGTGTACACTAAGGCTTGCGCCAGACGGCGAACCACAGCACGATTGTAGGTAAGGTTGTGTGAGTCAGGGCCCTGCTAAAAGAACCGAGTGAAAGTAGACTGAAGGATGTTCTTTGTTTGATTCACTCACTTTGTAAATTTCCTTATGCAAGATTTTGTTGCTAAAATATATTTTTCCTTAGAATAGATACTGCTATCAAAGTCAGGTCATACCTTCAAAAGGGGAAAATATTAGACCCAAATCAAATGTATCTGTGACTCTTTGGGTTATCATCGTTCTCCTAACGGGACTGTGGGCTAAACATCGAGGGAAGATCATAACTGTGAGTCTATCATTTCTTGTAGAAATTCCTTGATTTTTATGACTATTTGTATATGCTTTGATGTAATTTTATGTGTTGTGATGGGATTTTAGATGATAATTAAAACTGCCCTTAAACTTAATCAGCGTGTTGGTCAGCTCGTTCTAGAATATCTATATAATCATTTGTTATAGTTTTCCCACGTTTGTACGTCTAACTGTCGTCGTGTATGTGCGTGCACTTGAGTGGATAGAACTATGTATATATGCAATACATATATATGTGTTTAGACTGTCTGACTACGCTAAATCTGTCGTAGAAGATAGGTGAAAGAGAGAAGATTTCTCGATTTCAGAGACAGCCTCTATCACAGTCTACCATCTCACTCGTGGAAAGCTATTGCTATTACTATCTCTTACTGTGACTATTACTTATTCAAATCTAATCAGAAGGGACCAACCCAAGTCTTAAATCTCCTATCAAAAAATCTATTTCAGACACCCCAAGGTAGAAGAGGTTTGTTTGTTTTGTTTCAAGGACCATTTTCAATGCACACGGTCAACACCATCAGTGCTCCGATCTCCTCCCTTAGATCACACAAGGAGGATCTCAGCACAGCGCACAAATTCTAAAGCACCACGAAGTTCCCAATTTAAATTCTGCCAAGGTTCTGCCAGGACGAAGAATTTTTAACGGGCGCAACTAGCAGGACCTCCTATTTTTTCGCCCTTATCCGTGAGTGCTAGGTATCTGATCTCACTACGCAGGGGATCAGGGGGAGTATGACATTATTAGTTCCCAGTGGTTATGAAAATATTCCATCAAAACCATTCCCTGTACCGGGAACAGAACCCGGTACCTTTAGACTTAGAGACGAACGCCATACCTCTTAGCCACTCCAGCCCCAGGGTAGTGGAGGAACGATCTAGAAAGAATTGTGTTTAAAAGATTGTCGAAGTGCGCTTTCGAGCGCCGATGAAACATGTTGGTGTGCACATCTGCGACTGAAAGAGAAAATTGTGGATTTATTATCATTGAAAGTGACAGAGCATATAAGTGTTCACTACTTTAGCATGTGCAGAAACTCCATATTATTAAAAGTTTGTTTACTCTAAACATGGAAAACAAAAGAACATTTTAACAATTTAAAAAAGATCTAATAAAAAATAAATGAAACTTTTATGCCTTAAATACCTTTTTACAAGAAATTGATAAAATTAAACTAAAAATATTGAAAATATGTTATTTAGTTTTATACTTTTTAAATTGCAAAGTTGTTTCCCTTTGAGAAAAAAATTGGATGCCTCCCCCAATTTCTTTATCTCTGCTGCATAAAATATCAGTAAATAAATATTCTTCTTTGATCCTTAGCCGCCGACCGTCAAAGCAGTCAGTGGCCATTACGCCTGGTGGCGTCTTAAAAAATATTAGACAAACATAAAGGTATGTTTTCAGGCACTCTATATAAAGACGGTCGCCTGCAATGAAATGACAACAGTAGTGATACATCTAACAGAAACAACAAACTATAATTAATAACATGTCAATGTTGACGGGTTATTGCTAGTTTAAACACAGTTTCCCTGCTTTGTGAAGTCTAGATTTGTGAAACGGAAACTATTGAAACAACTCTTTTGCATTCGTGGGGATGGCCTTCAGATATGCCCCAAGCTGGGAAAGGATCGGAATATGAAGCGCGCGCAAAAATTAAATTGGAATGGGAGGGAGTAACAGTGAGGCATGGAGTGAAAGACAGAGTTAGAGATAGTGAGAGAGAGAGAGAGAGAGAGAGAGAGAGAGGGAGAGAAACAGAACGAGGAATTGACGATTGCTCAACGGAGAATAATAGTGGTTTTAATATATTTACGGAAAATAGGTATATGTGACTATGTGATAAACGAACACTAAGTCTTTCGTTCTCTTTTCCATCATCTTCCGTCATTGCATTTTCAACCACATTTTGCTCTTTCATCGCTGCTAAAGTTAATCTTTTAATCACCACTGGACTTTAACACGCTTTTGACTTTTTCTGGCACCTGGCGTGATCGTGATGACCCCAGATTTCTTAGTGAGAAACACATGGGCATGGTACAACTTCTTTGGAGTCGTCCGTGTGCAATGAAGATAATCCTTCAAACCAAACCAAACCAAACAACTTCTTTGATATCTCTTTCCCCTGTAAATATTGTCAAACACACCACCTAGATATTTTGCTTATTGTTGAAGCAGAAGGCTGGACAATAGAGTTTAGCCTTGTCATGGGTAGTCCGCTGTTCAAACAGACGACATGTCACCACATTGGGGAAGAATGGTCGCATGCGAACAAAATACTCTGGACGAGGGACATCAAAGGACCGTGACACCGACAATCTTTGTTTCCAGATGGTATCCAACGGTAGAAGAATAGGATTCTTAGATATGAAACAAGGATAAACTAAGCCGCAGGCAAGATAATGAAATAAAATTGACACGCAAAGCGATAAACAGACAGAAAGCTTTGGGATAGTTAGAAGGTGGGTGATTTTTTTTAGCGTTAGCCGGCCAATCAACAAACTCCCGTTTGTTAAGCAGCATTGCATTTACAGTTTGTGTCGAATAGCCTATTCCACTTTAACCAGAGACACGCGCTGACAGGGGGCAAAAGAGATCCAAGACCTGGGCGACCACATGGTCTCTTGGCAATTGGTTTATGGGAGGAGTTATACGTCACCGGCCCAATGGATCCATCTGGGACGTTTTAGAAATATAATGTAGCGTAATGTTCCCTGGAGATGAGTACAAAGTTTTCAAAAGCGTGGTGTAGAGAATATCGCAAAGCATAGCGTGCAATTAATTCAGTGTGGATAAAATAATTAATATCTGTTGTGTACTGTGTTCTTAAAGGAGTTTGCGAACGTGAAAAGGAGGTTAGTGAATGTTTTCTTAGTCTTTAGTTAAGATCAATTTTGCACTTAGCATCATAGCTAAATGTGGAGAAGACAGTTTTTCAATTAATCCTTCTCATAAATGATTAATTAAATCAAAAGAATTTCCTCTAAGATGATAGGAGGTAATTGATAGTTCATACTTCACTTCATCTACATTGTTAGATCATGCGTACATATTTGCATGTGCACACACTCCAATGCGCAATATATTTAACACTTATCAGGTGCATCTCATATTATGCACAATTACTAGAGAATTGAAATCATAATTTTTGAGGAGAAAACTAAAAGAAAGTCAACCATTGATATTAAGTGTGAAAACTTACGAAGACTTTTGTGTGTCTTCAGTCCAACAGAGATCTGAGTCTACCCCTTACGTGTTTGACGTCTAACTAGAAAGACGTTAATGTACGTCTGGATAACAGAATTTTCCATTTAGGACATTCTTCAATACCTAAGTTAAAAGGGACGATTTCTCGCCAACGATTAAGACGGTGGACGCCACATTTTTATTCACCTTTTATCAAGTTCTCACAAAATGATAACTTATTCAAAATATCAAGTTCAACTTACTCACAAGAGCGCATTTTGAGAACCAAGAGTCCATACTTACAAGTTGATTCGCACATACAGCTAGCAAGCTCAACTTACTCAGAAGCAGATATAAGCAAACTGATAGAATTAGCCATTGATGAAGTAGAAGATCTGCTAGTAACCCACTTTAACGTAATAAATAAAGACAGAATAAATTACTAAATGCATCATAGAAATCGAAGCACTAAACATTTTCTAACTGTGTTCCTTTAAGTTTTGGCGGGAGTTGCCCAGCATCTCTAAAAAGAGGACTACATCACCTCCTTTGCATGAGCTTATATAAATTCTATGATACGTAGGTAACGATATTTGTAGCTAATGAAATACATCTTTACAATTTGTATAACCAATGAAAAATGCTCTAAGTCGGCAAGCCCCGCACCACTTAAGAGATTAGTAAAAGAATATATTTTCATAGTTAGTTGCATCTAGAGAGCCATTGCACAAAGACGTGATTTTATCTTATGATGTAGCAACCAGGCGCTCACCCAGACTGTTACAAAAGTCCGGCTCAGTCTTCGAGAATCTCAAGACATTTATTATACTGTGGTTTACAGTATATTGACTTACTTACGTAGTCGTTCCTCTTCTACCGTGAGGTGTAGAGGTCAGTATATTGACAAGGGTTTTAACCTCATCGCCAAGAACAAGATTTTGTGTGAAATCGTATTTTTGACTTTTATACATAAGTCGTTCTGACTGCCTATCGATGCTGACTGTATAATTATTACTTTCAGATAGAAAAATTGAAGCTATGAACCAATGTAGCAGCGAAATAACATAGATAAGCAAACTGATAGAAATAGCCATTGATCAAGTAGAGGTTCCTCCAAGTGGAGCGCCCAAATCCTCAATAGACACTCCTGAAGTATGAGTAGATGGAGAAAGTATAACGCATCTGATTGAGTACTAGGAGGAATAGACTAAAAAAGCTACAAAGGCTGAAACTGCGGAGTAGCATTGCCAAACTGTCAATAATATTGAAAGATATACAAACAAAATTAAAGGAACTGAAGAAGATGATTTCGTTGATGTACCTTGATAATATACATGAAACTGTTCGTGTTCCTTCAAGTTTAATAAAGGTTTATATGACAACTTGGCAGTTATCAACTATATAAGGTTTGCTGTTTTGTTTGGAATTACTGTTGGAGAATTAAAACGATATCATCACACAACTGTAAGCAAGGGTGAATTAAGAACCTAGAAATTATAAAGTCATTTAGGAAGTTAACACCTCAGGCGATAGCCTGTAGCCAAGACCTAAATGATGACCAAGTAACAGAAGATGTCTGCCCATAAGGTGTCTCCCCGTAGTGGCTATCAAACTTTCAGCGTATTACGATCTTGGCGAAGAACGTACCATGGCCTTTTTAAGAATTAAGCAAAAGCGCTGAGCGATTTTAGTGTTAATCTGTAGTCTGATGTCGGCTACACCCGAGATTAACCAACATGGTTATCGAGTAATTATTATCTCAGCCGTTCCTTGCAAAGCAGGGTGAAACGGGTAACCAAAAAGACATGACGACTTATCTCTGTGAGGAGTGTAAGAATGTTTGAAAATACAAAATGTCTGCTACATAGCAGAAAGAAATGCGTCGACCCGGAAATTCCAGATAATCAGTACGTACAACAATTGAAAATGAGTACTGCCGTAGTGGAGAAGTGATTGAAACGAGGCCGAACCAATCCGTCCTGTAACAAATTCTACACCCCAAGGTAGAACAGGTTCGTTTGTTTTGTTTTAAGGACCATTTTCAATGGACACGGTCAAATCCATCAGTGCTCCGATCCCCCCTCCTTAGATCACACAAGGAGGTTCTCAGCACAGCGCACAAACTCTAAAGCACCACGAGGATCCCAATGTAAATTCTGCCAGGGCAGTTTCCGTATGGACTACTTTTTGCGATTTTCAACTGCCGAATTTTTTTTAACGGGCGCAACTTGCAGACGGGACCTCCTATTTTTTCGCTCTTATTCGTGAAGTCTAGGTATCTGATCTCACTACCCACGGGATCAGGGAGAGTTTGAAATTATTAGTTCCCAGTGGTTATGAAAATATTCCATCAAAACCATTCCCCGTACCGGGAACTGAACCCGGTACCTTTAGCCACTCACCCCTGGGTAGAGGAAGAAAGACCAAGAAAGAAAATGTGTTTAAAGGATTGTCGAAGTGCGCTTTCGGGCGCCGATGAAACATGTTGGTGTGCACATCTGCGACTGCAAAATGACGTAGGTTTATAATTATCATAGAAAGTGACAGAGCAAATGAGTAATTACTACTTTAGCATGTGCATAAACTCCATATTATTAAAAGTTTGTTTACCGTAAAAATAGAAACAGAAGAACATTTTAACAATTTAAAAAAGAACTAATACATGTAAATGAATCTTTTATGCGTTAAAAAACTTTATTTAATAAATTGATAAAATTAAATAAATAATGAAAATATGTTATTTAATTTTATAGTTTTTTAAATAGTTAAGTGGTTTCACTTTGAAAAAAATTGGATGACTTCCCCTAACTTCATTTACTCAGCTGCTTAAAATATCAGTAAATAAATATTAGACAAACATATAGGTATGTTTCAGGCACTCGTAAGAAATAAAGAAGTAGAAAACTAGACAACAGAAAAACAACAGACGTGAGTGGCTTACCCAGGACCCAAACCCAGGATCTTCCGTGCGACAACCCCGTCTAGCTATGCAAGCAAATCACACTATCGTCCCTGCCATCTCATCATCATCATCATCAGCTGCCATCTCCACAAAGAAGGTTGGCTGTAATGGATCTTCAATGTCTTCTGTCTCTTGTCTTGGTGGTGCACTCTGATAGACTCTTTCCTGTCCATCTCTTGATGTTATCTTCCCACTTATAGCGCTGTCTTCCCCTTGCACGTTTGCCTTCAACTCTCCCTTCTATTATGGTCTTCCGCAAGATGTTATGCCTTTTTATGTGGCCAAAGTATTTTAGCTGCCAAACTTTGATCTCCCTCATTAGTTCTCTTTTCATATCTAGATTTTCTAGAATCTCCTTATTTGTTTTCTTCTCTTTTCATGAAATACGGCCCATTCTTCTACATATCAACATTTCAAAAAGCCTCAATTCTTTCTTCCAAATACTTATTCATTGTCCATGTTTCTACACCATACAGAAATTCAGAATATATATAACACTTTACGATTCTCAGTTTTAATTTGTGAGATAACTGTTTAGATGTCAGTATATGTTTCATGTTGTTGAATGTAGCTTTGGCCATTCCTATTCTCTTCTTGAATGTCTGTTTTCACATCTGCCATTGATATCTGTTATTATATGACCAAGATATACGTAGCACTTGACTCGTTCCATGATTTTTGATAATTTACTCTTATCTATAATGTGGGGTTTATCGTTCAATTTTCCTAATTATCATAGTTTTTGTTTTCTCAAATAATTTAATGTCGTGTCCATATTATGACTTATGTGTAAATCTTACTTGTTGTAATATTGTTACTTGTAATTCCTAAGGGAGTTTGAATTTTCCAGCTAACAACAGGTATCATATTGTGCATATCTATGGAGATGTTTTGAAATATTCTTTTAAAACTGAGTTATTCATGTTCCATTTATTTGGTGCGGGGGGGGAGGGTTGTTTTAAGAATGTGATAATTAGTAAAAAGTAAGCAAATGGGGGCCGCCCGGTCTGGTGGGGATTGGGTTGGGGATTAACGGGGGGTTTAGGGGGGGGGGGAAGTTTTAAGGTTATTTTTAGGAAAGTACGGGGGGTGGGGGATTTAGAATGTTTGGAAGAGAGTTTAAAGTATTGGTGAGGAAATTTTGTAAAGTTGGTGTGGGTTTGGCATTTTAGTATAGTTGTAGGTTTTTGGTAGTTAATAGTAAAGTCTTTGAGGGGTTTGGAGATTTGTCTAGATGGAACTGTAACAATTATGTTGTTTAGATTTTTATATGGTAG
Source organism: Oreohelix idahoensis (assembly GCA_024509875.1). Classification (NCBI taxonomy): domain Eukaryota; kingdom Metazoa; phylum Mollusca; class Gastropoda; order Stylommatophora; family Oreohelicidae; genus Oreohelix; species Oreohelix idahoensis. The sequence goes on from JAMPIV010014091.1 coordinate 235,721, forward strand.
ATTAGATGAAGGTTGATAATAGAAATTTTATGTGTTGATGATTGAAATATTTTATTTTTTGTTTGTTTTTTTTTTTTTGTTTTTTGTTTTTGTTTTTTGGGGGGGTTTTTTTTGTTGGGATTGTTTGGGTGATAAAAGTTTTGTGGTTTGTTTTTTTTGTTTGGGGGGGGGGGGGGTTTTGTTTTTTTGTGTTTTTTTGGTGGGGGGGGGTGTTTTTTTTTTTTTTTTTTTAGGTGGGGGGGGGGTTGTATTTTTTTTGTTGGGGGTAGTTTTTTTTTTTGGGGGGATTTGTGGTTTTTATTTTTTGGGGTGGGTAATGTTTTTTTTGGGGTGTTTGTTTTTTTTTTTTTTTTTTTGTGGTGTGTTTTTTGTGTTTTTGTTGTTGGTTTTATGTTTAAGTGGGGGGTTTGGGGGGGGGGGGTTTGGGGAGATGGGGGGTTGTTTTTTGGGTTTGTTTATTGGTTTTGGGGGGTTTTGGGGGTTGTTTTTTTTTTTTTTTTGGTTGGAATGGGTTTTTTGTTTGGTTTGATTTGTTTTTTTTTTTTTTTTTTTTTTGGGGGGGGGGGTTTTGGGGGGGGGGGTTTTTTTTTTTTTTTTTTTTTTTTTTTTTTATTGGTTTTTTTTTTGGGGGGGTTTTTTTGTTTTTTTTTTGGGGTGTTTTTTGGGGTTTTTTTTGTAATTTTTTTTTTTTTGGGGGGGGGGTTTTTTTTTATTGGTGGGTTTTTGGGGGGGGTTTTGGGGTTTTTTTTTGGGTTTGTTAATTTTTGTATTTTTTTTTTTTTTGGTTTTTTGTTTTGGTTTTTTTGGATTTATGAAATTTTTTGTTTTTTGGGTTTTTTTGGGGGGGGGGGGAAATTTTTTTTTTTTGTGGGTTTTTTTTTTTTTGTTTTTTTTGGTTTTTTTTTTTTTTTTTGGAAAATTTTTGGGTGGTTTTTTGGTTTTTGTTGGTTTTTTTTTTTTTTGGTTTGGTTTTGTGTTGGGATTGGGGGGGGTTGTTTTTTTTTTGGGGGGGGGGGGGGGGGGGGGGGTTTTTTTTGGGGGGGTTTTTGTTTTTTTTGGGGTGTTTGGTTTTTTGGTTGGTTTTTTTTTTTTATTTTTTTGGTTTTTTTTGGGGGGTTTTTTTGGTTTTTTTGGGTTTTTTGTTGGGGGGGTTTTTTTTTTTTGGTTTTTTTTGGTGTTTTTTTTTTTGGGGGGGTTTTGGGGGGGTTTTGGGGTTTTTTGGTTTTTTGGGGTTTTTTTTTGGGGTTTTTTGTGGGGGGTTTTTTTTTTTGGGGTGGGTTTTTGTTTTGTGTTTTTTTTTTTTTTGGGGGTTTTTTTTTTTGTTTTTTGGGGTTTTTGTTGGGGTTTGGTGGGGGTTTGTTTTTTTTTTTTTTTTGGGTTGGTTGTGTTTGTGGTTTGGGGGTGTTTTTTTTTTTTTTTTTTTGGGGGGTTTTTGTTGGGGGGGGGTGGGGGGGTGTTGGGGTTTTGTTGGGGTTGGGTTTGTGGGTGTTTTGTGGTTTTTTTTGGGGTTTTTTTTTTAGATTGGGGGGGGGGGTTTTTTGGGGTTTTGGGGTTGTGTTTTTTGGTGGGGGGGTTTTTGGGGGGGGGGTTTTGTTTTTTGGGGGGGTGGGGGGGGGGGGGGGGGTTTGGGGGGGTTTGGGTGGTTTGTTTGGGGGTGTTTTTGTTTGGGGGGGGGTTGGGGGGGGTTGGGGGTGGGGGGGGTTTTTTTTTTTTTTTTTTTTGTGGGTTTTTTTGTTTTTTGGGGGGGGGGTGGGGGGGTTTTTTGGGGTTTGGGGGGTTGGGGGGTTTTGGGGGTTGTTTTGGTTGGGGGGGGGTGGTTGTGTTGGGGGGTGGGGGGGGGGGGGGGGGGGGGGGGGGGTTTTTTTGTGGTTGTTGGGGGGGGGGGGGGGGGTTGTTTTTTTTTGGGTTTTTTGTTTTTGGGTTTTTTTTTTTTTTTTGGTTTGGTTGTGGGTTTGGGGGTTTTTTTTTTGTTTTTGTTTTTTTTTGGGGGGGGGTTTTTTTTTGTTTTTTGGGGGGGGTTTGGGTTTTGTGGTGGTTTTTTTGTTGGGTGTTTTTTGGTTGTTTGGGGTTTGGGTTTTGGGGGGTTTTGGGTTTTTTTTTTTGGTTTTTTTTTTTTTTTTGGGGGGTTTTTTTTTGGGTGGGGGTTTGGTGTTTGTTTTTGGGGTGTTTTTTTGGGGGTGGTTTTTTTGGGTGGGGTTTTTTTTTTTGGGGTTTGGTTGGGGTTGGGGGTTTTTTTTTGTTTTGGGGTTGGGGGTTTTGGGGGGTTGTTTTTTTTTTTGTTTTTGGGGGGGGGTGTTTGGGGGGGGGGTTTGGTGGTGGGTGTTATTTTGGGTTTGTTTTTTTTTGGGGTTTGGTTGGGGGGGGGGTTTTTTTTGGTTTTTTTTTGGGTTGTGTGGGGGTTTTTTTGGGGTTTTTGGGGGGGGGGGGGGGTGTTTTTTTATGGTTGGTTGTTGGGTTGTTTTTTTGGGGGTTTTTTGGGTTGGGGGGTAGGGTTTTTTGGGGGGGGGGGGTGTTTTGGGGGGGGGGTTTTTGGTGGGGGGGGGTTGGGGGTGGTTTTTTTTTTGTTTTTTGTGTTGTTTTTTTTTGTTGGGGGTTTGGGTGTGGGGGGGGTTTTTTTGGTGGGGGGGTTTTGTTGGTTTTTTTTTTTTGGGTTTTGGGGGGGGGGGTGTTGGGGGGGGGATGGTTTTTGGGGGGTGGGGGGTTTGGTTTTGGGGGGTTTTTGTTTGGGGTTTTGTTTGGGGGGGTTGGGGGGTTTTTGGGGTGGGGGGGGGTGGGGGGGGTGTTGGGGTGGGGGGGGTTGTTTTTTTTTTTGTGTTTTTTTTTGGGGGGGTTTTTTTTTGGGTTTGGGGGGGGGGTGTGTGGTGTGGGGTGGGGA